>VZSC01020081.1:210447-306439 GCA_013398225.1 Steatornis caripensis
GCCCCGACGGCAGCCGCCGGTACGGGCGGGGGAGCTCGGCCCTCGGAGCGGCGCAGCTGCCGCCTGCAGCGCCCAGGCTTAGCTCGTAGCTGCTCTTCTTTTTTCTTTTTTTTTTTTACTTTATTTTCCCTTTTTTCCTTCCTTTTTTTTTTTTTTCCTTCTTCCCCCTTCCCTCCCAGGACTGGAAGCGGTTTCCGCGTCCCTGAAACTGCTATGCCAACTGAACTCTCCCGGGCCGTGAGAATGCACGCCATCTCCGACCTCCACTCCCCGCTCACCGTGCGACTCCTCAACAAGGGGCCCGAGTACCTCCGCAGGCAGATGGACGCCGGCAACCCGGGCAGGAGGAGTGCCGTGGAGAGGCTGGCGGCCGATAAGGCCAAGTACGTAAAAAGCCAGCAGGTGATCGGCACCAAGCAGGAACCCGTCACCGCGCTCAGCTCGGCCTCGGAGAGCAGCAGCGAGACCTGTTCGGTGGAGAGCAAAAAAATCAGCAGGGACTTTGGCAGAGGGAAGGGCGCAAAGCCCCTGGAGCTGGCGAAGGCGGTGTACTCCTGCCGGGCCCCCCTGCAGCACGGCCCCCCCATAGCCAGGCGCGGCACCCCCAAGAGGCAGATGCGGCCGGATTCCCTGGTGATTTACCGCCAGAAATGCGAGTTTGGGAGAGGTCAAAGCCAGGACAGCTCACGGGGGAGCTTGGTGAGGAGGATCTTCCAAGGATCTGTAAAAGAGAAGCAGTTGGCTTCCCCTGAGATGCCCAGAGTCATGGAGGACGCCGCAGCCACCGAGAGCAAAGAGCCCCTCTCGGCAAAACACAGTGACCAGGAGCCGAGCAGCCACGGAGCGGAGCAAACCGTTGCTGTGAGCGCCAAAACCCCAGCGGTATGTACGAAAGAGTGTGAGACACCCTCAAAACCAAGTATACCCCCCGAGGAGGTCAAGGAGGTGAAGAGGAGAGGTCTCCATCGCTCCCAGTCAGACATCAGCTCTCGCTACTCCAAGTCCTTCTCCGAGTTTGATACATTTTTCAAGTACTGTGGCCTGGAGCCGGAGGTCGTCGAGGATCTTGGGAGGGAGAACTTCTCCGTGGTGTCCGACAACGTCTCCTTCAAGATCCGCAGCATCAGCGTGGCAACGTCCGAGAGCGACTTCACGAGGCACAGCGGGGACGAGGGGCTGCTGGAGGATGAACTCACAGAGCAGGTCCCGAGCCGCACCTCCGTGGTCGAGCGCAACGCTCGGATAATCAAATGGCTGTACACATGTAAGAAAGCCAAGGAGACCAACAAGGTGATCCAGGAACTGGCGTGATGGCTTCTTTCGGCATGCATTGCAGCCTGGCCGACTCAAGGTGTGTGCAAAGCCTCACCCTGTCGATTTATGTATTTCTCTTTCCTCTTTAGCAAGCGGTTGACTTTTTCTTAGTTTATTTTAGTCTTTTCACGAAGGGCAGAAAGAAAATGTATATTGTGTACTGCGTGTTCCAGTACAGCCCTTTTGCAAAGCAGAAATCCATGTCGTTACAAAAACGAAAATACAAACAAATAGATGTGTACAGCTTGCCGGATATAGATCAGCCTCCCTCCCCCCCGCCCCCGAAATTAAAGACTGTGCCTGTGAGGGATGTCTGTCCTTTGCAGGTTCCTGCTTTGTAACTAGCTTGTCTTCTCCAATTTCTGCTCTATTAAATGCTAGAAAAAAGCTTACAAAAGTATTCAAGCCTTAATTACAGTTGCTTAGATAACAGACTGAACTGAAACTATTACTAATTAGGAGCACACTGTGTTTATACTATACTGCTACAGTTTTCCTCTCCTTAATCTCCCGCACTCTCTCTCCCTTCCCCTTATAAGAGTCAGTGCCCCTGCTAGCAATCTTATTTCCCCCACAGCTTTATGTTGGGACCATAGAAGTTCGTTCCAGGTGACCCCTTAGCATCTGACAGGCTTGAAGTTTTCTGTCCTGTTTGGCTGTAGTGGATTTGGCTCCTCTGGAGTCGGTTTTGCCGTGCGATTTGGCACCGGTAGCAGGAAATCAGTTGTGCGGTTTGCCTTGGTTAGAGGGGTGCTTCGCTGTTTTAAACTAAAGATGATGAATACACGTGTGGCATCTAGGCTTGGAAATCAATGACTTCACAGACAGAAGCGGAACAAATTTAGCTCTGGTGAAAGCCAATATCCTGGTTTTAATAAAACCTGTATTTATTTTGCATCTGATCTCTTGAAAAGAACTATTTCCGTGGGGCCTTTGGTATTGATGATCTAGTAGATAACAGTTTTTTCTCCGTGCATACATGAAGCCTTCAGGATAAGTACTGCAGCTTACGGTGTGGTATTTAAAAATTGCATGAGCAGATCTTGATGTGGAGGATTACGTGTATGTTTTCTGACAGTCCGTAATTGGTGCGTGAGAAGAAAATCATACAGTGTAGATACAGCTGTTGACAGAGAGTGTGGGCCTTATGAACGTGGGGAAATGTAGTGCTTGGGACTCTTTCCTACGTAGATGTGGGGCTGTCACTCCTGATTCCTTATTATCTGTACAATGCAAAAATCCATTAACTTACTTGAAATAGGTTTTAAATATGTGAAATTTGGATCACTTTTAAAATTCGGGGTTTTCTCAAAAGCCTATTTTCTTCCTGCGAGTTGAGGGAGGAGGGAGAGAGAGAGAGAGAGCCATTTTCACACAAACATTTCAAGCCCTTGTAGATAAGAATGGTTGTCAGGTATCCGGCTGACAACTTTAAGAAGTGTTGTTATGTGACAAATCCTTTCCCAAATTACCTTAGAGAGAAGAAAGGGCTCTCCTGAGCTAATAATTTCTCCTTGCTCATCCTTCTGTGATAAAAGGAGAGGGAGATACACAAAACGAAATGATGCAGGTGGCGGTTTGTGAAGCTTCTTGCAGCTGCCAGCCTTGCTAAACGCAGAGGGTGGGAGGCAGATTTCGCCGCAAGCAGGAGCCACGTAACAAAAACAACCACATTTCCATGAAGGAAAACAAACTAAAAGCCTGTTTGCTCCCGAATGCCCTTGCCGGGGGTAGGGTCCAGTGCCAGAACCGTGGCTGTCAGCACGGAACCTGCTCAGGANGGCCAGGACCATGGCTGTCAGCACGGAACCTGCTTAGGAAGGAGCAGTTAGCCCTTTCCCCACCCATTTGCATGGTGCTAAGCATGTCCAGTGCCGCAGCTGAGGCAGGAGATGCTGGTGACCACCCCAGGGAGCATGTAGTCTGCAGAGGCGAAGGGCAGGAGGTGCTTCACCAGGGCAAAGGGAAGGGCGGGAGAGGGGACGCTCTTTTCCAGAGGCTGAGCCGGTGTAACCTCACATGGGCTTGGTGGATGGCTTTTTTAACATCGGAGACAAAATGACAGTTCACAGCACATCACCTAACAGGGTAGTAGAAAGACCTCCATGAAGTAACAGCAGGTTTATTCAAGTAAACAGTCATTCTGCAATAATCTTAGTACCTAGGACAAAGGAGTGCTTTACTCTGGAAGCAATTTCCTTAGGCACCAAAATTTTTGGCGACCTAGGAAACACTGATCCATAGGGTCCATATTATAAACCTAATTTTAAACATAACTAGGGCTGACTCTCAGCTGATAGACCTCAGCAGTAGGGCTATGATTGCTTCCAGGCTAATTTCTGAAAACTGAGAATGTACTTACCATTTAGACCACACAAACAGAAGGTTCAGAAAGGTCAGCTAAAAATACCAGTACACAGCACCCAGAGTAAAGAACAAGAGTCATCAAGAACTGCTGGAAGTTAAATATTACATTTACCCGGCAGAATTTAAGCGGGGAGTCCTGTAGTTCTGATGCTGGTGTTTCCTTATACCCAAATGTTCCATCTTTTCTTTCAGTCCTATGCTTTCTTTGACAGTGCAGCATCAAGTTAGATATCTAAATGTTTTCACTCTATCCACATTTTTGGCTCTGTTTAGTTTGCTTACTGGTTATTAATGGGCAGTAGGCTCCTGTCCTGCACAGGGGAGTGATGTGCTCTCACTGGTGCTCCCAGGCACATCCTTGAAGGCTCCTCATTTTACACAGAGGCGTGAGAATTGTTACGTCTCCTTTGGAAGGAGAGGCAGAAATCTGTTTTCTAAAATCTAACATTAATTATGAGTAAAACACCTTTCAAGAACTGCAGGGCATTTATGGGTCGGTGGTCATCCCATTCATATTATATGGTTTATATATATTATATTATATTATATGGTTTATATATATAGGTTCTCCTTTTAATTTTTCATGAGCTCTCCGGGACCTGGTGGGGCACCATGTAAATAGAACAGCTGTTTAAAGGATCAGGTTCCCTAACAACATTTCATCGGAGTGATGATTGCAGAGTCTAAGCATGGGTTGTGAGCTTTAGACCGAGGTCCTCAGCGAGATGGGCATTGCTGCTTCTCGGTGGGACGTTACCTGGATTCACCTCTGCAGTTCAGCTCCTCTTGCTGTCCGTCCTTCTTGACTCTAAGAAAGGGGCTCAATCTGCATCCTCCTTCCTCGGTTGAATCAAGATTATTCAGCCTTGAATTTCAGCACCGTTCTTGAACAGATGTTCATTATTGGAGTGGAAATCTCCTGGGAGGGGAATTTACTATGTTGACAATAGCCATAAGCAGCTGAATAAAAGCTTTAGACCATCACCTTATGCTTGTCTGATATGATAAATAATAAATGACACTTTTTTTTTTCCTCTTTCTTCAGAATCCTTGACTTGGAAGTTGAACAAAACCAGACACAGGAAGAATCTCCTCCCTCATCTGGCTCATGACTACTTTGTCCAAGTTTAGTATTTTATTTTTGCCTCCTACCCTCACCCCTGTGCCCTGGCAGCCTCATTCTTGTCACAAGCACGGAGGTGTCCAAGAGCACAACGACAAGCAGAGATTGTGAACTGTGCCCAGTGAGGCAGCGAGAAACAAAACTCCTGGTAAAGCGAAGCGCGGCAGCAGCTGCCATCCACGATAATATTCAGCATCAGCTCACTGCCCCAGGATGCCATTCCGGGCTGTGACAGAAGGTCGGTGTTGTGCACCCCTCTCTTTCCATCAATGAATTTGTCAACGGGGTTGCGAGGGAGAAAGTGGGAATGAGGTGGCAGTGACCTCCAGGATGGGCATTTCCTTGCAGGCAGACAGGCTCCACCGAGATGTTCAAAGGCTTTGCCTCACCAGGGCTGTTTGACCAGGGCTGTCATCCTGGCATCATCAGATGTTATTTGCTTGGCTGGTGAGGACTAACTGTGGCAGCTTTATCTGGGATACTTGGCAAACATGTAAGCTAAATCCCTGCCAAGCCTCTCTTTCTCTGTGAGACTATTCAAGCCAAATTGGAGTACCTTGTATCCATCTAGTTTGCTCTGTCACACAGCTTGCTCAGCCAGTGGGGAGGAATAGCCTATAAAACCCTGCCCAAAATATTTTCAGGAGCACGGTTCCAAGAAACAGGTAGTCAAAAACGAGGGAGGGTTTTGCATTGCTACTGCCTTGCCGCAGAACAGTACATTCACATGTGCATAGGCTCCTCCATTTGTTTGCAGTATGTCTCCAACTCTAACATTGCAAACGTTGCAAGGTTTGGCAGCTTGTGCTTTAACACCTTTAATTTTATGCACTGTGAGCTTACAGAATCACATTAGGAAACTGTATCTCAGGCTACGGGATAGCGTGGGTCTGGAGTAGGGCCGTGCTTGGGATGTGCAGGATGGTGTCCCTGCACTGCAAGGCAAAAAGGCATATTAGGGCACAGCCATGCCAGGTAAATATTCTGATGGGGTGAGACACCCAGTGTAGACTGGACCGTACTCAGTACCATCAATAAAATGCTTCATTTTGACTAGCTGAGCTAAACATCTTTTAAAAGCTGATAAAAAGTAGTTTAGATGATCAGCATAGCGAATGAAGCCTCTCCAATAACTCATGGAATTTTCTGGCAGTGCCTCAAACATTTACTCCAATCTGTCATTGCTTGCTAGAAAATGTCTTGCACAAAAGCGTTTCTTTGTGGACATTACAAACCACAAAAAAAAAAAAAAGCAAGGAACCCCCAATCAAAGCCAAAGCCAGTTCGCCTTTCAGTCGCACCAATGCCCGTCTGTGAGAGCTGCCCCACTGGCATAACAGTGACTCGACCCGAGGGTCCTGTAGAGTTTAAAAGTTTACTTTGTGTTACCATGGATGTGGTGTCCGGCTTACCTGGCCACCAGACCTGCAGTGTGAGGAGTCCAGAAACACCAGCTTTCATTCTCCGCATTCTAGTGGCCCAAAACAGCTGCCGGTGCAGCCGGGTGGATGCCAAGCTCAAGTGAGCACTCGAGCTGTGTTTCTCAAGTGTTTGCTGCTCTTGGTAAATGCATCTGGAGGAGCAGTGACGGTGAGGGTAAGCAGTGATAATTCAATAAAACATCGGTGGTAGGAGGAACAGTTTCCTATTTTAACCTACACAAGCATTGCACACTGAAAGAGTTGCACTTGAAGTGCTCATCAAGTGGTTTAGTTAACATCAGTTAAATTCACAGCAAGATGGTCCGGGTTGCATTTCCATACATTTTAAATGTGTTTGTCAGTCCCTGGATGGTTAGTTCTCAATTACAGCAACGGTTTGAGAATGCAGGGCATTTGTCTTTGTTTTCTAGTGTTATGTACTAAGGTCTACAGATCTGAAGTGTTGAGATAGATACATAACAATTCCAGATAAAATAATTGTTGAACCTGCTAAACCCTTAGGAGAAAACTAAATGGTTTGCATGAGTGAGCTTCTGCAAAGTTAGAGGGAGTCTAGTCCTTGGGGAGATTTTCATTAAATAATGAAATTTCCATGTGTATTTGTTACATTATTATTAAAGGATGATTCTCAGAAAACTCCAACCCAAGATGCTGCTAATATGATAAATTTATGCGCGTAAGGTGCAGGTTTTTAAGGGATACAGTCCAGATTTATTAGGCAGGAACACAACCTGCAGTGTCTGTTCTTTTGATGCTCACTTGGCAAGGTGCTGTACCACATAAATATTTATATGCATTTGTCAGAGCTAAGGACTGCTTTTCTTTGAAAATATGGGTGACTGTAGACAGCTTGGAGTGCAGGAAAAATCTTTTGCGTTACAAATCAGTGCTCTGCCACAGGAGAAGAGAGTTATTTTGTTTTCTTTCCAAGGAAAGTTTTGGTTTCATTTTCAAACTTCTGTTTGGTTTTGCTTTTTTAGTTGAGCAGCTCTCGAAAGTTGAGATGAAAGATGCATTGGTCATGAGTTTTCAATGTTAAAAAGGAAAATGTTTAATTTGCTTGAAAGTACTGGACATCAGCCTTTCTCAAAATCGATGAAGGTTTTATGGCAGAGGTTAGTGAAATTGGAACTGGCCCTGTTCTGAATATTTTTTTAATCGTCTTTTTTGTCTTTATGAACTGTTTAATAGAGTTGTGATGACTTTCCATACGGATATGTGGCAAAATTTCCCTGGCTTTGTTCAAACTCCAGTAGGAACACCAACCTCTCCAAGGTGTCATTTATTTCAGAAACAATGTGGACCTGTCTGAGATCTTCCTCTGATAAGCTATAGATTGCCTTTATTTAATAATACCTTCTGGGTAAGCTAATAACCTACCTTTCCCAGTATGCCAGGAATGACAGTAGATGACAATCCTTCTTTCTTTGTACATCTTGGGAATGGGTAATTTGGTGCTTTTTCCAAAAAGTGGGAGCTCTGGGCTTCACTCAGCTCTTGTTACTGTTACATGTAAAGTCTTTTCCTTCCTTCTGCTGGGTGTTTCCATCATATCCCTCACAATGAGAAGAACTTGCTAATGTTAGTCCCTACCTATCTTTTTCCCAAAAACCCTCAAGGTTTTTTTCACTATTTCATTAGAAGAGACATACTTTGGAAGGGGCGGGATTTTTCGGCTTTAGCGACGAACTGAGGGGCCGCTGTTGTATGAACAGAAGTTTTAGCAAGAGAGTTGGGTTTCCAGTCTTTCAGGAAACCTAAAACTGGTGCTGAGGGCAAAGGCAAGTTGTAAATTGAATTATTTGAATTATTTGAACGGAATTATAGACTGAAATAGTCAAATGGAGTGCAAGTGTGCAGTGCTAACTGCTATTTACACCCAAGCGTTTCAAGGTGCTCCAACGCTGTGACAAGGGGCAATGTCCGCGGCTGTAGTGTAACAGGCGAAAGGTACGAAGTCTGGGTTTTATGGCATGGAAGCAAGTGTTTGCAATAAAGGCATGGGATAGAGACTGTAATCCTTGCAATATATTGTAAATATTACTGTACAGAAATCTATAAGTAAGAAATACAGATTGTTCTATAATACATATATTACTTTTCGAAGGGATATAAGTCCTCGTGTTTGTGAAATTGGCCAAACATTGCATCAATGAGGATTAGGCAGAAACTTTCTCCTGGAAGCAGGTTGTCCTGTCATTGCCTCCTGTGAAGTTTCTTGAATCTGCTTTTGAATCCTTTGAAATGGAGTACTGGTCAGATCTGGTATGGACGTTTCTAAGTTGCTATGTTTATATTCCTATGAAAGAACCTGTGTACTATTGAATGCATACAAATAAAAAAAACACTCTGAAAGTTAATGTATTCTTGAAAAGGTACACTTTTATTTTGCTGTGTCCATTAGGGTACTGTTATTTTAAAGCTAGAATCCTGTTAGGGAATTAATTTATCTGTGAGTGAGGCTGGTATTAGGCTGAGAATCCCAAAGCACGATGCTCGTCTGGGCCGTACCCAGACCCCTGGCTGAGAGCTTAGGCAAGGAATCTTGTAAGGAGATGGCACTCACGATAACGGTTAGCTCTTGGTATCAGTATTTTAATATGTTTCATTTCAGAATATGGCTCAAAAGATAGACAGGGTAGTTATTTTTTTCCCAGACTTTAGTATTATATTTGGGTTTATTCACTGTCAAAAGCTACACTGTGCTGCAGGCAATACCACATTCATCACAGCCAGTGTCCAAAGTGGCAGGGAGTTTAAAGTTCTGCTTAGAAAAAACGTATCTCCAGAATCTTATTAACAAGCTGTTGTTTGACTGGATTCCATAGGAGGAATTCAATATATGATGCTAATTCCCTGTGCGTGTAGTTTGTGAAGAAAGCAGCAGAAATAATGGTTGCACACAGTGAGCTTTTACCAGAGACCAATGCACTCCAGTTCCATAATTCTCATTTTGGTATGGTCCAACCTGCTCAAACACAAGTGTTTCACCAGGCAGCATTTGAACACAACTGGAGGTAGACCTAACTGATCCTTCCTGTGCAGATCAGGCTCTTCCACAAAACCCCAAGAGCAACTTCAGCATCATCGACCTGTAGCCTTCCGCACACAAGCCCTGGTTGACCTGTGTCAGTACAAGATACAAAGCAAGTCTGGAAGGGGGTGACAATTTGTGTGTCCCCCTTACTATGGAGGCGAATCTCCCGTAGCAAGCCTTTGCTAGTATGGCAGCCTTAGAGAGGAAGGAGCCATCATAGCCTGTGAATATCCTTGGGCTACAGTCCAGCTTAGCATTTAAGAACATCGTTCTTGAAATTCTTTTTTCACATAGCACATTTGTCCCACATTTTCTGAAGTCCGGTGGATTTCTTCCAGAAATGAGGATTTGCAAGCTCCTGTTCTTGGACTGTCTCGTGCAAGTCCACAGCTTACTTATTCACTGCTTCTCTTTTGATTCATCTCTGGGTAGTAAATAAGTGTTGGAAAGAAACTCCACAAAGATACAGTAGCTGGGAAAAGGCCTTCTCAGGTGTTTCGTAGATGTTGGTGCATTCTGAACACACAAGTGCAAAAGTACTTAGTACATCCAAGAGCTTTTGAGAAAGAACAGTCCATGTCAACATCAGGCAAATAAGCAAATACAGAGCTTAGCTTTACCTTGCAAAGAGATGCCTCCAAATTTTGGGGAGGTTTAGTGACTGGACTGTATTTATCCTGGATTTATCCTGCAGGACTAAAGGGGGCTATTGTCAATTCACCTAAGTGGAATGTTGCAGAAAAAGGTGGTAGGTGCCCCATCCCTGGAAATAAAACAGGCTTAGAAAGAAGCGCTCAGCTCATTTGCAGGCAATGATGTTAAAAGGCAGCTTAGTCTCTGTGACAAAAGGTGTTGAGAATTTTGATCGTTTATACTTATTACTGATATACCAGAAATATATGTGGTGATATACCAGAAAAACAAACAGTATCGGAGAAAAACAACCTCCATATCAAAGTGAGCTAGATATATCCATCTCCAGAAATCAGTCGAGCTCCTGAAAGAACATAACATCCTGTAAAATTAGTTTGCACATTTGTAGGGGAGTTGGGTTGCCTCGGCAATTAATATGATTTAAAAGATCTAAGAGCTTTGGTTGTTTGTGTTTCACAGTTTGCCTCAATATTCAAGAGCTCCACAGGAGCACCAATTTTATGTTCTCTTTCATAGACTGTAGCAAGAACCAGAGGGTAGCAATCATTGACAGTTACCCACAAAAACACGTGATTATTCATCGGGTGATGATCAACATAAGACAGTGCCAAACCAACTAAAACCAAGATTTAGACTCACGCACAAAGAGGCAGGCACAGCTGAGCACACTAAGGGGAATGCTGCTCTTACTCCTTCCTGTCAGCCCAACCTCTTCTACATCACTGTTTTTCTCATTGGTGAGTAGGAAGTGTTAACTACTTCCGCAGTTAGTCATCAGTTTGAATTGCTCATCTTCTGCCCTCTCTGACAGTCCCCTTCTGTGTTTACATTTCCAATGAACTCATTCATGTGCCAATCAAGTTACACAAGGCACTACTCTTATCTATCCTTGTTCTTATACAGTCCTTTTTTATCTGAATAATGTTTTCAGTTAGGTTTTATATCCTTCTGCTCAATCTTTAACTGTCCCTACCCCAAGGAAATTAAAAACTAAACATGCCAACAGTCAAGAAATGGACGAGTTACATAGTTAAGGAGAGACTTACTAGATTAGAGACCAACTCTCCAGTCCTTTCTCGTGTACTTATCTTTTCCTGCATAAGTTAGCCTATCATTTTTCATTGTTCTCCTCTTTGATACCTGTTTGTAACATCATCCTTGGCTTGGTTTTTGGTCTTCTCGATGATAAGTTTCTCAGAGCTGTGGTGTGACACTGTATTTGTCTGCAAAGAGCTCTGAGCACAGCTACCGCAAAATCAAATGCCAAATCACAGATCTTTTCACGGTTCCTTCTAGGAACTTCAGTGCGGCCAAATAAAAAGAACATCAGGCCAGTGAAAGCAAATTGGGCACACTTTGCAGCAACAGGACTGAAAAAAGAAATGCACCTGAAGCAGTTCTGTGTGGGACCCAGCACAGCAACCTATCTTTTGAACTCGTTGGAAAGGTGGAGCTCACCCTCATTTCTTGAGGACCAGCCCCTCACTCAACATTTATTTTCTGCAGGAAAGTAAGTTTAAGAAGCAGTTTATCACACGCAAAAGTCAACCAACATCAAACAGTGAGGTAGTCTGTTCGGTTTGCCTGCAAACATAGGCTGAGGTGACTCTCCAGGCATCTACTGGGTTTAAGAAGAGCTCCCCTAGAGATGCCTCCATCTGCTGTGGCAGCAGCGAGACTAGGTCTGCGTTCTTTGTCCCTGTCATAGGAAAGGATTCAATTCCTTGATACCAATTACTATAAAGAGACCGAAAATTGTGTAATTCCTGAGAATAGGCCTTCAATGTAACCTTTCTAAAAGACTAATAGTCTGGAGGCTCCAATTTTCTTGAATTTTCAGTTATTTAAATCATATGGGTTTGCAGTTGTCAGAAGAAGGACCATCTCATTCCTCCAGACCTGAGACATTCATAGATCGTCTTAGATCGCTCTAAACCCCTTCTGGAAACAAAGTGATGGGATGGTAAGGGGACTTCTTCTCTGCCCACTGATACAAAGTCTCATCCTGTGCTATCCACCGGGATGGTTTTCTTCCATGGCCACTTTGTCTAAAATCTCCATTTGCAGCTACCCACACCTGATCTCAAACTATTACAAATAAATTCTCCTCTTGTTCAAATATTTACAAAATAAATCAGTGTTTTGTATTACGTTAGCATCTTGTCTTACTTGAGCACAGAGACCAATATTAGCTACAGTCCTCATATGCGGAACATTTGTACAAATGCTGGAGTACATAAAAATCTAACTTTGCTGATTAATCCACAGTACATAGGATAATCTGGTAGATTTCTTCTGGAAAAAATGAATATGATGCAATAAAAAATTGTGTCCTGCAGAATTCAAAGAAACAAGGAAAAGGAGTTTGGGGGAATGTTTAATTCCCAAAGTTACATAATTTCATGTCTTTCTTCTGTCGTGTGTATAACATGTAAATCACACATTCTGAATACTTACCCATAGATTTAAATAAACCAACTATGAAAAAGGGCTTCCAAAGTTATCAGCCTGCTTTCTTCAGAGTACCCAAAGAAATGCATTTACAGCATAGCTAATGGTTTAGCAGAGCTGGACGGATCTGGGGAGACTGCAGTAAATTGCAAAAGAGATGATTCCTCACAGAATAAAACTCAGATTCTGCCTGCCATTGGGAGACATATGAAACTGCTGTTTAATTACTAGTATGGATTTAAAGCTATTTATATTATTTAATTGTAAAAGAAAATTGATTCAAAAGCATTGCAAACCTCCATGTGCACAATTGTACTTCAGCAATCCTCTTTCTTTTTAGTTCAAGTCAACTTGCCATAGGTTTTGAGTGACCAGAAAGCCAACTGAAAAGATTTGGAACTCTGAAATGTTCGTTTAGCTGAGATGTGGCCACGGAACGAGATCCTGCTATGAAATGTGATGGCCTTGCAGTTGAGCTAGTTACCATCTGCCAGATGCAGATCCAGCCTCTGAAGTGTGCTGAAGCGCAAAATAAAACACCCTGGCCACCTCCAGTCCTGCTTCAGTGATTTAGCGCTTCCCTGGACACCTTTTCAGGTTATTGTCCATGTGGCAGGAGGCAAGGAAGGAGTGGGGATTGCTGTGAAAGGAGGCCTGCTAGGAAGAGGAGGCGGTTGACTTGGACTATAAAACCGCTTGCTAGAGCTCATCCTCGCAACAGCACCTGTATCAGCTTCGAGGCCCATGCCACTGCATAAGTAGAATATTTGCCAGTAAGTTAAAGGAAGAGGCCACGGTTTCTTTTCATCTAAATGAATGCTCTGCCATTTTGAAAAATCCTGTATTTGTCCTTCTAAACAGATTGCAAATACACATTTTCAGCCTGAGTCCAGCTTAACATGATTTAGCTCATTCCTAAATTGAAACGAATGCTGACCAAGGGGTCCCGTACGTTTTCTCTATTGATTTTACTCGACATTCTTCTAGGTATCTATCTTTTCAAGGTATATCTAGTTGTATTTCTTATCTAGGTATATTTCTTTTCAAATAAAACCTTTTCATGGTTCTATAAACAAAGTTACGATCCAGGTCAAAAACATCCAAACATTTAGAACTGTTCAGATACTGAATCTGGACAAGAAAGAGAAGGACAGCAGTTTTTCACCTTACATTTTGCTTCAAGGCTGGTCTTTGTCCAAGTTCATGGTTCAGTGGAGGAGGCAGGAGCACTGCAAGGAACTTGAGGTACGTCATGTGTCCGGCCATGTGTAAGTGCTGTGTTTTGTTGTAGGTGTATAGTGTGTAGAACGGTAAGGTCCTGGGCGTGGCTGTAAAACATAAACATTGCCCGGTACAAGTATTCCCATTATTAAGAACCCTGTGAAGTTCATTTCCTGGAGCCTTCACAGCCTTCCCTAGGACTTCTGTTTGTTGTGACTAACCTCAGAGACATAGCTGGAGACAAACGGATGGTGTCTGAGCAGTCAAGAGAACACCTTTGCCACTATGACCAAGGGTGAAACATAAAGCAAAGACAACAAATTCCATCAGAGCAGGAAGTAAACATGGGTGGTTCTGAGCGAAATCAAATGTGATGGTGCAACGGAAACACGAAATATTCAAACATAAATGGATGTATTCCCCAGGGAGATGCATGCNTTAAGGTACGTCATGTGTCCTGCCATGTGTAAGTGCTGTGTTTTGTTGTAGGTGTATAGTGTGTAGAACGGTAAGGTCCTGGGCGTGGCTGTAAAACATAAACATTGCCCGGTACAAGTATTCCCATTATTAAGAACCCTGTGAAGTTCATTTCCTGGAGCCTTCACAGCCTTCCCTAGGACTTCTGTTTGTTGTGACTAACCTCAGAGACATAGCTGGAGACAAACGGATGGTGTCTGAGCAGTCAAGAGAACACCTTTGCCACTATGACCAAGGGTGAAACATAAAGCAAAGACAACAAATTCCATCAGAGCAGGAAGTAAACATGGGTGGTTCTGAGCGAAATCAAATGTGATGGTGCAACGGAAACACGAAATATTCAAACATAAATGGATGTATTCCCCAGGGAGATGCGTGCTGCATAGCAACAAAACCATCAGAAGTAACAGCAAATCCAGTACCAGAATGAGGAGATGAAAATGAAATCAGTTCAAGAAGGATTCTCAAAAAATAAAAAACACAAGGAATGAGGTGAACTGGAAAGCTCCCAGTCTGTGCACAGAATAAGATGTAGCTGTGATGATGGGGTTTTCAGTTGTGTGGAGGATGCAAGAAAAATTCATCAGGAATAAAGTGAAATGTCACACAGACTATTTGGATTAATTATTAATAGTAGTGATGGCTGACACGAGAATCATTTTAATAAGTCGTAGGGACTAGATACTGACTTTATATGATGTTTTGCTTTTCAGGCTCGAAGATTCTCAGTGTGCTTAATGAAGTAACTAATTAATTATTGCTAGTTCCTGCAGACAGAGCGAGCCGTGTGATACTGCAGTCAAGAAGAGGAGTGCTAAGATACCTGGAATAGCTTGAGCTCTTTGAAATGGTGCAGTGTTTCAAAAGCACTCAGAACCTTTCAGAGCTATCATTGTCTTTATCAGAAGTATCTCAGAGCCAGTTTTACAAACAGATGCTGGTACTAAGGGTTCAGCCACATGACTCAGCTATGGCAGCCGAACCTGCCATCACTTGTCCTGGTTGCTGCTGTGACTGTCCAGATGACCCTGCTCCAAAGGAGAGGTGATGATGCAGCCTAGCCTGCAGGTAGTTTACAGCAAAGACGTGTTGTTATGAGGGCAGGCTAACGCAAACAATGTCCAGCAGCACAAAACATCTCACCTAACTTTAACCCCCTAGCTGCTCCCTCTGCAGTCAGTGACTCATCCCAGCTTTACATAGATTTTCGTATGAGGCATGAGTCACTGGAGCTACCTATATTTCACTGCTGATTACAGAGGGGCCTAGGTGACTAGTTTAGGCTAGACTACTACCCTTTGGACGGTTAAACTTAGACAAAAGCAATCGTCCCCTCAACTGATGTTTGCAACTTAAAACATTGCGAAGGCAGTGTCTGTCTGAAGCCATAAAGCCTACTGGGATTTTCTGAGAGGCACTGTCATTATTTCAGTCCCTTATTGAGATGAAACATTTCGGTCAGAGTGGCTACTTTTTCTGAAAGTCCCCACCAATGTGCAGCTGGAAGACGCTTCACTTTGGTGAACCAAACATTTGTCAAAACAAGTTCCCCAGAAGCAGTGCTGCAGAGCCAACATGGTCATTGGCAGAAAGTCCAGATGTGGCCAAGGACGCCAGGTGCCTCCAGGCTAGGTGGGACTTGGGAAGTGTGGCACCACGGTGGTACCCTAATGTCGAGAGGAAGTGTAAGATGTGTGCTTTCTTCTTTAGGAATAGTCAAGTTAGTTAAAGATAAACTTAACATTTGGCATATTAATTAGCTTCCGTGAGTGTGGCTGTCTAGAACAAGTTCTGCATTGTCTGCTCCCTTCAGTCTCTTTTCTTAAAGTTATTTTAAACTCTCAACCCACAGTTTAAAGTGGTGCTAACTGAGCCATGCTGACATTTGCTATATCCCTTTGATAGAGCACAACACAGAAGACAAATCTGAAAGATCAAGAGGTATGCTCCTACCTCAGTAAAGAGCTGGGTCTTAAGCCAAAAAATGAAGCAATTGCTGAACAGGCAAGGAAAAGCAAGGCAAGGATTGATTACAAATGCCTTTGTATTTTTTCAGAATGAAAGAGAAAAGAGCAGTTCATGAAAACAATAGCAAAGGTGTTGAAAATCAACACGGGAAGGACATGTGAGTCATTAGCTTACATAAATCTAGATATCTAAATGGTAAGGCTGGTCAAAAAGTTTCCATAAAAAATATCTCATAATGAAACTTGAGTTTGATTAAGTTCGTGTTTTGCTCAAAAGTGCTGAATAAAATCCACCCCCACCTCCCCCAAAAAATATTTTTACTCTCCAATAAAATTATAAATCTATGAAAATCAATATTTTTTTTTTCCAGGAAGGACAACCACAGGTCAAAGCAAAACATAACATACATAGTAGAGAAAGCAGCATGCCCAGAGCATGAGGCGTGCACAGAAATAGACTCATTTTCAGGGTTTTTTGGGAGGGGGGCAGATGTAGTGGGGAATCGTGGAAAAGTTGAATATAATTCATTATTACTTGTTCAGCTGAACTGTAAGGAGAAAGAAATAGCTTGAAAGTGCATCCAATATTTAACAACATTATTTTTTGTTATAGGTAAGGGTCAGAACTGCTGTGAGAAGAGTTTTAGAAAGCTCTCATGATACCATTAGTGCAAAACATTCTGTACTAACATTACTGAGTATAGGCACTGTACTCCCTTAATCTTAGAATTTCAATATATACATATACTTTCTGTAGTCTATTAGGATTAAAGTTTAATATTTGTTAGCATTCCAGTCAGCCAAATATGTTATAGAGCATTAGAGTGCTATATAAAGATTCATTACTTTCTCTGGAAAAATGGTGTATGCTTATTTCAGTGGTAATGCGCTGCAAAGGAAGCTTTCGTTTTACCTCTAAAATCGGATGATATCTTAATACGTGAATGTACGACTACTGCAGCTGTTAATGTGTAACTAAGTGAAAGATACTTTGGAGCAATAGTTTAAGTCTCAGATGTGCTGCAGTCAAAACCTTGTGATTTACATGTTCTGTGATAAAACATCCTAAATACAGTTTGCAGCAGAGAGGGAAATAAAGACAATTTCACTTATAGCTATCTTTTTTTTCCTAAAAGGTATAAATCCCCCCCCCCCCCCCCCCCCCCCCAGCTATCACTTTATCCTTACTTTTATGAGTGGTAAGTCTGTCGTGAAACAATCAAAAAAAAACAAACAAAAAAACCCCAAATCCTCTCAGATTATTAAGCAATGCTATCTTTATTTCCAGGTGGAAAACTGAAGCAAAAAGAAATGAAAATTCCATCAAAATGGAGAAATCACATGCTGATGCTAAAGGGAAAATTTATTATCTCTGAGAGAGAAGTATAAAGGAAAACCGGAAAAAATAAACTAAAAAAAAGTGAGGAATTGCAGGCAACATCAGGCTGAAATAAAAGTGGCTAGGAAATATAAATCCATAAAATACTTTAAAACAAAGCCTATCACTTGTTGGTAGCTCAAAGGTGCCTTATACCCAGGTATCCTCCCTAAGAAATTATACTCTTCCACTAATATTCTGAAAGTCTTACTTACATGATTTACATAAAGCGTTTACAAACCCATTATTTTACACTTTACTCCTAGATTTGTCCTTCCCCAGCAGTCTTTTCCACTCATATCTGACCCTTTGATTTGTCATTGTGCTTATTATGAAAATAAGGCTGCTTGCGAGGTTACGCAACACTCCCCATGGCATTCGCCAGGCGTACCTGAAAGTCATGCACTGTGTTTGCCTGAGGTATTAGCTGCTCCTCCCATAAAGGGGCAGAGATTGCATCTGTTTGCAGACGAGATCTATATTATTGATTTCAAGCCATCAAGGTTCATGCAGATGCTGTTTGCTGAAACCCTAAGGCAAAGTATGAGTTGCTGCACCAGAAAGACACCAGCCAATTTTTCTTGCTTCTGCCATTTCCTTGCACTAGCATTTATATCTTTCATTTTGACTTTCTGCTTTAGAGACATGTCTACGTTGTATTTCATATAAATATGGTTTGTGTCCTGAGATTTTCCTTACTCTTCTAAATACACTAGTCCTCCATACTCTAGCGGTCTGTCAAAGGTGATCAAAGAAGGAGCTGAGAGGAGATAGGTAGATAGTTTAAAAGAGAATTGCTAATCAAAGGAACAGAAAACACATTTTGACCAGAGATATGTGATGTTATGTCATGGGAGTATGTGTAGAGAGGGAATAATATTCTATTTTATTATTAAAATAAAGGCTTGCAATAGTAATAGGTTATTAAAAAAGACTCTACTATCTCTTATTATTGTCTAATAAAAATTAACCAGTGGCTTTCTGATAGCTTTTCAGCTCCTTTCCTCAGCTCTTCAGACCTAAGAGCTCTTTTCTCTTTGGTATATATACATTTTATTCTTTCTCTGAAGTCTCTTGAACTGATTACTTTTGAAGATAAGGTAGTGGACTAAATGGATCAGTATTTTTATTTTACTGGCTTTAGAAAATCCACACGCCTTCTGAGGAAGAAAAATTGACTAAATTGACAAAGATTAAAACCTGTGAAGGGCAAAACACATAACTGGAACAACTTTCTAGTATTTGTCTGAATCCACCAGGAAGCTGCCTACTTTGCACCAAGCTTTGTGCTGCGGGAAGCGCGCCCACACAGCTCGGATCCCACTAAAAGCTGCAGGATGGCGTTCTCTGCACCAGCACGGGAGCTCCTTCAAACCCTGCAGCCCTGAGTGCCCACACTGCTTGACACGGCGCAAACACAAACCAAAAATATATTTGCGGCAAAAGCAGTTTACATTCCAAGAGATGTAAAGAAATGGCAGACAACTACAGTAAAGACAGCAAGCACAAGTTAAAACAAAGCCAACATTTTCAAAATACTGCTAGATATCTTCATCTATAGTTGGGCAACTTAATTACCCAAACATAGTCCACATTAAAGGCATTAACGGTTGTGAAAGTTCTCCAATTCTGAAAAATAACCCAAAGGAGAGTTCACATTTAATGCCTGCATACAAGTCTAAGACCAAGGTTTTCAAAAGTAAGCAGGGATTTTTAGCAGATATGATCCAGAAAGGCCCATTTCAGACACACCGGACGGTCCAGTTTTGCAGAAATGCTGGATAGGAACTCACCACTTCTTGACAATGTGTCTCCTGTAGTTGGCAATTCAAAATTTTGAGAATTTTGGTTTGGATTCCTGATTATGAATACTATATTGGAAAATATAGGCTCAACGCGCACTCAATATTTAGATTTCAGAGTAGGCTTTTACTGTTCTTTCAGTGCTTCGATATTAGTGCTGGAGGGAAAGTACATTATATCACCAAGTGATTGTACAGATTTGAACTTAGCTTTAAAAAAAATCAATAGGAGCACAGTTCACAACAACAAACCTTTCTAGTCTCTTTTTGATAAAGATCCATTCTTCTAAGAGATACCAGCACACGACGTGTATGAAATACATCAACATTTCTCCTCTCCTTTTATTTGGCGGGGGCGGGGTGGGGGGGCAGGGAGGGAGGTTGGCAGACGTGTTTGCAAACACACATCCTTCATCCAGTTACTGATCTATCAGCCAAAAATAACTAATAAAATCTGAAAATACTAGCAACTACCTGAAACATAAAACAGAGCTACGCACAGACTCTCTTTCCTTCTCTAGAATTAGAAATACCTGTCACTTTTTGGAGAGCAGTGTGGACCCATGAAATAATAGATTAATAGGCAGAAAGAGAGGCAGATACATAAATGCTTTAAAAACATGACTGATGTTCTAAATCATTAAATTATGATTTTATCATGACTTTATCATACGTCTTTCCATTCAGTTGTATGTTTTGCCCCTTAGGAGCAATTTCTCTTCAGAATTCCTCAGTGACTTTCCTAAGAGAGTTTCACCACTGTGAAAGAAGAGCTGGCAGGCCAATTACAATATCACGGATTTCCCCTAATTGACACTGTCTGAGTAGCAATTAAAATGAATATCACAACACAAGCATTTCTGGAGTGTGCAGACATTAATGATTTAATAATCATTGTGATATGTATAGCCACTTCCATGTATGTTTAAATGACAGAAGCACCAAAACCTGCTGAAGCGGAAGTCATGTTCCTAATTAGACAGTAAGCTAAAGAGAAAGGGCACATCGATAAACCCTTCGTGGTATTCATGTACACCTTAAATATCAACTAATCATGGGATTACTACGTATCAGTATGGAACACATCACGCTGGAAAGACAGTCAAATCTTTTATCTCAGAACTATCCAAAAATAAAATTTTCATCTTAGGAAAAGAAGATTTTTACCACAGAAATGCAGGCGATCCTGAATATGAATGGGTCTTATTTTAATTTCGTGCAAGACCAAAGTGCTGGAACCACTGAAACATTTTGTTTCAATGATGTTGAATGGGTTAAGTTGACAGTTTTGAGAGCTTTCTTCTGAAAAGCAGCAGCACAATCTGTGGCCACTGAGGCTTCTAACCTCGCTATCGCTTCAGCGTAAGGAGAATTAGGACTGCAATTTGATTTTTTCAAGAGAAATAGAAACAAATGTAAAACCTGTTCTTTGCAAGGGACAATGATGACTAGGACTNCAAAAATAAAATTTTCATCTTAGGAAAAGAAAATTTTTACCACAGAAATGCAGGCAATCCTGAATATGAATGGGTCTTATTTTAATTTCGTGCAAGACCAAAGTGCTGGAACCACTGAAACGTTTTGTTTCAATGATGTTGAATGGGTTGACAGTTTTGAGAGCTTTCTTCTGAAAAGCAGCAGCACAATCTGTGGCCACTGAGGCTTCTAACCTCGCTATCACTTCAGCGTAAGGAGAATTAGGACTGCAATTTGATTTTTTCAAGAGAAATAGAAACAAATGTAAAACCTGTTCTTTGCAAGGGACAATGATGACTAGGACTAGATGGCAGAATATTGGATTTGGTATTGTAGAGATTCCCTCCATGTCCCATGAATCAAAATGAACTTTACACACTCATCAGTCAAGATGCTGGAAACATAACGTTGAATGCTCTTCTCTAGAGTCACATAACCCACAGACCTAACTAACAGTGCTCTTCTGAAGACAACTGGGTTTGCTGCGATTGAGCTACCATGACACTAAGAACACGCAGTGAGCCAAATGGCTGTTGTCTCCAAACTCCTTTTTTTTTTCTTTTATAGTTTCTAATAAATGCACCTTGTCAGTTTGTCCCTCCATTTGCTCCATTATTCCCAGTATAAAGAGTTGATCCAGTCCTTAGTCTTTGCTTAGGGCAGGAAATGTGAAATGGGAATATGGCCTTTTAACTCCACAGTTGCTCATTTTACAACTTCCCTGATACCTGCAAGATACCTTCAATTTTTTTTTTTTTGCTCTTCCGAAGGAAGGTGGGATTTGATGTGCCCTTATCACAGTGAAAAATCATCATTACCATGGCACAACGGGAAATGCATCTAAATACCTTTGAGGGGTTTGGTTTTATTTTCTCTGGGATATTCAAGAATTCCCTGCACAGTGTTTCANCTTCCCTGATACCTGCAAGATACCTTCAATTTTTTTTTTTTTGCTCTTCCGAAGGAAGGTAGGATTTGATGTGCCCTTATCACAGCGAAAAATCATCATTACCATGGCACAACGGGAAATGCATCTAAATACCTTTGAGGGGTTTGGTTTTATTTTCTCTGGGATATTCAAGAATTCCCTGCACAGTGTTTCAACACAATGCTTTGAATGTTCCATTTACTCACTGGTACTTTGCTTAACCAATTACAGGCCTCACATGTATATTCACTGTAAAGAAGGAAAACAAGAGCTGTACAAAACCTAGGTGCAAAGCCTTACAATGCTGTTTGCTGTGTTAGAAGCAATATTGTTTTTCTTTCTTTTCTAAGTGGTGATTTGTACTGATCTTACTGCAACAGTCACTATTTTTTGTATCCCTTGGATGCAGAAAATTTTCCTGAAACATACTGACCCTTCATGTTATCAGTGAAAATTTAGAACATCCAGCACCTTCCAGGCTGGTCTTTCACTGCAGCTGCTCTGCTGGTGTTGCTGCTGCAGGCCAGGCGCTGCTGGGAGCTGCGAGGCATCACTCATGGCACAGCAGGTAAGCTATGGCTGTGTGTAGCTGGTTTATAATGGTCGTTGTAAAGCCTTGACTATGAAACCGTTAAAAAAATGTCCATTGGCAGAGGGCACACACAACTAGCAAATGTTTCCTTCAGCAAGAAGATGGAGTTGTTGCCCAATGCTCTTAAAATTCAGTGAAGTAGCCCTTCAGAGAAGGAATTTTTTTATTCCTTTCCTGTGAGAAATTGCGAATATACAAGTTCACCACACCCCAAAGCAAACCTAGAGCCTATGTTATTTGGCTGGAGACATTTTTAGCTACACAAGAGAAAACATGATTTCATAATGCCATCACTTATTCACTCTCTCTTCGCAGTCCCTGCTCATGAAGCAATTTAGGTCACCCAGATAACTGCACTCAATCTTGCTACCAGCAAAGCTGTGTTTAAGAAGCACTCACCATTAATCATGCTATATAATATTCAGGTATGTGCATGTTATGGTGCAGTCGGTGCAGTGCACAAACATGTACGTACCAGCCATGGCTAATTAATAGGAGGCACGTGAAATAATTAAGCCACAAAATACAAGGCATTTCGAGGAGATCAACAACTTTTTGGGGAGTTTTGCAAAGTCTGGGACCAACAACAGGGAGCCTTGGACAACATGCGGAATGCAAAACTATTCACAAATTGCACCGTTAATCATCTTTCATAGCTCAGACAAAGCTGGATAGATACATGTAAAAATTATTACAGTGGCTATACACCTGTACTGATCTCTCAGCATCACTTCCACAGACAGCACTGGAGTGCCCCACACTGGCACCCCATACTGCTGGGCCACCAGGTTATGTGCGTGTTGCAGTAGGTCCCCATGCAGGAAAACCACACCTACCCCAAAGATATCTGTATGAGTCTGCAAGAAGTACATGTCACTCAGCTCGGCAAGAAATAAAAGCTTTTTTCTCCACACGATTCGAAGCCTGAGGGCTGGAAAGACCATCTTTCATCGCCGCCCCAGTGACACAGTCTGCAGAAAGCATGTCACCCTGTTGTGATGGCACACAGAGTCCATGACTTCAGCCAGGGCACAGAGGACGTCCCCAGAGGGTAAGTGATTCAGCAGGGCGTGCGGGTCTGTGTCCGAGGGCCTCTACCAGACGTGTGGAAAACTAGTGAGAACTAGTGCCCCTGTGAAGTCCTCGTTTCAGCAGGATTGCTTCACCAAGCATCGGGTGCTTAAGAACAGTTCAAGAATGTAGGTTAGGCAGACTGTGTGCAATCAGAAATTAATTTCCACATAGGCAGGTGTTTTCAATAAGAAGCGATGTTAGGCAAACACTGAAAAGTATGTCCTCTCTGTTGTGTGCTCTTATGGCATTAGATGAGGAAATCCCCTATCTTCAAACATGAAGAGAGAACAGAAAAGAGACGCATTACGGTTGAGAAAAGTGGCTTCGAAGAAGCGAGAGAAGAAAGGAGTGAGTCTCAAGAGCAGGCAGAAGTACTAGCGTTAAGAGGTTTTAACATGGTATCTTCTATCTTGGAGCACAAGGGGAGTAACCTCTGTGACATATATCCAGATAGTGTTGGTCATCACTTGTAATGGACCGCTCAATGTCCACCTCTTACGGCCCCCAGTTTGGAAAGCCTCTCGGGTGTGCTCAGAGAGTTTTTCTCAATTGCAGAGTGTGATGCATATACTCTGGACTGGGCAGTGAACCAGATGCAAGTCTGCATCGTCTTCCTCAGCCAATCCCAGCATCTGGCATGACTTTATTTGTGGAAAGTGGCCTTTTGCATCCTATGGTTTGGCAGGCCTCCACATTTCCCCCAGCAGGTGCTCATCCAGAGCACACACAGATCTACAGAAAATGACTGAATTCGTCTCACAAGTGAAAGCCTCCAGAATTTCAAATGTGCTCTCTGTGTATTAGTGTTGGTCCCTGATATAAGCATGGTAATGCTCCTTGGGATATCAGATTTGTCTGTTCCCTTGCCTAAAGCTCCTGAAGCCATCTGTGCTTTGTCTCACCCTTCCCTAGCCTTGCAAGCTCCTGTTACATAGCACAGTTTGTGAAGCAAGCACCTGGGGCACGGGGCCAGTGCCAGAACAGCCTTGCTGCGGGTGCCTTTTGGGAAAAGGTTTCATGCCGTGCACTGGTAGCAGAAATTATGCAAGCTCATTTTGCATTGCTGTGCTGGATCCTTGAACGAGGAGCCCAGGCGGGGAATAAGGAATGTGGAGACATTCACCTTGCCTCTGCCATGCCTCCCTGTCTGTGAACAGTGCCTGTGAGGTTTGCCTCATCGTCCACTCCTGGGCTTTACCAGCAAGATCACAACCCTGCACTTCAGGAGAGCAGACTTTGGCCTGTTCAGAGAGCTGCTTAGAAGAACTGTGCGGGATACAGTCCTGAAGGGAAGAGAGGTCCGGGAATGCTGTTTATTTTCAAAGATCACTTCCTTTGAGCTCAATAGGGGTCCATCCTGATGAACAGGAAAAAACCCAAAGGTGGCAGGAGGACTGCCACTCCTCACTAAACCCAAGCATAAAAAGGAAACAAACAGGAGGTGCAAGCAGGGACAGGTAACCCAGCAGAAATGGAGACAGTGCCTGAACATGCAGCATTGGCGTTCAGAAAGGCAAAGACCACCTAGACTTAAATCTGGTTGGGGACATGCAGGACAACAAGGTGGGGGACATGCAGGGCAACAAGAAGTTCTTCAACACGTATATCAGCAGCAAAAGGAAGACTGGGAAAAATGTGGGCCTGACGCTGAATGGGACAGGGGACCTGGTGACAAAATACAAGGTAGTCAATGGGCGGAGGTCCTAATGCCTTCATCAGTTTGGTCTTTACTGGTATTTGCCTTCAGCAATCCCAGGGCCCTGAGACTGGGGGGAAAGACTGGAACAAAAAAAACTACCTTGTTGGAGGAGGATTGTTTAGGGAACATGTGAACACACTGGATGGGCACAGGTCCACAGGTCACTATCTTCAATAAGGATTATGGGGAGCTACAGCCTAGGCAGCCTCACCTCGATCACAGGGAAGGTGATGGAGCAAATAATCCTGGAAAACCTTTCCCAACAGATTAAGAGCAAGAAAGTGGCTGGGAGTAGTCAGCAAGGGCTTACAAAGGGGAAATCATGCTTGAGCCAAGAGCCTCCTACAATGAAACAAATGGCTCAGTGGGTGAGGGGGGAGCAGTTGATCTTTATCTTGATTTTAGCAGGGCTTTTCACACTGCCTCCCATAACATCATAAATAACCTAAATGGTGGGACAGAGCGAAGGCTCAGCAAGACTGCAGGCAACACAAAGTAGAGAGGAGTGGTTGATACACTAGGGGGTTGTGCTGCCATTCAGAGCCCTGACCTGAACATGCTGGAGAAATGGGCTGCCAGGACTCTCATGAAGCTCAGTAAGGGGAAGCGCAAAGTCCTGCACCCGGGGAGGAAAAGCGCCATGCAGCAGTAGACTGTGGGACCCAACCAACTGAAAAGCAGTTCTGCAGAGAAGGTCACTGGGGGATCCTGGTGGACAAGTTGACCACGAGCCAGCAGTGTGCAATTGTAGCAAAGAAGGTCAAGAACCTCATGAGCTGCATTAAGAGCAATGTTGCCAGCAAGTCAAAGAAGTGACCCTGTCCTCTACTCAGCACCGGTGACACCATATCAGGATACTCTATCCAATTCTGGGCTCCCCAGTACAAGAGAAACACGGACATATTGGAGAGAGTCCAGCAAAGGGACATGGAGATGATGAAGGGGCTGGAGCATGTGTCCTGCAAGGAGGGACTGAGAGAGATGGGACTGTTCAGCCTGGAGAAGGGGAAGTTCAGAGGGATCTTACCACTATGTATAAATAAGCAACGGAGGTGTGAAGAAGTGTGGGTGTCAAACTAGAGACCTCCAGAGGTCGCTTCCAACCCATCTGTTCTGTGATTCTGGGAAGACAGCAAGAGTAAGAAAGCACAATTTTTAGTCTGTCCACCTCGATAAGAAGGAATTTGGGTTCCAGTTCACATGGCAGTGTCTATCCAATTAGCTTATCCATTGATTTTAACATAAATCTCAGAAGAATATGCTTGGCCTATAGTTCTCAGTGGAGTGATGACTATCACTAGTCACAGCTCTCTCAGGCCTCTCCACTGCTGTAATAGAAATGACACTGCTGAAGTCGATGTGACTATAAAATAACTGATGATGTGCAGCTTTGCATGAAGAAAAAGAAATCAGTATTTTCGGAGCTAACATCACATAAAAGCTGTGATAATAAGTTTGAAAATCCTTCTGGTAAGAAGGGTATTTGAAAAGAATGCCAGAGCATGGCTAAAACTGCTTGATTGGAAACATTTTGTCCCACTCTGTGGTATTTATTACCTTTGTCATCCAGTGTATTAGTATACATTCTGAAGGTGAGACTTCAAAGACTTGCTTTAGGTTCTTTCATTTGCTCAAAAGTGCCTGGTCTCGATGCCCTCTGCCAAATTCCTTCCTGGAGAAGGAATTTTATCAGGCATTTATGAAATTTATATTTGGCCTGTGATTTTTTTCTTTTCTAAAGCTAGGGGAGATATGAAACTCATCCAATTTTAATTAGTACTTTAAATGGGTCATTATCATATCTAAAATATCTGAATGAGGTTCTAGGAGCTGGCACATCTTCTCAGAGGCTGGCATATTCAGGTGCTTTACATACCATGGTTACAGTGCAAGAGGGAGCTCTGCAATTTTCCCCAAACTGGTGCAATACAGAAGGATGCACACTAGATGAGAACTCCTGGGGGAGACCTAGTGTCATGTCCACACATTCCAGGGACATTATTTGTTTCTTTAATATAAAGGCTGGAAACAAAAGAGACAGAGGCTTGGGCTCGTGCCCCACACCAGAGGCTGAGATGGAGCTTCACTGCCCTCCTCTGCAGTCACTGGGGAAGGAGGAGCAGCATCTGCCTGCCCACGAGACACAGCCCAAGTCCCAGACACCTCGTTACAAAAGTGACTTCTCCTCGCCAGCCGGTGACAGCAGCGAAGAAAACCTGAAGGAAACAGCCCTGACAGCCTTTTGTGTTCCTCCTGCATGTTTACGCGTGGTTTTCCTCCGCTCCTTTTGGCCTTTTCATGGTGTTTGGTCTTTCTTACCTTCCTGGATTGAGAATTAACGTTCAGTGCCAGCCTCTGCTGAGGATCAGACTCCTTTTCAAAGTCCTTTTAAATAGCACTAGGCAGTAAGCAAGCCACATCAACTATTATGCCTTACCACCATACCCTGTGATGTCCTTTTGCGGAGCTGGATCCTGGCACTCTTTATTTTTTACCCATGTTGGATTCCCAGCTACTGCTGCCAAAAAGCATTAAAAATGAACAGGGAGAGAGTATCAGTGCAGACAATCTTCCGCTACTTGGCTTCTGTCTGCTCATTTGGGTAAATGAACAGCGTGTGAACCCCTAATAATCTTCATACATTCTGCAAAGAACAAGTATTTTTTACCCACGACTACTTATCTCATGTTTAGTTACTGGGTGGCAACCTCCAATATAAAATGTTGCCCCTGATAATACAGGCCAGCAAGGCTGCGTACGGAGGAGAGTAAATAGTCTGTTCAGCACCGTCCCCTGCAGCCCTCTGATAAAGGGAAATGTGAGCAGAGGTGCACCTTGACCAGCTGGAGGTCTGAAATGTGTTTGCAGGAGCTCAGGTTGCAGCCTGCGTAAAAGCTTTTCTTGTGTAGTGGTTAGATCAAGCATCCGTGGCTGCTGCTTACTGGTGCGTGTGGAATTAAAGCCAGTGACAGGTAAAAAAAAGAAGAGAAGACACATGGGACACAGCAAGGAACAAGGACTGGCTGATGTTATCACTCAGCTGCAAACAGCAGGGGAAGGGGAAGGGAGGGGACGGGAGGGAAGGGAGGGAGGGCTGCTTGTCCCATTTAATCCAGCCTGCTGCAGACTCAAAGGCGGTCTGCTTTCCTTTTAACTCCAGTTCCCAGAACAGTGAAACAAGGAAGAAAAACAAGTAGAAGAGACTTGGAGGTGGGCAAGGCAAATAAAACACAATAATGGCAGAGTGTCCTGAAGTGAGCAAGAAGAGGAAACAGTAAAACAAGTTCTTACTCAAAACAGATGGTTAGTTTTCCACCTTGAACATCAATTACCGGTTCCTTTCAAAACAGGTTTAGTAGCATTCATGTTAGGGGTGGTATCACCTTCAGTTTTCTCCACATTCACCTGCATTAGAATACACAAATCTGGGCAGCAATTAATACTTCAAACCTGAATCCAGCCAAGCACTTAAACACAGCCTTAAATTGAGGCACATCACTAGTCCCACCAAAGTCAACAAGTTATCGATTTGATTAAAATTTAACAGGTGCTTGAGTGCTTTGCTAGACTGAGATCTCCCAGATGGTTTTACTTGCTAATTCCCCAGGTGCTGAACAAATGATGCACCCTATCCTCCTCCCAGGCAAAGTTTGCATGTCGGGCTCGGAGACTCCGATGCACACGCATCCGTACACGTCATTGCTGAGGCACGTCCTCGCCTGGGGCTGCCTCTGCGGGTTACAGCCCTCTCGCCTCCTGCTCATCCCAGCTGGAATGAGCCGGGGTTGGCCTGAAGGGTGTAAATACAGACTGGGCCTTGCTAAGCCAGCTTGCTTTGACCGATGGAGGTCGAGGCGTCCGCGCTGAGCCTACAGGTTTAGGAGGACGGCAACTTCTGTCTTGGCAACGTTGCTGGAGATGGCAGCCTCTCCATGCCGCACACCTGCGCCCCAGGGAGGGGCGCGTTAGCTGCCAGGCTGAAAACATCTTGGTAAAACTGTAATGTTTTTTTCACTTGGTAGTCAAGGGAATAACACACAGATGGTTCTTTTTCTTGGGCAGAGAATAAGTTTACTTGGCTTCACGTTCACTTTGTGTCATGAATTGTCAGTGACTCTTAAAACAGAAAGAGCAGATGCAGGCACCACTTCTGTGGATGCGAATGCAGGGCAGAGTCTCTGTTGTCCGGAGTCTCCCCTTTGGAGTCGAGCCATTAAGTAGAGTCATTCCTGTTCCTCCGAGATACTTAATGCTCACACGTACTTGAAAAAAGGAACATTTCCTAACCACAGGAAAATTATTGTAGGTGTGGACCGAAGCTGTAAGTTCCATTCATTCACAAGGCTGCCTGTGTAAAATGAAGAAGGTCGTACCGTTCCCTTAAGCTATACGTGTCCGAGGCTTCAAAGCATGTACAGGAAACACACCTACAAAAATACATGGATTTCTGAAGCCTCGGGTTAAAAATGTAATACACAGCTTATTGACTTGGTGTATTATGCTCAGTCTAGTGTAATTCTGTATCATACTATGCAATTAAACATGTCAAGGTGATAGGGGAAATTTAAACTATCCTTCTCAAAGAAATACCCACACCACATCTCAGAATTGGCTTTGGACAAAGGCAAAGTAGGGAAGAACATTGCTTGGATAGGCAAATCCACCATAGGTTAGCAGTGTATATACCACAGCCTTGAAAAATCCTTAAACATGGGCTGAATTCTAGATGCTTCAGCTAGGGCGAATGAATCCGGTCTTATAGTAGATGCCTTAATTACTTGTCTCCAGTGACTGCATATGGAGCTGGGGCTTGGCAGTCTGGGCAAGCTTCTCACCCCTCCACTGAACTCGTGCACCATGAGTTGCACTGCCTATGCGTGTCTTGTGCTGGGTGTGAAAAAAAGGCTGTTGTGGGTGGGAGGATGTGGTAAGCCATTTTTTGTAACTTTTTCAAGTAAACAATCAAACAGAAAAAAATTCTCCGTGCGTTGTGGTTTACTCTGAAACTGTTGAGAAAATCTGGATTGCTTCTGCCTTTGGCTATTAAACTTGATTAGTATGGCCAAGCAGAAGCGAATGCAGCAGTAAAGTGTTTAAAAAGTACTGTTCTCCTTCTCTCTGTTATTTTCCAAATTACTTTCTTCCTTTCTGACTGTATTACTCATTAGATTGTATTTCAAAGAAAGACCACTAATCAGGCTAAGTGCCTGTGGCTTGCTGAGAGAGATGCAGTTTAGGAAGCACACAGCGCACAACCCCGTTTTAGAGGTGAGATGAAATGGGGCATTCCAGGTGTGAGCAGGTCCAGGACTCCTCAATGAAAAAATACGTACATTTCTTCAAATGCCGGTTGCAGTGCACTTGCACAAGGCTTTCTCGCAGGCAAGAAAGCCAATCCTGGAACCGCTGTTAATATTTCACAGCTGTTACTTGTCAAATCAGACACCATGAGGATTAGAGACGGGATTGAAGAAAGCGCAGTGGGAAGTACAGACCTTTGCCCATCAACACCATGATCTCTAACCTCGCTGTAGCTGACTGCTGCTGTACCATCATTCATTCAGTGCCTCCAGGTGCCTGTACCAGCAGACGCCAGCCCGAGATCAAAAGAAATCACAGCAGGTACAGCTTTTCTGCACTTAACTATAAACATGGAGAGGTATCAGGGCTGTAAAGAAATGTGAATAAGAACAGCTTCTTTAGCTTTCTTCCTGCAAGTTACATTGCGATCCAAGATATTTTAGAGAAACACACACAGAAAGGAAGACCTTCAGCCAGACACCTCTCAGTCCTTTGCTTGCAGTAACAAATGCAACGAGGGGTTGCTTGATGTTAGATGTTTGCTTCTCCAGGCATTGCCAAGACCTGTTTGGACTGCCCCGTCCTGTTGAAGTAGCCATGTGCTCTGCAGGGCAAAATAATATTAATCTTCAGCACTACTAGAGTGCTTAACATTTTACCAGGGCTTCATGAATATGAACTGAGCTGCAGTCATAACATTGATATGTGAAGTAATGAGCTGGCAGCGAGGTAAGACAGCAAACACTGTCTTCCCCCTTTTACAGATTGATAACACAGGCTCACTCGAAATGACAGTGTCAAAACAAAATCCCATGATTGTAAATCTGGACAGTGGTCTGAATGTAGTGTAATGATGCTTTTTTTGGGTTAAAAAAAAAAAAGTTGTTTGGGGAAAAACAGCAGAAATATCACTTTCTGTGCGTAAAATTACCTTGAAAAACAGAAGCCTGGCAGGTGCAGAGGAATAAGCTGCCCAAAGAGCTTGCAGGAACAAATCAGGCACAAATGAAACAGAACTGAAAGGCAGGGAGAATGACAAGGGTCGAGTTACACAAAGAGGTTCGGTCCTGCGAAGATATGTGGACACGGTGACTTCTGCACGCTGAGGCTGGGGCTCTGCAAAGCTCCTCAGTGCCTGGCATCACACGTCTGGCATCATCCAGCTCCTCCGGGGCGTTACCTGACAGCCAGGCTGCTCGCATGTGATTGATTGTCATACGGCAGGGGCTGGGGTAGCCCTGAAGACCGTGATGGGGATAGGGAAAATGTACCCATGTACGACAAAGACTGAATCATCTGCTGAGGGTAAATGTCCTTCTGGAGGGTGTTATCTGGGGCAAACAATGTAAGATAGGTCCTTCAGCCCTCTCTCAGTCGATTCACATCCGTAGAATAAGCAGGATGCTGGGGTTTACACTAGTCATATTTGTTAGTTAGCGCATCAGAAAAATGTCTCAGTATTAAGCTATACAGTTAAATCCATAAAGTTGAAAACTGTCAACTGTCTCAAGCGAAATGTTTCTGTTTTCATGACCTAATCCATAGTAGTAATGCCCGTGAACAACCTGTCAGAAGATGTAAAAGGAGAGACAACTAGCTTAAATTCTGTCATTTATTACTGATTACAATAGCTACTTGATCATTATCTTAAAATTAAATATTTATTAAAGGGTTCTTCTTTTCTTAATTCTAAGGGTCTACAATTTTTAAAGCTTTGCTCTAAGACCTTTTGACTAAGGTATCTCCCGCAGACCTGAGGAAATCCCTTTGGATGCAGAACAAGGTGGATGTTAACATTACTGGAGTGCAGAGTTAAAATCGTTCTCCCATATCTATAATATTGAACTGTACTGCAAGAACAGCATAGCTTTTTGTTGCTAAGCATAAGAAAAAGCATGCTACTCAGTAAAACAGGCTGCCTATCCATCACACAACCCAAAAGGGGAACATCTGCATTTTGCTAGGGTGGAGGTTTGATCTGACTCCACTAACAAAGTCTAACTAAGCTTTTTTAACTTGTTTGTTTGCACTGTAAATGGAATATTCTCGTGTCAACTCAGTTAAGCCCTCTGTAAGTAAATGCAGGCTCTATCAAATAGTCATCAGGATCTGGCAGACTTTAAGTCCCCTGCCAGGCTCCTCATGAAAATAATCCCCAGTTCCTTAGGAGTTTCTAGACAGGAGTTTGCTTCTGTTTTCTCTCATAGCGGGGCTGGACTGATAGGAAGTGAACAAGCAGCAGCTCTTATCTAAATCACTGAGCTGCTGCACCAGCATGCAGGGGAATAGCCTTTGTTCAAATCAAACAAGAAGGCAGTTAAATTGGTAGATTTCCCTGTTTGGGAAAAGCTGTTACCATACCTCTTTCTCAAAGTCACAAGACTGTACTCTAAATGAGATCAGAGCATCTAGTCAGTGGGTTTGCCTTTCCTGTTGGGATACCTGTTGAGATACCTGTTGAGATGCCTCTATGAAACCATGAGAAATCAGGTGGTTTCTTAGCTAATTTTTCTCTTTGCTAGTTAAGACCCTCTCGTGTAAGGCCACTTCACTTGACCTGCTCGAGCATGCCATAGATCTCTGGTAAATTTTGTGAAGGAAACGGCGTTATCTGATAACATGAGCTATATCATAACATTTAATCCCACGTTTAAAAACCTGATCCTCAAGTTAAATGATTACGTGGAAATCTCAGCTCAGTAAAATAATAAATATTAGCTTTGTCAGCCCTCACTGCTGTGAGGAAGGCTTGAAAATGAGTATCCAAAAATTCAAAACCAAAAATAATTTAGACTAGTTTGTGCTTTTTCAAAAGATCTAAAACATGAGACCCACAATGGACCTATTCCTTAATAAAAATGTATTTGTTTTTCATATTTTGTATACTGTGTTTGTGTGCATAAATGTATTTGTATATTGTATTTTATCTATATTCTTTTTTCATTTTTAAAGAAACCTCTTGAAAAGTATTGGTGCCTGTGCATTAAAACATTAAACACTCTTTTCTTTTAACTGCAAACTAGTAAGAACGTCACGTTTTCTTACACTGGTATTGCTACTGTTTATAAAGGGGTGAGGCGTTAGACTTTGGAAAAACAAACATCCACCAAACTGTTTAAAGTTTTATTTTCTTTTTCATTCTTACACTTCAAAAATCGGTTTCATTTCTGGATTTGTTTAGACTTTGTTCTCAAAACATTCATGGGTGCTTTAATCTCCGCCAAAATCCCTTTTCTATCCTGCAAAGGCCTTTTGCAATTTAAGACTATTGCCATGCTTGAAAAACATTGATTCTTGCTCTGCATGGATGCGTTGTTTTGGTGAAAGCAGGAATGTCTTCCTAGCTCTTTCTAGCTCTGTGTCATTTTGCAGAGACGCTTGGATGAGGGGAAAGTGACCGTAATAAAGGGACGCATCTGGGCTGAGCTGCTTTTTCGGCAGCTTTTTCTCTCCTGTGCTCTTTTGCCAGTTTGCCTGGTAGAGATTCTGCCTTCAGTTTCAAATCTGTTATCCACACAGAGAAGTATGACAGCAGAAATTACCTACTTCTTACCAGAATGTATTGCAAACTTCTTCCTCTGCGTGACGTTTTTCTCCGGTCCTTGCCTGACTTGACTGTGCAACTTTAACATGTTTTCCCTTTGTTTCCACCAGCCCTCTCCTGCAGCAATTTTCACACATTGAACATTGCCCAGCAGTAGCTGTCATCACAGTTACGAGGCTTAATTTACTGTGGCCAAGCTGGCTTCTCCATGACTCGAGTTATAGCCTTAGGAGCTCTCGGTTTCTGGTGCCTAAGATACGTGGAAAAGGAGGCAGAAATCTTTCACTCAGTGTTGAACTGCTGATTAGTAAGTAACCTAGCGGGTTATTTGTGTTTAACAAGTCTGAGATATGTATTGACAGCTGTCTGGTACCTTGAGAAAAAATGCCCCCCAAGGCTGCTTTGAGAAATACCTATATTTAGAAGAACTCTAAAAGTAAGATGAGTTATTAAATTTGTTCTATGTGGGCATCATACCCAGGAGTTCTGTTTTCTTACAGCCATGCCACCTCCAACAGTAGGTGATAACAGAAGATCATCAGGGATCAAAAGCCGTATTGCAAGGCTCAAAATAAGACTAATGAAATACGGCATATGGTTGTCTGGGGAGGACCTTTCACACTCCCCTAAAATCCTGTAAAACGTGAACATAAATAACATGAAGTCAACATCGTTGACCTTCTGAGGCAGAAGTCAGACTAGTGATGCTAATCTGTTTTAAGGATTTCCTGCTCTTTTCACCTCTTTCCCTTTGGTCTTACATAAAGACATTTATTCAAGGCAGGTCTCAATTACCGTTAATGGCTGTCTTAGGTGATGCTAGCAGCAACCTTGTAAAAAGTGCTTTGACAATTTAACAGAGAGTTCAGCTTTAATAATGAACGGTAGTATATTTGCTGGTCAGTGAAATACCTGTGCTGAAAAACTGCTGTGTTTGTAGTGGAAATTCAAGCAGAAATCATGTTATCTCCTGCTCAGTGGTGCATATGCTGCCCCTGCAGCAGGCCAATATGTCTTCTGAGCATTTTGAAAGCAAAACATGGAACTTCTCCCTGGATTTGCCATCACTGAAAAAGACAGACTGTCTCCGGGTAAATTTGTCAAAGCAATTATTAGATCAATATGAAAAAAAGGCCTCTTCCACAGAATTTCTTCTTCTTAAGATCTGCAAGCAGCTTCTCATGGCACCCCTTTGGTCTCACCTTCTGCCTCTCTCCTCTAGTAATTCTCTCCAAGAGGGTCTCTTTTTGCCACACACTTCTCCAACTGGAAGTGTCTGTCACCTGGGCAGAACTTGAGCATTCTCTGCTTTTGTCCAAGGCTTCTGGCTTGCCCAGCATACAGAAAGCACTGAGGTGCTCATCAGGGAAGAAGGTTGCTCTTCAGCACACATTCAAAAGTCTGACTCTTCAGGAGTGGGGGGGGCTTGGTTATAGCACATGGACTTCATAGACGGTCTGCGTTCCTGCTGTACGTTTGACGTGCTCAGGATGTATTACTCACTATGCAGGATCAATGCACACGCAGTGTGTTTGGTACTTCCCTGGTATATTAAGCCCATTAGGTACGTGCTGCACTGAAGCCTGCAAAAATATTTGTCAGGAAAATCCATGTATCACAGCAGGCCCTGAAATGACCTTCCCAAGAGTCAGTGTCTAAAAATGAATTAAATTTTCACAACCTTTCTAAAAGGTTGTATGGAGCCAGAAGCCCAAACCCTGAACAGAACTCAAATGCAATCCCAGAAGAGTCATCACTCACCTCCTTCCAGTGGTTATTTGTTTATAGCAAGTGACTGGTGGAGCACTAAGCATGGTCTCTTCCCTGTCATACACTGACCTCTGCCATACAGTGATCAAGTTGCCATGCTGGAAGAAAAGCTGGGGGGTCCTTCTATTTTCTTTTCCAAGAACATTCCTCTAAGATATACAACAGTATTTCTTGCCCGTATTATCAGAAATGACACATTTCACAAAAGTCAGCAACCACATTTTTGCCAGCAGGTTGCCATTTGTTTCTACTTTGCAAAGCATCCAAAAACGTTTCAACTACTGGACCTATTTCAAATTTTTACACTCAAACCCTGCCACTTTTGTAGAATTTAGGGGCAATGAAAATACCCAGGAGGCTCAGGGCTGAATGCTGCGTTTGCCACATCCCAGTTTATTCATATTGTGCCCTCACAAGGGGTGCCAAGGACTAGAATATCAAGATTTGTCTGGTTTTATTCCCTTCAACTCTCAACAGTCCTGTCAAACCTCATAAACTGAGAGGCTCGCACAGTTCATTCCCTCATCATCATCATTTTGCAGAGACAAGGCTGAAGGTCCCCTGTCTGTGGCACCTCTCCTGCTCTGCAGCCCATGCTCAACAGAGGTGGCCAGGGTGCCAGCAGGAGAGGAGCATCACAAGAATGCACTGGTGCTGGCTGAGTGCCACAATTGAGCTATCCTTGCCAGAAGGCATACTCCCAGCCTGGCCCTGCAGTCCTTCCCTGGCATCCAGCGCCTTCTCACAGGTCAGAGGCAAAGTCACCCAAGAAAGCTGCCTCCCCAGGGAGAGATTCACCAGGCTTCATTGCCAATACTCAACACAACAGGTAAAACCAGCACACCATGGCGGGGGTGAACAGGATCGCTCCAGAGACCACACCACATTCTCTCAGCCCCGTCTGGCCAACGTGGGCAGTTGGACAAAGATATACACAGGTAGTGCCCTGCATAGCTTCACGAGGTGGGCTGCAACGTCATCTTCAGCCAGTAAAACAAATCCAGTTAACCACAGTGAGGTCTCTGTAAAAACAAAAGCAGACAAACGCCCTGGATTCTGGGGAGGCGATTAAATCGCATGCCCTGTAAGCTCTTATTATTATAATCACTTCTAATATGCACTGTGAAACACTCACCTGGCTTTCATCCCTACCTCTGTCTGCTGTTTGTGGTTGAAGAACAAGTGACGTTTATTCTCGGCTAAAAGACAGCTTTGTTCCAGACCAGATGTCTCATTCACTGCACATATGTCAGCCCTGCAGGTGCTATCACAGACTCAAGAAACAGCAAGTTTTGGAGTAATTTTCAAATAAAAATGCAATGTCAAGATATTACTTAGATGAAATAATAAAACACTTTGTCTGCCTCAGTCATAGCAAGTTTTGAGGGGTTTTTTTCCCCAGACAGTGAGTTACATTGTGCTTTCTCTTCCATCAGTATAACTGAGAATACCTCCACTGACTTCAGAGGAAGGTTTCACATCTATGCTACTAAAAGTTAAATTTTAATCCAGCACACGGATATGCTGCATATTTGAGGGACTTGGCTGGTTTAACACTTTAATTCTTCAGTGACTGGCTTTAGATTTTCCTGTCTCTGATGCAGTGAAAGCAACTTCAAGCTCTCAATGAGTAATTTATGAATCTCAGCTTTTGAGGGACAAATTTTACTCCAGGGTTTCACATGAACATTATATCACCTAGATGTAAACAGCAGAAACTGTCCTTCCATACTTAATCCTGCCGTTACATCACGTAACATATCAGCTGACTTCTCCCTTTCACTCATCACAAAAGAACCATAACATCCTCCTTTGCTTTTTTAAAAGCTATTTCGGATATCTGCTGATTTTTTACATTTTTTTGCTGGCGTTGCAAATATGGGTCCTCCTCAAATGTAAATTGCAAGTGATCCATTTGTGTTTCTTTACGAGTGCGTTAAATTTAGATTTTTAACATATGAAGACTAGATTGCCCCAGTGGCTCCTAACCAAATACTTGTAGGTAAAACTTTGCTTCATCTGAAGCTGTCTGACTGTTATAAATGGGTAAATGATTATGGTCCAGATCTACAAAAGTGCCTAAGGAAGAACCTATGCAGAACCAGGCTTTTAAACACCAGAGAGCCATACTCCAAAACACTGCCCTATCGCAAGGACTAGGAAAATTATTGGTGAGGTGTTAAGTAAGTTATACTTTCCTACATACAAAGTGCTGCATCTGTCTTGGAAGGACATCGCCGCTCCCCGTCCATGGGTGGCCAAACTCACCAGCGAAGCCTCCTGCTGACAGATGGGAGCTCTGCACACTGCGCCGCTACCACATCTAATACGGTTTGCTTGCAGGTGCTTGGGAACATGTTGGGCCAGTTTCTGCCACAGGTCCAGAGACAACCACATCAACTCCACACAAGCCAACACGGGAGCTAGACCCATCGATGAGCAAAGAGAAAGACATATGAGCTGCCACACTGCACTATAAAAACCTTTGGTTATGCATCTGAGGCACAGTATAAACCACAGCGCCCTTTTATAGCTGTGTTCCTGGCCCTGTGTTAGATGGAAATTAAGATTTCTTTTTAAAAAGTTGCATCTTCAGAAGAACCGTAACAGAACAAAAATGTCAAGAAATCCCCAAACCCTGCCATCTACCCTCAAATCTGTAAAAGGTCAGAATTTATTATTATCCTCTCTAAAGGGTCCTCCTCTTGACACAGAAGAGCAAACTGTTAATAATGGGTAATAAATCCCAGTCACAAACAGTTTTTATGGCTTTTGCTTTGTTTTGTAATACATTTCCACAATACTTAAGTGGAAGAAGCAGATAAAACTTTTTTGAGAAACTACGTCATTTGTCTACTTTCTTTCAGCCTTTAAGAAACCAATATGCCTCTCATTTTAATTTTCTTTTTTTGAGCTCTCTTCACTTTATCTTTGCTTAGCAGCTTCAGAGAGCACATGGTGTTGGAAATGCTAAGCCAAGAGAAACTCACTATATGATGTCCAGCACACAAATTCACAAGCCAAGAATGTGTCCGGAGCCCAAGCTTAGGAAGAGTTTATTTTTCCTTTCACACAAGATGTTTAAAGAGTATTTTACTTCACAGATTGAAATTAGCAGAAATGTTGTGGTTTGAGTACAAACATACAATTTACAAGTAGTTCACTTTTCTGAAGTATGTGTGTGGGGCTGGGGCGTGCTGACAGCCAGCATGGAGAAGATTCCACTGCCTCTGTTTCTCTTTCATGGAAAATAAGGATGTGTTCAGCCAAGCAGTGGTGTCCATAACTTTAAGTTTTGACCTAAACCACCTGAACGAGAGGCTGTATAGCACCACGAAGGGTAGATATAACTGTGCTGTTCTTAAGGTATATAACAGGGAATTACAGTAATACAGCCATCAGAGGAAGTAAGGATGAAAATATGCCATGTTAAGATTGCATAGACGGCTTGCATTCTGCTTGCTACCCCAGATCACATCTTTTACAGGTATCCTCTCTTCTGGTAGTAAGATAGACTTCAATGTAGACTAATTTTAATCCAGACCATCACCTTCATTTTACTATGTAGTAACCACACGAGATTAAGACATGTGCTGAAGTCTTTGCTGGATTAACACACCTGCGTGAGTAACTTGCTGTACACCCACTGGACTATCTAATTAAATATCTGACTGTTTTTGTTCTATGTTGAGATTTTTGTTTAAAAATCCTGCCTTTGAAATCAGTGGGAAATTTGCTGCTGACAGCAGCAATTTCAGAAATTCATGACTACTGTCCAGAGAAAGACAGCAATAGACTTGAGTTACCTTTAAATACTGTAAAGGAGACTTTTTCTTCTCCACTGAGGATTAACATATTATATAGATCAAGAAATAAATACATATAGCTCCAGGGCTCCCAGTCATTCCCCATAATGCAAATAGTCTGCACAGTCCATCAATCAAGCTATTTCTTATTTCCAGTACTCCTTTTACAGTGCTACTTGCTAAAAAATTGATGAAAGGTTACCTATAAAGGATAACAGCCTTATAGTTCAGAGACAGAACGTTTTCTTGCCATTTTCTTGCCATTTTTAGGTATTTTATTTTCCTGTTCTTGCAGCTGAAAATGCCAATATGCTGGGTGGATGGATAAGAATTCAACTTGATGCAGAAATGTGAGGAGTGTTTCGTAGAAAACACAACCCCCTATCAACAACCCAGAATACTTATCTCTTCCAAAACCCCTTACTTGTTCTTATTTTAATCAATAATCCTAAAATTAGCATTAAAAACCCTAAGTCTGCATACATTAAGATGAACACTTTGTACAATGACTTCAAATTCAAGCTGCAGGTCTGCAGACCACATTTATCCTTTATACATTAATATACATCTATAATCAGAGGGAGGTCAAGGGGATCTGTACAGATTAGAACTTGCTACAACACAGCCTCAGGTATTATACCACCAGTACGACAGTTATATGACTTGCCATGTGTAATTATCCATAGGATTAGTGCTTCAAAATTACAGCTGTAGTTATATATCCTTCATAAACTCACAAAGCTGTACGTGTAAATGACTGATCTGTACACTGGCCGTGACACCAGCAGGCAGTTCTCTTTCTGAACCTGGTACAGTCCTGGTCTTAACGGACTGGTAATTAACCAAACAAGCCTCCCAGATGAAAGGTGAAATCCTAGCTCTACTGCAGCAAATGCCAACACTGACGTCAGGATGGCCAGGATTTTACCTGGAAAATTGGATTTACATTCTTAAAAGGAACATATTGAATTTGCTTTAAAAAAAAAATCATTTGCAGCACAGAAGTTACGTAACACATACTACCCCATCCACAGTAACCTTTCTGTAGTTACTTCTTCCAGTAAATATTTGTGAGACAGAAGCAAAAGTGGAAAACAAACCTTTGTTTGTCATGGCTGTGCAACTGGAACAAGAATCAACAGAACACAGGGAACATTTAGGTTAGGGAAATGCTGGAAGAAAAACTGACAAATATTCAGGTACCTGACCATTCAGGTATGGTCTGTGCCACTTAAACCAGTCTAGGTTTCTTACTCCATCAGTCAGATAGATATGGTCTCTCCCTATGAACCTTGGTGTGCTCGTATCCTTAGAGCATCAAGGCTACTTCTAAAGACTGGTATTACAAACACATTGGTCTGTTACTCAAAAGTTGACTTAGGGAAGTGAAGTAAAATCAAAGAAAGGAAACACAAGCCTTGTCACAGAATACCTACAGGCTTCATCACATGTATTTTGCAGGAGTCCATTCACCGAGTGATTAAATTCTTTGGGACATTTATGTTAAAAGCAAACTGCAGATTGCCAAACTCTTGTTTTTTCAGTAAATGCACAGCTTGATGCTTGTAGATAGGCACTTTGAGTTACAGGCCATAGACTATATGTTCTTAAATGTTGCATGCTAGCCCCCCCAGCAAAAGTCATCATCAATTTGTCAGAAAATATTTGTTCTTATTATATGACACGTACCTAATTATGTCTATCGTTTGATGTTGGTGGTGTGTAAAGGCACCTGTACATAAAATTAATATGAAAGGTGAGATTTTCCTCCTGATTTCATGCCTTCGGCATATTTATTTTGGATATTCTTATCAGTCAGATGGTAAACAATTGAAATATAAAATGCCAATAATCTGTAAGCTGCATAAATACAAGTTAACCTTACTGTCTTAGGAACAAATGAAAGGTAAGCGTGAGCATCATCCCTCAGTTAGTACCAAACAATGCAAGAATCCAATTCCTCTCCTTGCCAGCTTCAGAAGAAGAAACAGATACCACCAAATGGAAATGGCAATTCTTTTTTCTCTTCCATTAGAGGTGCAAGTTCTTATTACTTTGTCTGTCTAAGGTTCATTGGCTGCTGAAAAACATTTCTCTTTTCAGGTAAGCTCAGTAAAGGGGACATATTTCTGTTCACTCAGTCTCTAGGTAACCATTAAAAAAGCTGTATACTTGACACTGGACCCGAGTTGTTCCAAGTGCAAGGGAAGACATTTTGTGCCATCTAAAACCTGTAGTATATCACATTATGGGGACAAGGTGATTTCAGATCTGGAGGCCAAAAGTGTGGAACAATTTTCTGTAACAAGCCTCTACAGGAATTAACTTGAGGCCCACTACTGAAGAAGGCTGAACTTCAGTGCCTGTTACTGCAGTTAGGATGGGGCTTTCCATGCCTCCACGAGCAACCCAAATCCTTCCACTTAACTCCCAGAGTTCAGATCCGTGATTGATGAAATAGTCAAGAAGCAGAAGAAAACATTCTGGCAATGCCTAAAGCAAACATGAAGTCATGGTTTTCTCTAGGAGGCAGACAACAATAGTGTTTTACTCAAGGTAAAAGCCTTGTGTAGGCAAGTAGGCCATCACACATACTTACTCTTTCCCATACCTCTTTCTGAAGGAACTGGGCATTAGATACATTTTCCAAGCTGACAGAATGTGGCTTTTTTTCAAGTTCAGTACTTAAATGAAAAATTGCCTTAAGTGTTTTTGGCGACATAAGAAAATGAAACATTTGTGATTTTATTTCTCTTCCCTACTCCCTCAGTTTTATCCGAAGTCAATGTATTTTGACAAATCAAAGCATTAATGGGACTTAATTTAGCTGGGAGAGAAAGCAGGTACTGGAGAACACCGACAAAAGCTGCTGCACAGAATTCACATAACTTGGAACCGCCATGTAACAGGTTTATAACTACGAGGCATCGCCAGTCCAGGCAAGTATTTTTTAAATATGTAGACCGCCAACAGGAACATGTCAGCGCCACGTGTGGAATGGCTTCCACTTTGCGCGGTTAGACACCCCCATCCCCTGTGCCCGAGTCTGCTGCTCTCCTCTGCGCTCCATGTCTTCTGGACCAGAAACTGGCAAATTGGGGACAAAAATGAACTCAGGTTTCTTCACAGATCACAAAAATATTTTTGAGGTCATTTAACATTTATCACAATTCATTTTACATTGTTTAAGTAATTTATGTGAGGACTGCTTCCATCAGCTGTGTTAATAATAATAATATAGAGTTCTGAGATGCAAAAAAGCTACTTTAATTTCCTCTTCATGGAGAAGACACTTCAGAGTTTGTTTTATTTTGGTCTGCTTTTGTCTCTTTTGGATTTTTTCAAAAGCTGCAACCTTGTCAGATTTGCAAATGTATAAAGAGTAAAGGCTTCTAAAATGACATTTTTGACCAAAAAAGAAGTGCATCCACCCTCAGGTACAAACATTAACTTTTTATTAGTCAGCTATTCTCAATGAAATAAAACAATATTAGCATTTCATTCCAAAACCTGGGATCGAAACAACGGTGGTCAGGCAGCAATTAAACTACAGTCTAAATTTACTATCAGTCAGAGACATGAGTGGAGAGATGAAGAGAACAGGTAAGAGTGTAAGGAAAAGTTATTGCTCTTGAGACATTAAGCTGGAAAAACAGCTGCAGGGAAGCTTTAAACGTATTTCAAATGCTGGAGAACTTTAATAATGCCAATATTTCTTAAACGATGGGCTGGCATGGCACCCTTTTGTTTGGATGTAGCATAAATGGTTAAAAGTGCTTATATGCTTGGAAGGGAAATAAGATGTACTGTGCTCTGTACCTCGATGCAATTCCTCCGATCCTTGAATACGATTTATTTCACCCGGTCTTAGTTATCTCATCAGTCATGTACCTTAGCCACCTGAGGTTCCACTTTAGTGACCAGAGAGATAACGTCTTGCTGTACTGGGTGGTGATAAACACTCGTCCTCGGTCTACATTAGACAAGACGAGATCATAGTTTTCTGGAGGTCCTTATTCTTCCTTACTGACTTTAAGGGATGCCTGCTTTTGCAGAGTGTATATTTCTTTCCATCTACAGTAAAGGAAGCTTAAACAACAAGCTGAGATGGAGATGGCTGCACTACGTGGAGTTTCACCTTTCCATGCGATCCCTGTCCTCTATAGCCTCGCACCAGCGCTGTGTGACCGACCAGGAACAGCTACCCGACATACCCTCATGATACCCTTCCTCTAACGCACAAGCCATTTGCTGAAAAAGTGTTACAAAACCATAGGAAACTTTACTAATATTTGCCCAAATGGTTCTTTTTGCTGTAATTTTCAGTGCTGATTCCCAGATAGCCTTTCTGCTGTAATATCTAGCTACGAAAACAAGTCCTAAGAAAAAAGTTTCCTGTAGATTTCTCATTGGTACCACATCCAGACTTGCGGCCACTTTAAGGCAGCTATCCCGCGCTTGATATAGTTGCTCAAGGAGACTGTCTTCCTGTTAGCAAGGGACTGAAAAATTTCGGAGAGGTGATCAGTTTACATTTGAATATTGGATTGTGCTTAAGTGCTGAAACTTAAAATAATCAGTCTTATAACTACAGTCTGCTTTTCCAGGTCCAAAATATTTTATAAATACACCCTTTCCAGAGGACTCTCACTAGGTCACATACATAAAACTGTTTCACACTCTGTATGCTCAACTTTGAAAAAGGAACATCTGTTCTTTTGTTTCATAGTCATCAAACCTGGCATTTTATCTTTAAAAGAAGGACAGATTGACTACATCATAAAACAGAAAAGCAGTATTATCATGATCACAAATTTCATTATTTCAATCTGTGCATATATTGTGGCATTTACGGTTAATTTTCTCTGACAAACAATTCATTACCATATAACCTACCACAAAAATGAAGCCATCTCCATAAAACAATCTGCACTATTGCAGTTACATTGCGCAGCAGCTGGGAATGAAGGCAATTTAGATTGCTTAACAAATGGACAAATTTAAACAGTACAATAGCAGCGGAGAAATCCCTAAAAAAAAAAAAGTCAACAACAACAACAACAAAGCAGTTGTAACTCTTCCTATAAAGAAGACAAAATAAAGACAATCTGCTCAGGAGTTTTGCTTCCCTTTAAGTAGAACCCTTTTATAGTCTGTTCATTGCAAGTAGATATTGCCAGCTTATAAGGCTCAGCTTTCTGAAGTGCTGCCCACCCCCAGTTTTCAACAAAATTGGGATGGGACCCGTGGAGCAGCGTGGCTTCAAGTTCCCGTTAACTGCAAATAAATGCAGGCGCTCAGTCTGACAAGGAGAAGAGCCGAAACGTTATTTCATTCTCCAGCAACCAGGAAGACTGGAAGAATATTTGCTGGGTTGTGCATTCACAGTCAAGGGGAGAAGCTGCAGCACCACAAATTGGAAATACCTCAGTTCAAAGACAGGGCATGGCAACGGCAGCATGAGGAAATGTAGCCGAAATCCAGCCGGGCAGATGCATAAAGTAGTCACATTAGAAATCCGCACCATTCAAATCATACTGACAGAAGTGAGGTGATGAGAGGTAAAAGGAAGTGGAAATGTAACCGTATTTACCCTTTTACTTTAAAGATCAAATGTCAGAGTCGGTTCCCGAACTTGTACACAGTGTAAAGTCAAGCTGTAGGCTTTTGTCTTTTCAGCTTTGTTCTTCCACTGATGTTCTGATTATCAAAGGGATTCATTAACAGGCTTTAGCTAAGTTTAGGCTCCATGAAAGTGGTTCACTAGCTGTGCGCATCCCTTACCGTGAATTCCCAAAGCACGAAGGAAATCACTCTCCTAAATTTCAAAGATGTTAAAGATAACCCAGCAAGCCTAAGAGGCATTTTTCTTTCCAAAGAACAACACAATTCCTTATCACTTTTCTTGCTATGTAATTCATGGCAAACCTGCAGAGTGCCTCTGGTTGCAAGGGTGGCTCTCAGGAGGTGTACGTTTGCCAGCCATTATTGCTTTACCCAGGATATACTGTACCTGTGGCACACAAAGCACAGCATGTCGTTCTTCAAAAGGGTGCAGACTTTCCACAGAGACTCTGGAAGAAAGCGCACCATCCAGTTTCAGCATAAAACTGTACATAGCCTAAGCATTTATTACAAAAGAAATGTCTGAAATCTCAGGCTATGAAAGCTCCTGGGCAGCTCTGTCATTAGAGTACCACGGCGAAGGTAGCCTACAGATGGTCTCGCTTCTCAGGCTCAGGAAAAAGGCATCAGATGTTTGGCATCTCCAGCTTTGTCTATATCAGCAAGTAAAACGGGCCAAGGACCGTGGGCCCTGAGGCTAACTGGCAGAGCACACCTTGCATCTGTATGGCTTCCTCCTCTGCTCGCACTGTTTTTTTAGGAAAAGTCTCTGACAGACGCTGTCATCCAGGCTGTGCCTGGCTATTCCTTGGGGGAGAGGTAGTTGGTGCATGCCAAAACGCATACCAGAGATTATGCTAACAGTCAGTTTGGACAGTCACGTGCCGCTGCTGGAACCTGTGCCCCAGCCCTCTTTAATTGCTTATTATCGCTTTAGCCTCTGTTTCTCACTGCCAGCACAATGACCGCGGATACTGTTCTCTCCTCTAAATGGAACGAAACCTTTAGCAGATGGAAGACAGAGATCACAGAGTACCATGTCCGTGCCATGACTAAATTTAACTAATATTAGATCACAAGTTAATGCCAGGGATGAGTGGGCACGATCTCCAAAGTAGAAAGAGGCATCTGTGGCCTCAGCTGTAGCAGCCACCGAGGTGCAGAGCTGAGTTGTCCGGTTCCAAGTCCTCTCGTCAGACAGGAGCAACCACAAATTTCTGGAAGTAATTTCAAAGTAGCTTCCCCTTCAGATGTTTATTTTCTGCAAACACTAAACACTTAGGCAGAGTAGTGATAGTGAAGGAGTCAATACCGTGGGACTATCTGGAGCTTATATCTGTTACAGCAATGCTAACACAAAGCAGCTATTCTCCTACCACTGAACCGTCACTAAAATCAAACCTTCCAGAGGAAAGAAAACCAACAAAACTTTCACTGATTTCACTGAGAGCAGAATCCCACACCTCAAACAAGGCACAAACCCTTGTTTGGTAAATAAGTAATCTGTTAATTGTCCCAATCAAACCATGGCTTCACTGGTATTTCTTCAGCATCCAAGACCGTGAGCCGGAGCAAGTTAGAACAACTCACTAATTAAGGTTTAATTATTTCAGACTGCAATTACTTAAAAGGGGGGATCACACTGCTCCTCATAGTAGCTTGCCACAGCAATTAGTTTAGAACTGCAAAAAGACCGGCACTGTTCCTCCTTACGCCCCGGGGAGCACACACCAGTTAGCAGCATCTGCAGCTCGTACAGCGCAACGGCTCGATGGAAGATAACTTGTACCAACAGACAGAGAAGAGCCTGGAGGGAGCAGAGCAGACAGGTCCCCGTTGCAGAATCCTGAGCCCAGCAGCTCTCCTGCTTTCCTGGGACCTGATTAGAGCACACCGGGCAGGCTACATGCTGCACAGCAAAGATTCAACAGTTTTTATTTTCCTGGCTGAAAACACAGCCAGAGACTCCAGCATGCGCCAGCCTGCGCCCATATGATCTTGTCCCATTCAGTGAAAAAGACGATATTTTGGAGATCTTCAGACCCCTGTGGGAAGTTGACTGAATACCTGTGGATGCTGTGGATTGTCTCACTGGCTGCTCAACACAAGACAGAGCCCACGGGCAGCAACCACACCAGCTCTAGGGGCAGAGCTTAAATATTCATCCCTGGGTGAATGGCCCGGTGGCAAACCCAGCAGCCCACGGCACAGAGGACAAAGCAACTTTGCTCGCCACACAGCCGAGCTGGCATAGGGCTGCAAGCTTCAAAAGCAGTAGCTCAAGAGGACTACTTTCGAAAGACAAAGGATCCCAGCTCCCGCAAACATATTATCTTTGAGTTGGAAAGATACATTTAAAGATTGCCAACGACGGGCTCAGCACACACTTACTGTTGTCCCACCCCTACCCTCAGCCATATACCCTCATCACCATCAACCTGCCCAAGCCAGCTCCCCGCACTTCTCCTTCAGGGCTGTAGGGTGGCCACATGAGTTTACCAAATCTAGAGCTCACTGTCTTAGCTGAAAATTACAAAATTACCCACCACGTCAGCTGAACCCCTGAGTTTCTGAGTATTCGCCTGCCTGCACCAATACTGCTGCGTCAGCCCCATCCCGTGCCGGAGCCATTTCAAAAAAGGTTGTTCTGTCTGTTTGGCTAGTGAAGTATTGCCGTCATATCTTTCCTGGCACAAAACAAGTGTTTGGAGCATGCTGTAATGACCAAGCAGCAATCAATCTTTAGAAAATCCCACTGCTAACATTTCTGTATGCCTAAGTTAAGTTGCTGCATCCATAAAATGAAAATGAAATGGTCTGATTTTGAGACATCCTCCGCTCCTCCATGTAAGTGACTTTGCAAGACAGGTGATTTACAAGGCTGTGCTGTTAAGCTTGTTAGCTGCTGGCTTTAAAGTTTAGAAGGCTAATCTAAACTGACAGAAATAGGAGTTTTGCAGAGGGACCATCTCAGAGGATAAACTTTTTCTATGAATACACGCTGAATGTGTATAGAGAGAGATTGTTACCTGTCCTGGACTATCAGCCAAGGTTTGCAGTCCTGTAGGTTGTTTCCACCATAGGGAGAAATTGATAAGGAAGTCAGATATTTCTTATATGTGGTGCTACTAATTCAAAACATCAAGAACAAAAATGCAAGCACTCGCGTCCCCTTCACGACATTGATTTAGCAGGGAAACCAGTAGACCTGCAGTCCTCTTTCCAGTAGCCCACCCAGTAAAAGACGACCTCCCTACGACCGCAGATGAAGAACAGCTCCTTCCCCTCCATCAAGACTATGTCTGCATTGGAGCCCCATACGTGGAATCAAATAGTGCGATAAAGTTTCTTTCTCTTTGGCACCAAGCCCCTTTTCTGCCTGCCCGTAAACCCCGAATCTCTCTTGTACCTTTTTTTCTGGAGGCTTATTGTTTCCACGGTTATCTCCACTCAGAGTATAGTTAATTGTTATGCGAAAGGAACAGTGGCTGTTCTGTCCTCACTTGCGTGCCCACAGAAATCACAAGAAATGATCTCACAGTGTGCCCTGGATGAAGACCTCTCACCAGATTCTTTCTTTGTGTGAGATGCCTTCCTCCCACAGATTTCACAGACAAAATTCTAAATATTCACTGACAGCTGCAAAACTGGTTCAGGCCCCAAAGTCAGTGAAAAAAATAATTGTGATGAAGCAAGAAATGCGAAAAAATATTAAAATCATTCAAAAATCCCAGTTTGGACCTCCTCTCTAAATCAGATGGAAAGGTAACAAAAATTATGGCTTGAGCGGGGCATTTATTTCTTCTTAATGACTAGATGCAGAGACTGATCTTGACTTTGTGATAAGGAAAGTTCAGCAAAATAACAAACTGATGTGTAACTATTCAACACCATTCTTGCATACTCTTCAAAACCTTAATTATTCCTGTGAGCAGACAGAATATAATTTATTCTTCCCATGAGACAGCAAATGAGCAAAAGACAGACAGCAAGCTCTGTTCTTTTAATTCATTAATCTAGTAATTTATATTCCACATTTTTGCAAATCAAATTTATCCTGCATAGTAAATGTAGTCTGGCCAGACTTCACTTGAGTATACACGATTTTAGTAATCTCCTTTCAGAAATCCTTGACCACTCCTCTTTTTTGCAAACATCAAAGCAGAGATCATGGCAGCTGTCTTTTTTTCTTTCGCTAGGCTGGAACTGAGCTATCCCATGAGTATATGCTGTGACATAAAGATGCTGATTTGACAGATTTTAAGATTCTGTAGTCACTGTAAATCTGGGAGCTCACACAGAATCTGTGTGGCAGATCTCTCCTAAACCTTGGGTTTGGGTGTACGATAATTGTAAATACTCCATATGCATCCCTTATGAATTTGGCCTTTTTTATGCTTTTTGCCTCTTTCAGCCCCCTCTACAAACTGTGTTGTCAATCACTTTTACTTATGCTACCAGACTTACTACACTTCTGAAATTTCTAATACTGCACGTTCATCCTTTAACAGTTCCTCCTCTCTCTACGCTCATCCTGATTGTGCTACATGTTTGGAAGAAAATATAGAATCACCTTAAGGACAAAGTGCAGTTTCCTGCAATGCTGGTTATAGGAAATTCTACAGTAATTGATTATGAACTCAAAAGTCTTTTCATTTCAGTATCCCCACACATCTATTAACATCAGAGGCACTAGATTTGCATATATTCAGTGTTGTTAACCTACTTGCTCAGAAGTGTGAGCTGGCAAAAGAGTGTCCCATCACCTCAAAGAATGACACAGAGTATGTCAGGGTTAGGATAGAAAGTCTGGCCCACAGCTCATAGTGTAGATATTCTGTGACTACTGAGGTAACCGTAATTTAAACCAGTTTAAACACAGCTTAAGATCATACCAAAGCTCCATTCATGGTCCAAACGGAATTGAGCATTATGAAGCCATGTAGTAAGAATTTCTTTTCCAACTGAAGGTCTACTTCTCTGAATACACATTGAGAGCACTATGTATTTTCATGCAGTCATCTAGGGAAGATCTTCATGTAGCTAGATAGTTAATTGCAATTATAGTTAACTACAATGAACCAGTTATTTCTACTGTGTTCTTTAATGTTACTAGTTTACCCATGTTTAGTTTAGCAGCAAACATACAGACTTAACAAGTTGTTCGCCAAAACGACTTCTCACTCAAGTAAGAAACTTCAGACAGCACATACATATAGTCAGAGGAACCTGTTCACAAAGTCAAAAACTGAAATCTGCCTGAGATGTAACATTTGTCTAGAGACAATAATTGATTCGAGCTTTTTTACAACTTATCATGTCTTCCCTACACTTCAACTACTGGGTTAACAGGACCGCAGCATATGCAAAACAAGTCTCAAAGCAGCATGCGCTTCCAGGCCTGGTATTTTGTACGCATCAAATAGAGCTTTCATACAACTTTTTTTAGGCAGCATTCATTTTGTAAAAACAAAGTTATTTTTTGAAAGCCCAAGAATTATTGCAAAGTTATTAAAACAGACTGTTTCAATTAGCTTCCATGCTCAGAGAGTCTAGGAAATTATGATCTCTGGGCCTATTTTCAGAACCAGGAAAAGACAAGAATTTTGTATTTCAGCCAGGGGTTACCCCATGTTCTTCTCGTTTCCAGAGCCCTCCACACATGAACTGAATTTGGATTCTTGTCATCATGCAGGATGTGAGTAGTTAGATGCTTAGCACATCTAACATATTGTGGAAATTGTTTACAAGTGATAGTAATACAATAAGTAAAAGAAAAAATTTGCAAAATTCAACACCTGTGCATGCATTGATGCGTAGCTAAAGGTATCTTCTGGCGTAACAACATTGTACTAGGAAATCTATCGACCTTCCTGTTTGATCCTATCAATCTTTAATATATGAAACTTCGAGGTTACTTTTCTTTATCATCAGATACATGCAGAAGCGTTAATGTTATTTGTATATTTTAGCTCCTGGTCCGCATTCAGCTTTTTGCTATATGTCCTAATCATACGTATGTCAATTAAAAGGCTCACATGGCCTGACATTTCTGCAGATGGTACAGTTGACAGGCCAAGGCAACAAATGGATGCAAATAAATAAAGAACAGTTCATATTGTAGCATACCTTAGTTATTCTGCTTTAAATGATTAATGAGCATTCAACCATGGCAGGGGACTTCAGCAGCAGAATCTCCCTGTAGGTAGAACTGGATAAAAATCTGGGTTAGATTAGATTTAAAAGATTAAACAAGGATAGGAAGATAGAGAGAAAAAATTAACCAACAAAAAAAAGAGACCATAGTAACTAGAGGATGGCAGGTACCTGAGGTGATGGTCAAAATAAGTCTCAATCGATAGATGCTTCCAAATAATGATTTTATGTGGCCAGAACATTTCAAAACTTAAAGAGAAGAAGGACGTCTTCAAGGTCCTTCTATCTTTCCTACCCTGCCGTGTGTTACTCCCTTCTTTTCATTGACATTCTTTTTCTATTTCTCTTTCTTTCCCCATAGTATTCGGCTTGGAGCATAGGTCCCATTGCAACTTCTGCTCATCAAATACAGAAAATGTGAAAATATGCATTTTATTAGTCCTAATTTGTATGAGGAAACTGTCTGATTTAAGAGTGTAAATTTCTCACAGAAATGACTATACCGGTATAAATCCATGTAAGGAAGAATTAGCATTAACAATGTTGGTATAAGCAGTTTTGAGTAAGCATTCCAGTCTTTACACAGACAAACTTACTGTAAGGAAGCAAAACTAATGTGAGGAAAACTATTGATTTAAATGGTATTGCTTACATCAATAAGCTGCTTTGTTGAGCAATCTGTTGTGCAAAATGGACCTGCTTCCTCTTGACTAAAAAGAGAACACTGACTGTGAGTCGCACAGTCATCACATTCGTGAGCTGCCCTAATTTTTAAGATCTCACTGGACTGTCCTTACCAATAATGCAGTTTTTAAAAGAAAATCCACCAGTGCTCCTTTGCAAAATACAACAGGACAAACATCTGATTATGTTTTCCTGCTGCACTCTTTTAACTTCCAATTCTAAATTAAGAGTTGCATCCTGCACAGCAGCTACACATTCTCCTGCTCCTAGCAGAAGCCAGCACAGTTCGCTTAGCTACCATGTGATTAAAGTGAGGAAAAAGTAGTTACTTTGGAAAACAAAAAAAAAAAAATCATTCTTACCTGGACTTCAGTTGCTGCAAAAAATATTTGTTTTTCCAGAAGTATTAGAAGTGGTAGCTTATGATAATAAAAATTTTCTGGTACCCAATACTGTGAACAACGTCCCTGTATGCAAAATACACTAAAACAGAGGTACTGGCAAATTCCATGCCACTAAAGAAAATATGTCTAGTATATCTCAGGGTATTTCGGTTAAATCTGGACACAAGAAATAGGTTTCATTGATACAGAACACTAACATTACACAGAAGCAGAGACAGAAGTGTACACCAAGTTTCAGTATGTAGAGCATTTTATATATGTACCATGCACATTTAACTCACAGGATTTCCTTCCTGTTTAGATCATTCCAATAAGGATGCGAAAGCTTCCTACCATTTCTTCACATAACATTTGTGCTTCTCATTTGCAAACCTTGGGATCATTATTTATAGATAAGGGAACTCTGGATTATCACATAAGAATGAGAGAATTCTTCATCTGTTCATAATTTATTCTAGTCCTGCTGCTAGTTTTGGCAGTTCAACCATTAGACACAGTCAGACAATAAAAGCTCACAGCATGGTGTGTTATCTATAGAGTTTTGCTCTGTTTTTGCAATCTAGGCAGCAATATTCTTTTAAGTAGGGGTAAAATTCTGTGTACCGTGCAAACATGTTTTTATATAACCAATGACAGAATCTGGCATTTTATCTCCAAATAGTTTCTGCTCACTTGGCTTCAGAACCATGTTTGCATATGCGATAATAAGCAAAATGAAATCCACTTTTAAAAGATTAAAAGATTAAATGCATTATAACTCCTACATATTTTATCATTTTATCCTTGTAATCACAGCTACGCTCGCAGGTCCAAATGAAAATCAACTGTTAATCAACAACTGGCAAGCTGACTAGAAGCTGACAGAAGTTATCAGTTAGTTATCCATCAGTCATCATATCTGCACAGAGGTTAACACTGCACGATTGTTCTGTTGATCAGTCTGCTTTTCCAGTTCTTTTGCTAGCAAAGAATTATCGGGACATTGTGACAGGCAGTTTGACCAACTCTACTAAACCCAGGTAATTTCCATTTTCCGTCTCCAAAAAAGATGCTGGAATGCCTGATCCATCCCAGTGAACTGAGAGATGGCAATGCACAAACTGATTACAAGCTGGGAACACTAGATTGGATACTTAAAAGACACAGAGCGCTTTCAACACTAAATGCAGAAATGCCACTTGACTTTTTACACATATTTTAAAGCGCTTTAGAAATGCAGAATACACAGGCAGGTTTGCAAAATGCATTACATATTCTCACGCAACTTTTCCCAGGAGGAAAGAGCTATAATTTTTGTTGGAACTTCTACTGAGCAAGGCTAATCCCACTGTGATGAACTTAAATGACACTGAGAAAGATTCAGGTTAGGCATTAGGGCAAATGTTTTAATGACAGGGGTAGTGAAACACTGGAGGTATTACCCAAGAACATTGTTGAGTATCTGTCCCTGGAAAGCTTTGAAAAAGAAAAAAGTTATAATTATAGCTGATCCTGCCTTGAGGCAGCCGGTTGAACCAGAAGAGCACTTGAGGTCACTTCCAGATTTATTTTTTTATGATCCTCTGTTCTGTAACTTACCATGAGGAATGTCAGCAGAAGAGCCTCCCTGAGCCTGGTTGAAGCGTGTCCATTGCATCTGACAATGTACTGTGGGCAGCGGCACAAAATACACTGCAGCAATGGTTCAGACGACCCACAGACACCTCAAGCAGCCTCGCAGAAGGGGTTGGAAGCCATGTCAGCCAGGGTGAATTGCCCCTGCCGGTGAGTCTTCACCTCAATAAGCACGAGGCACAAGCCACAGGGACTAACAAAGTCAGACTTAAAAGCTAAATAATTATGTGAGAGTCTCCCCTTTCTCGATGTCAAAAGGGGAAAAAGGGTTGCCTGTAGTTTTTGTAAGAAAGCCAGTGACATATTGTTAGCAAAGACACTCTTATTCTGTGCTTTCTGCACAGCTAGAGTGCAAGCCAGCTCTAGACCTTGGCTTTTTTCATCAGTTTCACGCAGGCTTGATGCCAACACGGATTATGGAATTGAGAAGGAACAGCAGGGTGGGCGACAGCTATTAGGACTGAAGAGCAGCGTGAAAAATGCTTCATAGGATGCCAGTAAGGAGCAGGAAGCCTGCACCATCCTGTAAGTTCTACAAAACAGTGTCCAGAAAGTGCTTATTGCATAACTTTTCTATTACAACTAAATACAATCATGATGATGGCAAGAGAGTCTTTAATTTTAGCACCATTGGATAAAATGCAGGTGACAAGCGGCCACTATCATGTTGAGAATACTTAGTCTTCTTTATGAATTGAAAAGCTGTGCGTAATTCCTACTGACTATGTATTTATATCCTGAACAGATAGATTTCCTTATCACCCCAACTGGCAGTCTCAGCAAGGAGGCCAAGATTTGAAAGAGCCCCGAAGACTTAAATACTAGGACAAATGAGTATCACCTGGGGCTTTTGTAAATTCCGTTCAAAGTATAATATAATGAAAAATAATCACACTGGAGTACATTTCATAAGGGCTGCAAAAGAAAGAAAAAGAAATATCACCTTACTGCTGCAAAAGTGAGACAAATAAGAAGAAATATTAGCAAATCTACATTGCCAAGACAAACACTTTAACAAATCCTATAATGTGGGGCCAAAGATTTATTTGTTAAAACCAAAGATGTTCTATATGAATATGCTATCTAAAATCTAAATGCATATCGGTTAAACATAGTCTGGTTTGAATACCGTGTTTGATTTAGATTATGACAGGCACAGATGGGAATTTTCTGTTTCTTTTCCAAGGAAGGATTTCTGACCTGTCCAATGACTGATCCCAAGATAAAGGACTGGATATTCGCAGGGGGATTAGAGTTACATTTCATGAAAACTTAAGGGATTTCTCAACACTAGCAGAATGCATCTTCAATGACCAGGACAGCAGTACAGCTCTGCCATGAAAAAGTCATTAATCCACAAATAGCCACAGAATGTGGCTTCTTCTCTGACTCCTTGCTCTGATCTCTTTACTATTTGTACCAGCAATTAAACCTAAAAAATGGCAGAAAACAAACATCTTTCAGTGTCCTACATTCACTTTGTGAGGCCCGTAACCTTGCTGTCATCAAGGTCAGCAGCTTCATTAGCTTTGCAGTGGCTGAGCTATAGTGAAGAAGCTAAGTTCACAAAGCCCTCTATAAATGCAGATGGTTACAGTACTTCACAGTACTTCAACACTTTAAAAAAAAACAACAACAAAAAAGACATTGATCAATAATTACTACTTCCACAGTGAGACAGCCATGAATTATTTCAAACAGACTAGAGTGAACTGAACCTAAACATTTAATTTTGCTGCATTCCTTTTGAAGCATCTAGAAGTTGCACTTTTGAACAGAGTAGGTGTCTATATGTTAGACTAAAAAAAATAGCAAAAGGAAAAAAAATATCCAAGGAAGCATAATGTATTATTTCTCATAGACTGCCTAAATTCCAAAGTTGGTCAAATAAGTAACAAAGCTGTGTACTTTTGCTTTTAGGATTACAATATTCTGCACGAACAGATGCATGTGTGCATTTGTGCCTGTGATACTGATATATTCAGCTATATATGGACAACGAATAGAGAATACAACCTTCATTAAAAATTATATAAATCCAAATAAGTCAGCATAATCTGATGCCAGCTGATGTCATGAGAGCACAGATTTGCAACTAAAAAAATAATTTAAAAGATGGAAGGAAATAGATGTAGAAATCTGGCCTGATGGAGTAAAGACTTCTTTACATATTGGGGAATTTTCCTTCTATAACTTTATTCTTTTAATCCCTATGGGTACAAACTGCATCAATATACTTCTGCGTAATCTTACTGGAATACTCTAGATCTTTCAGGTAGAGTTTACATCACAGTTTTACACTATTTTTTTCTTTTTCACAAAGTTTAGTATCTATAACCATAAACAGACAGCATTCCAACCTTGGTCTCCCAAAAAAATTGTCCACAGTGGATCAAATTTTCACACACTCCCCCCAAGTAATAATCAAGCAAATTAATCTTGAATGTTCTCTTTCTATTCTTTCTCCTTTTTCTCCTCCCTAGTTAACTCCACCTTAAATCTTTCTCTCTGGCTTGGGGCTGAGCCTGGACTCCAAGTCTATGACAGAGTGAGGCAGGGGAGGCGATGCCTTTCGCTGCAGAAACTCTGCTCTTGCCATTCTGCTGACTCAGCAGAGATTTCTGCATGGCTAGGCTGCAAGTCCTAAAATTCCGTATTATGCAACAGAATATATCACTTCACAGCAACATTTCAATAAGAGTTTTAGAAATAGGCTAATAAACCAAGGTTCTAATAAAAAGAAGAGAGAGACAAGAGGACAAAACTATAATATATAGAAGTTATCTTTAAATTTACTATTTCATCATAGGCTCAACCATTCATTAATCTGCTGCAATAATATATTGAACCTTTCCTGTTATTAATTCGTGTACTTTATCAATGACAGTGGTTATTGGCTATCATTATACATGTGCACAGAAATGAATGTAGAGAGGTAGGAATTTTCTCTTTTTTTTCAGCTTGACTTCTTAAAGCTTGTAGAGCTCCCAATTTTCCAAAGACCGAGCTGAACTTGTTATTGAATAAATGTGAGCCCCATTTTAACTCCTGAGAGAGAAAACACAATTACGTCCCTGAAATAGAGGAGTAGGAGTATGGACATCGGGAAGTTGCTCCTGGCTGAGCCCCAGGGTCTTTGCGAAAAGGACAACCGTGGGCATCACAGATGGAGCAAGAACAGTTGTTCTTAAGGTATCAGATTCATATGAGCTTCCGCTATGACAAAAGTTTTGCTTCTTTCCATCCTCCACACTCAGCATATTAGGTCACAGGATGCATGGCACAGAATCCTGATAAAATCGCATTCACTTGTTATGTATTAAGGTTTGCCAAACACTAACCCACGAATTTGGGATAGAATTAATTTTTTCTGCCAAAGCACTTAATCTAAATGTTGCAACAATTTAATGTGGAAAATGTTGACTTGAAGGTTGTCCAGAGAGAGGACACACTTAAATATTTATTCCATGAATCGAAGAGATAACAATATGAAAAATTTATTCCAATTAAAAAATTGACAGTTGTGCAACCATTTTTGCCCCAGTCCTCCCAGCCCAGCATGGAACAACGAGCAAGAAAATACAACATCTTTAATTACAAAATTCCTCCTTCAGCATTTTGCTGAAATTATTACAGGATTTCTGTGAACTGCAGTTGTTTTCTTTGGCATGCAACTTGAATCTGAAGATTTTATATTCCCTGATAGAAGTGGCTGTTGAAAACAGGGCAGAAATAATGAGGATTAAAGCACACGAGTTGTGGCAGGCCTTTTGTTATTTCACCGAAAACTGGAAGGGGGAGGCAGGGCATATTTTATGAGTAAAGTGTTTCTCGCGTTTTGGAGTAAAAGAAATAATAAAAATATGGTGAGAAACACCATGAAAGATCACATTAGAACTGTGAAAGCCACATAGCGCTCTATTTTGGAACACAAAAGAAAAAGATTAGCTGGAAAGAAATAAAACTCTACAAAATTTAGGTCCAGTGTCCCAGTGCTCAAGCGCACAATGCAGTTTCTGCTTTTCAGTACTGCCTTGTTGCTACTACCAGCAGGGCTGAGAGGTGCACAGAGCTCCCCCAAGATACGTACACCAAGACAGCGGCAGGCAAGGGTCCATGCACACAAGGAGAAGCCAGGAACCAAATGCAGCTCTGCTCCTGCGATGTCTCTGTACGTGCCCAAATCACAAGGCTTCAGATTCTTGCTTTATCTTTGTTGATCTGATTGTGTTCCTGTCTGTGTGTTGCCTTCAACATACGGGTGGAGACTGCTCTTGTCCAATCTCCCCTCCGGCCTGGCTCCACCTCCCAGCATCGTCTCCTCTGAACACTCCTAGGCTGGAAGTCAGGCCAGTGTCTTGGGGAGAGGAACCGCAGCTCAGAAATGTCTCAGAAGCACATTTCTCAGTCCCTGGCTACAGTGCAAAACCCACCACCTCTCTCAGAAGCTACTTTTCAACAAGAGGGAGCCTCAACCCTCTAGGCATGTACCTCCCTGTGGTGGTGCAGAACCCCCAACTGAGCCGCATTGAGATGTCAGGGTCAGCCAATATTGGGCAACAGGCTGGGACAATTTAGCACTCTCTGATCCTGCCTGTCGATGCAGTGATTGAGACACGAAACAATGTGGTACCCTCCTATCCTGGGACAAGAGCAGTGATTTGGGACGATTAGGCACTCCCTGACCGTACCAGGAACTCCTGTTGCAATTACAGTGAGTTGGGGAGATTGGGCACTCCCTGACCGTACCAGGAACTCCTGTTTCCTGGAAAACGTACCCGAAACTCCTCCTGCCTGGATCAGAGCCCGCTCAGAGGTGCCAAGACTACCTGACAAGAATTACGGCCACAATGAAAAAAAAGTACTGAGCGAAGTCAATCACCTTGCCATCTTATAATTAGTGGTCCCAAGTGAGGCCCTCTGAGCTTACCGGCGTTGCAGCAGGCTGTGACCATGTACCTCCCCCTGAGCTGGACGTCTTTCAGGGCAGATGTTCATGATATTTGAAGCAGGTTTTGCTATGTGATTCGGATCTTCCACTGACAGAAGACAATGCAGGAAAAAGTGAGTCATTCACTATATTTGATTTCACGAAGTTTCCAAAGATCATTTGGTACCAAAATTTGCTGTAATCTGCAGAGAAAGAAACATCTTAATTATAGGTTAACCTCTACATCTGTGTATGTGTGTGTGTGTGTATGCGATCTAATTTAGGAAAAGGTTGAATCTTTAACTAAGTTGTCATGTTGATTATAACAGCTCTGATCAAATTCCTTTGACTATTGATTAAGTATTGTTAGAAAATCATATAATCTCATGATTCATTGTAATAATGTTAATATCTCTTAAATTCGTGCTACGAATTCCTACTACCTCAAAGTTATATAGGATCCATAATTACATGTCAAATCACTTTTTCATTAAAATCCCAGTACCACTTCCCTTTAGACATAAACCATTGACCAAGTATAGGACTAGGAGTGGATCCACCTGCACCTAGACTCCTCTCTGAGAAGTTTAGAAAGCAAGGGGGTCCACTCTGAACAGGGTGACTCAAGGGGAAGGCATTCCTAATACCTTTTCCCTAAACCCTGTACATGCCGCTCCAACACAATTCTGACTCAATTCACCCACCCAATCTCCGTATAAATCACTTCCTCGATCACTGTATAAATCACTCCTAAGCACCACTCTGACCCAATTTCCTTTGTACAATGTCTTCATGTAGTAACAGAGTGAACCTTGCCATCAAATTTGGTAAATTCGTATTTTCCTACAAATTCATATTAAAATCACCGTTCCTAATAATCTTTGACAGCAATTCTTTGAGCGACCCTTAAGACTTTACCCACTCTCCTCCACGACACTCCTGCAGGAGGCCTTCAGAGTCTAGCTCTTGCCTCAGCAGCAGCCCCACATACATCCAGCACCCAGGCCCTCTGTAGAAGCAGAGTGGTAGCACCGTTGCGCCCATGCTTTCTGCTGGTTTTCTTCTGGCCGTGGAAGCTGCCCAGAGCCTTTCCCAGAGGAGCTCCTCTCCCTCCACTGACAGGCAGCTGAGGCATCAAACACACAGGGTCTAGATGAAGGCTGGGATTGTACTTTTTCCCTGCTGCTGCAGATGATATTGGGTGTTCATCAGTAAGGGACATAGACCTTTCTCACATTGTGCGGCAACAAGTGCAGGGTGATGAGTGCAGTACTGGTGCAGGGATGTGATTCTCTATGTCTTGAACTCAAGTACTGCCCTGTAAGTTCTTTTGAGATGCCAGCTGCCAAATTAATTAAGTGTTAAATATTGATCATTACTAATATCATGGTTATTAAATGATACATAAATATTTGATGAAGTATTAAACTGTTATACTTAACTAATCATTTTTAAAATTGGCATTGATTCAAGAGTCAAACAAAAGTAAGAGATCCGTTCTGGGACAAATTTTTCACTTCCAGATACTGAATTCACTCGTCCCCTTTCAAAGACAAGGATGCCAAAAATCGGGTGCACCTCAGTTCCCTATCCATATTGCACATAGGCATTTATGGTTCATGGATTGTGGTCTGAAGACCATGAGAGGCCTGTGAGGCCATAGAAAGGGGTCTGCAGTTGGTCTGTGGTTCCATATTGCATGATAAAGGTGGTTGGTGTTTGTGAAAAACGTATTCTGGCCAAACAGAAATGTTGACATTAGACATCATCTCTTGATTCAAATAGTCCAGACGTCACAGTCTGACTCCTCTACCCAGGAATACTTTGAGGATCCTACTGAATCACTTTCCCTGCCATCCATTCCATCTCCCTGTCTGCTCATGCAGCTGCAGGGAGGAGGTGTTTGGTGGCTGCCAAGAACTAGTTACATGCTGATCATTTTAGACTTGATAAAATGACAAACCTGATAGCCTTCTATGATGGCATGACTGGCTGGGTGGATGAGGGGAGAGCAGTGGACGCTGTCTACTTGACTATAGCAAGGCTTCTGACGCTGTCTCCCACATCATTCTCACCAGTAAGCTTAGGAAGTGTGGATTAGATTAGTGGACAGTGAGGTGGATCGAGAACCTGGTGAATGGCAGAGCTCAGCGGGTTGTGATCAGTGGTGTCGAGTCTGGTTGGAGGCCTGTGAACAGCAGTGTTCCCCAGGGGTCGGTACTGGATCCACTCCTGTTCAACATATTCATGAGTGACCTGGATGAAGGGACAGAGCGTACCCTCAGCAAGTTTGCCGACGATACAAAGCTGGGGGGAGCGGCTCACTCGCCAGAAGGCTGTGCTGCCATTCAGCGTGACCTGGACAGGCTGGAGAGCCAGGTAGAGAGGAACTTGAGGAAGTTCAATAAGGGCAAGTGTAGGCTCCTGCACCTGGGGAGGAACAACCCCATGCACCAGTACAGGTTGGGGGCTGACCTGCTGGAGAGCAGCTCTGCAGAGAAGGACCTGGGAGTGCTGGTGGACAACAGGTTCACCATGAGCCAGCAGTGCGCCCTTGCAGCCAAGAAGGCACCTAGGGTGCATTAAGAAGAGTGTGGCCAGCAGGTCGAGGGAGGTGATCCTGCCCCTCTAACTCTGCCCTGGTGAGGCCACATCTGGAGTACTGTGTCCAGTTCTGGGCCCCCCAGTTCAAGAAAGATCGGGAGCTACTGCAGAGAGTGCAGCAGAGGGCAACAAAGATGATGAGTGGACTGGAGCATCTCTGCTACCAGGAAAGGCTGAGAGAGCTGGGTCTGCTTAGCCTGGAGAAGAGAAGACTGAGAGGGGATCTCACCAGTGCTTATAAATATCTCAAGGGCGGGTGTCAAGAGGATGGGGCCAGACTCTTCTCAGTGGTGCCCAGCAACAGGACAAGGGGCAACGGGCACAACCTGGCACACAGGCGGTTCCACCTGAACATGGCGAAAAACTTCTTTCCTGTGAGGGTGACAGAGCCCTGGCACAGGTTGCCCAGGGAAGTTGTGGCGTCTCCTTCTCTGGAGAGATTCAAAGCCCGCCTGGACACGTTCCTGTGCACCCTGCTCTGGGGGCACCTGCTTTAGCAGGGGGGTTGGACTGGGGGATCTCCAGGGGGCCCTTCCAACCCCTACCATTCTGTGATTCTGTGACTTCAGGTTTACTTTTGCGTGAAGACTGCTCACTGTTGTAAGAAAGCCCTTTCTATTGATTTCTCTGTGTTTTGCCCACGATGAGTGGCATTTTTGACTGCTACATCATTCAGGGTTTCTAAATCATTTGTACTGGCCTCACCTTCCAATGTTTTTGCCACCTTTAACTGAAATTTAATGGAAAATACATTAAGGTAATGCTGTTCTGAGGATTATCCATGGGCCTCCAACTCTGGCCTTGCAGACTTCTTGAGGATGACAACTCGAGAAGTGCCTTTAATTATCTTGTATTTTTTAAAAGGAAAAATCGTGGTTTTGTTATTTCCCTGCAAAGAACAGCATGACTGGAAAGCCTGTAATGTGATCACTGAGAACTGAAATCAAACCTATCAGAGAATGAGAAGAGAGTTGCAGAAATCTCTGCCCTGGTCGGTGGGCAGAGTCAATTCCTCAATAATGATTGCTCTTAGGTCAGCCTCTTTCTTGCAGTCAGGAGCCCCCTGATGCAAGGCAGCAGCTCTGCTGTCTGTGAACAGCGGCTTTGGTATGCAGCAAATATCTTTGCTAGAGGAAGGACAGCTCAGTGACATCGAGCAGACCGGCAGAGAGCAGCAGCGGCCCTTTCAGGAGCATGTGGCAGAAACAGCGGAAGACAGCATTTCAGGCGCTTGGCTCTGTGAGCCCTATCTCCATGGAGAGGAAACCAGTCACTTTCTAAGATTAGATCCACCTCTGCTTAGTATTCCCTGCACACCCTTTGGTGATCACACACACAAGATGGCAAAATCTACGTGCTGAGTTCACTTGCCCTTTTTCAGAAATAAGGATAGTGTGAATTGGGTACACGTTCTGATAGAGTTTGTGGAGACCAGAGATATCATCCAGAGATTACTGGGATGTTCAGCCATGCACCAAGCCACGGCCAGAGAAGCACCTGCCCAGAGAAGGGAGACCTTGGTGGTCTTCACCCCCTGGGATGCTTCTCTTCCCAGGTTTGGGATGAGCACATGTGGAAAGGTTAGTGGTGCAGAGCAAAGCACCTGCAGGTCCTGGTACTCCATAAGGACATCTAGGACCTTCAGTCTTCATTCTGTCCCCATGTTGGCTGGCACCAGAATCACTTGGAAATGCAGTGCTAGCAGTCTCCACCAAGACTAAGTACAGCAGAAGGAGACTGCTGCTCTGTGAACTTTCCAGTCGTTAGCCAAACCAGCACAAAGCAGCCCTGTTAACGTGTAGTTAAATGTCCGCTGTTTCTCCCCAACCCCGACTGACAGCTTACCCTATAATTGCCATTTCTAAAAAGTCTGCAACTGAAAGAGCCTGGTGCTATCCACTGTGCACAGGAGAGGTCAAATCTCACCCAAAATAATTTTCTTACCACTTTGACAAAACCACCACTCTCCTGTTTCTTGTTTACTGACTGCCCTTTTACTGACGAGAAAGAAAACTCATTTTTAGAGTGACAAGAGTATTTTTTCTCCTGTTTATTGTAGTATCAACATGGAGAAAGTATTCACATCAATAATGTTGAATATCATGAGAGAGGAAAATCTGGGGAGAGAGGAAAATCAAGCCCCAGTGGTTCACAGGTGTTTTAAAGGGATTACTGGTCCAGAAAAGCTGTAATGCAATTTTCTGTGTAATCAACAATTGTACCTTTCCATCAGCAAAGTAAGCTTCTCTATCAAGAAAGTTTTTCAAAATGTGTTCAAAAGATCAGCATACTCTATGCTCAGCCATCTCCCAGTGAGTGCTAGCTAGCAGATACTTTAGATAAAGCAATTGAGACAGGAGGAATTTTTTCTTCTCATCGCCAACATTAAGAAAGGCCCGTTAGTTAAAGTCCAGCTTGCGAGGTGCTGAGCCATCTGTGGACCACCAAACACATGACTCTGAAATCTGCTTATTTGTACAAAATCCTGCTGATGGACTTCGTTTTGCTTAAGCAAAACCAGTTAACTGGAACATTGTTAAAACTACTGGTCATATACAGAAGTATTCCATGAGAAAAAAGGGATTTTTCTAGTTCACAGAATGGATTTGAACTCTGTCCTGAACTGCAGAGTCTACAATACATACTGCCCAGAAACATCAAAAAAATCCAACAGATTCCAGCATGAGTGACATGCTGAAATAAACCCAGACCTCCAAGAGTTGCCATTAGTTATGTGTGTTGTGAACAGCTGTCACACAAATTATTCCAAATCTTTGGGCTGTAGTCCCACATTTTGTTCCTTTCTAGTTATTATTTTTGTTCGTTGTTCAAATTCCCCACAATAAAATCAAACAAACACATCCTCTTTCTTATAAAAGCCAATCAATTTCTTGGCCTCTTACTTCACATCTCAGCTACCACATCATCACTTCATTTAACTTCATTCAACCAATTCTATACTGTTTAAGAAATCCATGACTGTTAAAGTTGTCTTAAATTATGTATTGGAAGTTATGTATTAAATTATTATATTATACAATACAATGATCTATATTGCCTATGCTGTAATTATAAATCGTACAGCATATGTAAAATGCTATATATATGCGCTACATATGTTGTGTATTATTACATTATCTTATATAATGCAATCACAGTTGCATATAATTATATTTTATAATATAATGTATCATGTAATTATATTTTTGTTAATCTCATTGATTTTTAACAATCTGTTCATAAGCTTATATCAATTTCAAAAAAAGTTTCCTGTCTGCAAGCATTTGCCTTAAAAAAAAATTAAAAGACCTTCTAATCTATTGACCATTCACTGGTAAGGTACTTTGGCTATTTATTAGATATTATTCATATTAAAAGATCATTTGCAGAACTTACTATAATATTACTTGGCTCCTTGACTGGTAAACTGGAATTCTTTTAAGAATGTTAACCCTGTAGATCAGGGTGCTTATACTAAAGCTTTCAGCGGCATCACATCTCTACAGATAAACAGGCCAAATATATCTACAGCGTGGGGAATATGCTCTGGATCTTCCCTGGAGTTTAGAATACAGTTTCTTGACATACCTTTTGGGGAATATTTTTAAGCTTGGTCATAATCAATTATCTGTTTACAGTACAGAGCTTCAAATCAAGGTGCAAATCTGCAGACCTCTCTAGCAAGCCAATTAGTGAGAGTCGTTATGTAAAAGGGGATATTCCAGCAGAATTTCTGTTTTATTTAAGGTGCCAAGCTCTACTTAAAGAAATCAGACCCCTTTGGTTTCTGCTTATTTAACAACAGAATGTAGCTACTCACGCACAGAGAAAAAAAAAAATGTTAACAAGACACCTTTTCTCTTTCATGACAGTATTTGTCCCAAAGTGTACAGAAACACTTGGAGTACTAGATCATTACACCAAAACTACTGCAGTGGTTTTAGCTCTACAAAAACCACTGACTTGATTACTTTTTTTTTTTTTTTTCATCTTGTGGGGGTTTTCATTAGTCAGTGTTCCAGGACAGAATCTACCTACTTCTATACACATATAAGCCTGCTTGATCCTGCCAAGTGAGCATAAATATCCTATCACTTAAGAATGAAAAGCGATAAAAATAATAAAAAGAAAAGCCTGCTCTAACAACAGAGCAGAACGGACCCAACAAATTGTTTTCTTCTCTTCTTTGAGGAGAAGTCATGAAACACTTGGAACTTCATAACACCTCCCTGAAAAGGGAACCTCCGGTTCTGAACCTGTTATTTCATAAAGCCTCACCAAAGGGAAGTGTATACCCAGTATTTCCCAGGCAAGTGCCCGCTGCAGCAGTTCTCACATCCTTCCACCACTCCCTCACACCCCAGGATATGATACGTGTCTCCTCTGAGAGCCTCTGGTTTAGCCACTGCTCTCCATACTCGCCTACACGCATACTCCCTCCCGCTCAGGTTACATGTGGACAGCACTCAACAGTGGCACTAGACATTTACACCTAGGAAACCAAATTATCCTTGAACTAGCTTGAGGGTTAGACAAGCCATCCTTTGGCTCTGCACTAATTAGATTCTCCATTGGCTATAGTGGAAACTTTAGATACACAGTGAGCTTGTACATACCTACAAGCAGACACCAATATGTAAGTGTCTTAACTTCTGAACTGAATCCCAGTGCGTGTACTTAGGTGTAAAGCTTTGAGATAAAGTCGTCTCATCATTAACTCAGTTTATACCACTGAGGCCACTGACAAAAGCAGAATCTAGCTTAAATCACACTGGTTTTGCAATGTGTTTTGAAATATTTTGAAGGTGTATAGAGAAACTTCTTGCTCTTATTGTTGAGAAACAAGCTACAAAATCAAGAAAAGAAATGAACATCCAGGCCAAAAGTAAAGGATTCACCCTACCTTTGTAGGGGAGCCGTGCTAAGAAAATATGCTTTGTGGCAAAGAACAGCTAGCAGAAAATGGCCAGATTTCCACTCCTCCCTGGTACAAGTCATAGGATGTCGGCTGTGAACACCTGAGCTCCTCACCTGATGGGTGCTATTGTTCTTTGTCTTTGCTGCAGCTGATCAAGGTACCTTCAGGAGGCTAAAATGTGAATGACCTGCAACCTCCTCTGCCCCTTCCTCCCAAATGCCACCTGAGATAGCGCCGGCGAGTCAGACTGTGTCTTACATACTCTCTGCCTTAGTTCTTACCTGATAAAGCCAATTTAAACACCAAGTCCCAGCTTGTCAGTGAAACCCAAAATAAAAGTTTCGACTCTATTCAGGCAGGAACCGCAGCTGCTGGGGCTAGCCAAGAGGGCTAGCCTTTAGCCCTGGTGCCATTTATGTTTATGTGTGGAGTCCAGAGGATGATGCCAGTGGAGCCAGTCGTTGCCTACCACATATGCCCAGGGAAGCAGAGAGCCCAGACATACGTGTTCAGATCTGACCACTCTGGCAGGAAGCTTCCTGTGGCAGGACCATTCTCTTCTGGGAATTTGCATCTCCTTTCCTTACGTAAGTTGATCAGAGGAAACATGATTCACTTAAGATTTGTTCCACTGTAAATAAAAACAAAGCTTTAACCACAAACACTTTACACGTGCTCCTTAGTAGCGCATAAGCTATATCCACAGTCCCTTCTGGCTTTTTGCAACTACCCCGAGATTCATTTAATACCACTCCCTGTGTCTAACACTGTCCTGCAGATCTATAGAAAAACATACGTAGTGAGTAACAACTGAATATCATAAAAGGCTCCCACTTTTGCTGCCTAATGCATTATCTATCTATCTGACTCATGTATCTTTGCATTACCACAAGGTTTCTGGAAATTAAGCTGTTGGAACATGACTTGCATGGTACACAAGATTTCCTGGTAGGCTTACAAGGTATCAAAGAATCAGCTCAAATTTGTGTAAGACGTAGGTCTAATAAGTGGAAAAATGGGTGCGTGGTTGTATAACTGTTGACAGCTGGTACAGGCACGCTCTCATTTCACATACAAGCACTTTATGTACTGTTGTCTCACATAAGTAAACATTTCTCCTTTTTAATCTTGAGAGATAGTTTTAGAGCCAAGTATCCAAACAAACAAGGCACAAAGAAAACTTTCAGCACTTCAGCATTCCATAAATGGGTCTGGTTTGTAAGCAGGCCTTGAATTTCCGTCTCAGAAGCCAAGGTGTGAAGCAGCAAACTCCCAGCGCAAGAGGCTTCAGCTGCACAGCCTGCAGCCACAGCACCCGCTCTGCCCTCTCTGCACATCACACAGGAGCAGCGGGGCAGCACGTGTCAGATGTGCACAGGAGAGTTGCCCTAAGTCCTACAAAACCCCTGTGGCTGAACAGGTAAACGACATCTCAGTGAGGTGCACTCGATTTTGGAAGCAACTGTCAACCTGAAGTTGACACTGTAGTCAATGGTAAAAGATTCATTGCACTGCAATTTAAAATGTTTGGGGAATAAGCTCAAAAGAGGCATCAAGTAATACATTATCCATCCTCCTTTGTCTTTAGATTTTATCGTTACTAATTAATTAGAAATAAGCAACCTTAGAATTAGTCAATATACTCGACATGATTAAGTAAAGCATTTAGTGCATCAACAAGAGCACTTGGTACATCTCACATCGCGGTTTAAGCAAATACAGGATCGAGTTTAATTTTCAAAAGTGTGCAAATCTGACAGACACGTGCAGGACATCTTACAGGGCCAGCTAGGAAATGTAACTGGAGAGCCTGAAATTCTAAATGGCAATTTCCCATTTCCCAAGGGATTTTACACAACATCAAATAACTTCGCTAAAGATCTCTTTGTGACAAATAAAAAGAACAAAGAGATTGGAATTTGGCATTTTGGAGGATCACCCTGGTAAGTATATAACTTATTGTTAACTGAAGAAAATTATGACCAAAGTGATCTGAAAATAAAGTTTTAAAAGAAAATCTTGTGTTGTTTCAATGACAGCCTTAACAGATGGACTTAGGATGAAGGAGCATGGTGTACACATGAGGAGCTGAAGAGCTTTCTCCCATTTTAGTTACTAGGGGTATCTATGAGGGACAAACATTAAAACCTGCAAACTTCGTAACTCCTATCTAAAAATCTGGAAGACTTGTCTAAAGAAGTCTTAATCTTTCTGATGTTACTTTTCAACAAATCTTAGAATTCTGGAGAAATTCCAGACAGCTGGATTTCAACAGGAGTCTGGTATAAAAAAGGATGATGAAGAAAGATAATATATGTAGACTACTTCTTCAGAGTAACAGAGAATTGCCATGGTGGGTTTTAATCGACACTTTAAAGCATAGAATTGAAGCTTTTCAGGTGAATTTGAACACTTCTAGAATTTTTGATCCCCTTTTCCCATTCTGTCTAGTATATCATCATCTGCTGATCTGAAATGATTTTTTTAGTAAGTTACTAAAACAAACCTTGTAAACACAAATTTGCTCTTCACAATGATAATGACTACAGGCCAATTTAGCAGTTACCTCTGGCAGTGGTTAATTAATTCACTCTGACAAGGGGCAAAGAAATGGTATGTCTGAATCTCACCACACTTACGTAAGGTTGCCATGGTGTCTTTACTCGCTGAAAGCCAAATCTGGGGGAGGGCTCTTATGCCAAACATATCATCAGCCCAAACCTGCTTGATTGTCATCACTTCCAGACTCTGTCAATGACTAGTAATAAGGTACTTTCATAATTCTCCATTCCATGTTTATATAAAACATATTGCTGATGTATGCGATGCAAAGGGCTCTGCACTAAGGTTTATGCTACTCCTTAACAGTCTGTAATGAACACTTAACTCTCAACAGGTAAATCATCCATTTATTGGCAAGCATCAAGCTACTCATTAGCTATTGCCTCTAACAAACGTTTTGTTTACTGCCTGGCCAAGTGTTAACTCTGGTATGCCCTGGGAATATGAGCATCTCTAAATCCACAGCTCTTTGGCATATGCTTTAAAACTGTTGATTTGCTTATTAGAAGACAACCAGGTGAATACATTTGATTTTGAATGGAGCCCCCAGAGAAAATAGCCCAAAAGTAAAGGCATCATTCTGATCCTTCAAATGCAATCGTGAAGGTAGATATTTTAAAATGCCTGGGTCCCAGCTGGCAGAGCTGCAGGGCTGTCAATAGCTCTCTGGCCAATGGACTAGAGACCACCTTCAAGTTACTAAGCAAAACATCAGTAGCTAGAAACACCCGGGGTTTTCTTCTGTATACTTGCTACAAATTTACTATTTGCCAAGTCTTACATATTAGCATGATAATCAGTTCATTTTGCTTTTACTTACAGTGTCCCCATTCTTCAAACCAGTGTGCAGGTGCCTGACAGGCCGCAGAGGTTGTACTCACACAGGGGCGGCAGCCCCGAACAGGGTGACTGGTTCACCTCTGCAGTGTGCAGGGTGCCAGGACAAGTTCAGGGNATTAGCATGATAATCAGTTCATTTTGCTTTTGCTTAGTGTCCCCATTCTTCAAACCAGTATGCAGGTGCCTGACAGGCCGCAGAGGTTGTACTCACACAGGGGCGGCAGCCCCGAACAGGGTGACTGGTTCACCTCTGCAGTGTGCAGGGTGCCAGGACAAGTTCAGGGCACACTGGACGAGGCAGAGACCTTTTGGAGCTAACAACAGAGACTGTCAGATGGGAATGACCTTCCCCATGGGACATTTGCTGGCCAGTGCACGCTTCACATTGGTAAGAATTTTAGGAAAAACCTTATAGATCTCTTTTAAATTTTAACAGGCACAACGTCCTGGTTCAGGCAATTAATCCCCAGCTACTCAAAGTCATAAGAAGTGTGATAAAGGGCTTGGGTGAGAAGCTCAAAAGAATGGTATTTTCAAAATAGTACTTAGTTTCTTGCTTTTTTTATATTTGCTATTTGAATTTTGAGACTTGGGACACAGAGTCGAAACTTTTTCCCTGCAAGAGCTTTCTTTAATGTCATGTAATCATGTGGATACAAGTTTTCAGTTGGTGCATTTAAGGATATGCCATTAAAATAGACATAATAAGGAGGGGTTTTTCCTTTGTTTTGAAAGCTTTTAGCAGATTCTAAATGATAAATCTTCTTCCTGTTCCAAATTCCATCTTTGAATGAATGTCTACCTAAAATTAGTGTTGTTCAACGGTGCCCTGAAACATTGTGAGAGTCCTGTGGACTCCTAACACTTCCTTTTCACGGGAGTTCTTACATACCATTTAAACACAAGGAATACTAAACACATCTATGTTTCCACCTCCAAACTGCTGTTTTTCTTCTTTATGCCAAGTTTTGCTTTCTATAATATGTAATAGAAGAGACATTCTTCCTATATTCTCTCACAGATTTTTTATTTCCTGTTCTTCCTTGTCGCTAATTGATATTAAAGAAGCTATAGCCTCCAAGAGCATGATTTGTTCCCTGTGCATGAAACCATAATGCCCTTCTAGGTTATCTCAGTGGGATGCGCTATGACTGCAATGCACCAAAAACTCTCTGAAATTAAAAGCAAATAAACCAAGTGGGTTTGTGTTAAACGAAAAAACAGAAAATTCCTATTAATACAGGAGAGCGAGCTTGCAGAAGAGAGCTGTTTCTTGCTCTTTGCCAAACTCCCCACTTTCTTTTCTGCTCAGGAAAAAAAAGTAGCACTGTGCTCCATTTTCCTGATCAGTGACCATGTTATCATAATGATTCTTTCTTTCCTACCATTAGAAAACATTACAAACAAGTAACTTAGAAAATTAGTAATATTATAGCTGCTCCTTGCAGTTGCCCTGACATCGGGATACATCACTATTAGCCACGTAGCTCATCCTCAGTGCTATAGTGGAAATAACAGTAGCCTGAAATTATTACAAAAGTTGTCAGGGTAAAAGGGACATTTTCATCTCCCACAGCTGAAATCAGGGTGATCACTGACTGTGACCAATAAAATAATCATTTCAACTTCAGCTGTAAGCCTTTGGTAACAGTAACAGGCAAGTCTTTCCAATTGCTTTTAAAGTGCCAGCACAGACATCGCAGTCATAAATCAGGATGCCTTTTGTCCTGAAAATGATGATCCTTGCCTCTGAGTTCCCTGTTCCAAGTACAGGTATTACTTAGTGATGACAAATGTCAGGTTGGCTTCCTATGTGCTTTGCATGGCACTCTCTAAAATACGTAACTACACACCAGTAATAGTAAACCACACCTGTCTGCAGCAGGAAGAACCTAAAGGAGAAAATTAAACACCTCCAGATTTTCTTTTAATCCTTATGAGCCCACCTGTGATTATTTCTGCAAGTTGAAAAAGAATTAAGACAAAACATACCGCTTCCATTTCGTTAAATCAGGAAAATTACCTCAAAATAAGTTTAGATGACCAGAGGGGTTCGGAACTTGCACGCCATTCCTTTAGGGGCTGGCTTAGTAACCAAAAGCTTCCTTTTTTAACAATGAAAGTGTATTACCTGCTGTGACCTTTATGGAAGTTCTCTACCTTCATAAAATGGTGCAATGGCTTGAAAATTTCCCCAGAAGCCTCAGATTTGAAACGTGTTTTGCAGACTAGGGCAGGTCAAATCCTGTTGCATTTTTGAAGGAATTGCAATGGTAATTGCATGAGGGCAGAAGTATTTCATGCAACTGCTCGCATTAGCACCTGGAACATTATTTTAGCTAACTGTTCTTGTGTAGCTAATCCAGTGCCTTAGAAAGCTTTAGTGTATGTGGACAAATAAAAGGAAGGTTTCCTATCTCCGTCGTTTGCAGTTAGCTTGCTTTCCTAATGTCTTCTGTCCTAGTAAGTTTACACCCTCATAAATATGAGTTAAAAATAGAAATAAGGTTCAGAAATGCTTGCTGAAATGCCAGGAGTTAATCTGTGTGCACAGTATTTCTCACGAGAGGTTATCTCTCTGATCCTCCCTCTGACACCTGGTTGCGGCTGCGGCTAATCCTTGTGCTACAGTGCAACAGGCAAAAGGAATGCAGGACTCAACACCCCCAAGGTACTATAACAACAAAAATGCAGTCCACAAACACTTACATTTTAGTGTAAGTAAGTTTCTTATCAACATGAATACTCATAAATACGGTGTGGAAGGTGCTTCGTCTACAGATAAGGACTGCAGAGAACAAGACTCTGAAGCTGAGCACCAGGGAAACGATAGCCAAGTCCTTCTGTAAATCTTACTGTGATTGTATGAATTTCTTTTAGCAGTTACATCACCTCTGGGTGATGTCTTAATGCAGTGCTTGTCTTACTAGAATCATTTCCATTTCTACATGCAGATAAGTCAATTTTAATTAATCCTAGGCCTACAGATAAACCTGCTCAAAATGAAATAATTCCCCAGGTGTCACAGTCCACTTCCCTGAAGAGTGATTGAACTGTTTGGTGAGAGGCAGAAGCCTGCTGTATATTGGGGAAGTGCACCAAATATTGCACTACGATAATTAAAAAGGTTTAATGAGCCCAGTATTCTAATTCAATCTAAAGTACAATGCCAGTTTCTGTGGCAAGGTAGCTAAGAGCTTATGTTAGATACTTAAACATGAATTAGCATGCCAGAAACAAAAGAAGACATCCGTGCTAGTAAACAAAATTAGTCCGAGACAAAACCATACAGCAAGACCCATAGCCATGTGGAGAACTTATCTTCTAGTCCAAACTAGGGTCTTAGCTGCTTGGATGTGATGGGATGGCCTGTGATGTTCCCTGAACTATACCCAAACACTTGTTAGATGTCCAAGGCCAAAACTACGCCAGAGACACACTGACAGCCAAGGAGCAGGTGTCACCACGGGACTGTGTCCAGTCCTTGCATAATTTACTAACAGTACATGTTCAAGGCTTTGCTATTTTAAGGTGCTTTATGCTGAGAAGCATGTGCCCAAGACTATTCTATGGCCATCAGTACCTCCAGACTATGCCCATAATTCCGAACAATCTTACCGTGCAAAATGCAATACCCTCATACAAATTTCTCATTTGGAATGACCTGTGCTAACTCCAAAATTGTGCCCAGGAGGAACTGCCATGTGCTTCTTGGCCTGGGTCAAATCTTGCCAAAAAACGTTCTAAGAATTTAACAATAGAGAGGATCTAGTTCCCATACCCAGATATATTCTGGTATAGCTTAATTTACAAATATAGATGTAGCGGGAGAGGCTGCTTTTATCCATACATATATGCCAGAATACAGGCAGTCAAACACTGCACAAGGCAGGCTTTCCTTCAGTGATCTTGGTCCCTACGTTTAATTTCTACAAAACAACTCAATTCAAGAATTAATTACATTTTAAAAAAAGAGAGAACAACATAATTCTCTATACATGGAGCTTTCTCTACCCAGGACTTTATATTAGCTACCACAATATTACATGATTTGTCTTTTTTAAAGCTAAATAGTTGCTTGGGCATTGAAAAAATGGATGGTGTATATGACATCTATCACAATAAAATATTTTGAAGAAGCTAACATGTAAAAAGAACATCTTTAAGATTTGGAGGCTGCAAATCAAAGTCTGATTAAATCCATGAGAAGATTGCTTCATACTTCAGTAAGTGTGGGCGCTAGCTTGTCGTTCCAGCAATGTTAAATTTCCAGTAACTCTATTTGCTAAGTGGGAATTCCTCCAGATTTGCAGAAATGCGTCTGAGAGCCAAATTCCATCCAAAGTATTTTTTAAAATATTTTCATAATCATGCCAAAATACCTGGCATGAAAAGAATCAAGATACAGGAATTTCCTACCGTGATTATTGACATTTGTTTAAAATCTTATACACCGTGAGTATAAGAGCAATATACATTGTCTCTGGTTTTGGCATATTCAATTTTGTTTCTTAATAATGTTAATACTAAAAATACACATTTTGGGACAAGCCTTTTATATACACCGTATCGTATCAGCCAAGAGGAAAAAAAGAAAGTTATAAGTTACAGATTCTGATTGGCACATTTAGAAATTTTCTGTAATAAACATCGTGGACTGAGAAAGGGTCCGAAACAGTAACTGGATCATCTGATGCAGCAGAGTAAAACAGGCGAGAATACAAAATTAAGAGACGAAATTGCGTTGCATAATTGCAGCATTGTATAAAGGTCACTCCTATAATCTACCATAAACCAGATTACAATATACTACAGACTATTATTTAAAACACTGTGTAACCATGATGGGGATGATAGTAATCAGTAGTCCACTTTCAAAATAAGAGGATATATTGAGTAAAACTTTGAAGCAGTCTTTCCTGGCTCTAGCTCTCTTCAACAGACGGAATATGCTTCCTAGATGTGCAGACTTCATAAAGCTGGAGAATTTTATTGCAGAACAGAGCCATAACCCAAAATGAATTCGAAAAATTGGAGAAGGAGTCTCAAAATGTATTGCAGAATATCACTTTTCAGGAGTAATAACCATTTGCAAAAATACAGGTATGGGGATAGCTGAGTACCTATTCTTTTAAAACATGGTTTGGCACTGAAGCCAGTATTAAGATGAGAAATCAGAAGTGCCATGCAAGTGGAAGAAAGCCACAGTGGCATATATAAACAGAAATATGCCTCTAAAGATATAAGGAAGTAATATTTCTGTTCTGCTCTGCCTTCGTAAGACTTCAGTTGGACAACTGTACCTAATTTGAGTGCCAGCGTTACAGTCAAAGCAGTACAAAAGCATACAGTATAAAAGCTACCCAGGACAGTTGCTCCACTGGGCTGCCTTTTTGAGTGTGATATTTAACTATATTTGACTACTTTTGTGACCTTAATTTCTGAGATTTTTGCATGGAAGCCGAAGAGGGTGTGAAGAACACTCACTGCGTCAGTAACCTCTTCTTCTGACCACTGCTTTTTATTAGTGAGATAAATTGTACAAACATATAAACATTGCTCCCTGTCTTAAGTACTTCTCCAGACTTGAACTGAGTAGCCAATGTACTGTCTCCAACAGGATAAGGCTAGAGCTAAAAATGAAGCTGACCTCAAAATTGCTTTCATTAGCCCCCAAGCCCTGAATCCTCAAAAAACTCCTGTTAGAAAAGTCAATGTTAACTGGTTGCAAATTCTTCTCCTCAGCTGAACTCGCTGTTCACCTTAATTTTTTTTCATTGGTATTAATATCAAAAGTAGCAATAAATACACAAACAGTGCGTTTCCTTTGAATCTTGTTGCTGACATGAGACACATTTATCATTCTGCTTGCCAAATGAACAGGTTTCTGATGGTTTTTCTTCTTTATCCAGGGCTCTGAAGCACCCTTGATCCCTGAGACAGTGACAAGAGACTCTACATTTTTACTTTTTGTTGTGTAGATCTTTGACGGCTTGCAGAGAGAGGTAGTTAGTTACAACGAAAAGCACGTGTCAGTGCACTGAACATCTCTCTGCATTGTGCTGTCTTGAACAAGCCTTTTCAGTTCTCCACACTGCAGTGCACCGATTTGTGCAGAGGACAGTACCACACTGTGCTGTACTACCTCCAGCAAAATAATAAATTTCTCTGAACAACAGCCAAGTACTTCAATAAAGGCCAACTTCAGCACTGAAAAGGAAACACACATTCACCATGGGTTTGAGATGTAAATACACAGAAGTGTTAAGTTCTCTTCAGGTGAAGAGGAAGACTATTTCCCTCGGCTGCTGTCTCTCTCTTGGGAGTTTATAGATGCTTAGCATTTTTCAAGTTTTTGTCCACTAACAGCATGAAAACTGTAAATATAGTTCAGCATCATGCACACATTTCTCTGTTTTGTTGCTGAATATTGCATACAATGGAGTCAGTGACCTCTGTAATGGCAGACTGTAACAGAATGAAATATGGTTTCATGTATATTCATTTTCCCTTTCTCTGTTCCTCGGTATTTAAATCAGTGTACTAAAAAGACAGATTCTCACTGCACTGCAGTACTTTTCCTAATACATTAGCACTTACACAGTCACAATAGTAATCCTTTTCCCTCCATACCACTCTTACAGGTAACCATCTCCAGCCAAACATATTCAAAACAAAACCAAATTCTGCCCTAAAATTCTCCAAAGCCGCACTGCTCCTATATGCCTTTTCAAAAAGATGGGCTTGGCAGTATGCCAAGCATGGAGGCTAAAACTCTAGGATATTTTGGATCAAGTAGCTTTTCTGCTCACAAGATCCTAACATATCTGGCGGTGCAATGACCTAAATGTTCCCATTGATATTGGCCAGACCCTCACTGCTGTCTTACGTAAACTGTTCTCACTGGAGTCAGAGGACATTGCCAGTAAACACTTGTCACTAAAAGCCCTAGCAAAGTGTAGGGCTTTTCATAGCAAGATGGTAATCTATTGAGCTTGCAAGTACATGGAATGGCTATCATTTACACATTCTGCAGAATGATGAATGTGAAGGGCAGAGTTTCAAAGTGATAAGCAGAGAGGCTTGCTTATATACTCCCTATTTCTTAAAAAAAAAAAAAAAGAAAAAGAAATAGCAGATGGATGAATATGATGACAAGTTGCAGCCTCACCCACACACAGATTAGATCCCTTACCCCTGTTCAGTGCAATCCCCTGGCTCAGTCAGAAAGAGGAAATACTGAGATGCTTTGCAGTGCCCTGAACTTAACTGTAGCCACACTCAGCCTTCTGCTGCATATATAAATCAAACAGACACAGCCACATGCTGGACTGTGTGAGCAAAAGTATAGTCAGCAGGTCAAGGGAAGTGATTATTCTCCTGCACTCAGCGCTTGTGCAGCTGCATTTGGAATACTGCGGTTTCACTTTTGGCCCCCAGCACAACAGTGACAAGGAGAAATCAGAACAAGCCCAGCAGCAGGTTACTGCACTGGCTAAAGATCTGGAGCACTTGACATACAAAGAGATGCTGAAGGAACTGTATTTGTTTAGCTGGGAGAAGAACAGGCTGTAGGGGGGACCTAGGGACAATCTTCCATTTCTGAAAGGGAGTTTACAGAGAATGTGGAGCTAGACTCTTCTCAGAGTTGCACAGTGAGCAGACAAGAAAGTATGCAAGCTGCAATAAGCTGTCGTGTACAAGGAAAAAGATCCACAGTGAGGGTAACTTGAAGAAGCTGCCCTGAGAAATTGTGTAATCTCCATCCTTGGAGATACTTAGAACTCAGCTAAATACAGCCCTGAACAAACCCCATCTACCTTCAAAGACAGCTCTGCTTGAGCAGGAATCTGAACTACATGACCTTTGAATTTCCCTTCTAAACGAGTTTTTTCATGAGTCTCTGATTCTAATTATTTACCATGAAAATGGGTACACATGTCTAAGAGTCATTTGTCTATTCACTTGCAAAGTAACTACTATGGTAGAGCATGAATGTCAATGCTTAGAGATGGAGCAGAACTTCAGAGGCAAGATCCTGCGTGTGGCCCGGGTAAAAGGTGTTAGACCTTGATAGATACTAAAACTCTTGTGTTAACTGAACAAACGTTAACTATGCAAAATAAAGTAACAGCAGAAGCCCTTACAATGAATTAGGACAGGACTGAAGACCAAAAAAATCCACCGCAGAACACTCAGGAACTTACAGTCAGGGAGCAGCAAGAGATGGGGCAAGGTGATGAGGTGAGATGGGGCAAGGTGGGGCAAGAGATGAGGGAAGGTGAGCTGGGAGCCAAGGGTGACTGCCTGTCCAGCAGTGCCCTCACCCACCAGGGCATAGCCCCACAGCATCTGTGGAGCAGTGCTGGTAACAGGGTGCAAGGGCAGTCTCAGACATAATGAGGACACGAATCAGGTCCTTGGTCCATCCAGGGACCATCAGGAGATTAAGGACAAAGACAGTACTGGACACAAGGCAAGGTCTAAGATCTGTCCAGGAGGCAGGACCAGAGACATGTCCGGGCACAGGCCCATCCACAGCACAGCTGGGGCCAGGAATGGATGCCCAGACCTGAGCTGAAACGGAGCCCTCAGGCAGTGGTGGGGACGGAGGCTCCAGGCAAGGCTGGTCAGGGCCATTAAAGCCTATTAGTGCTCTCAGAGCCCTGACAAATTCATGCTTTAAAGGTACATCTTGTCTAAAGCTATTTGGCCCGAGTCCGTAACTATAACATCATGTTAAGAAAAAAAATGCTTGGTGACTCTGAAGACCATTTTCCACAAAGCAGCACAAGGTGAAATATATTTCTTACCAATAGAAAAACAGGAACAAAGTGTGATTCAATTACTTTCCTACTTCTTAGTAATAGATCAAGCCATTACATCTAATTCTGACAAGATTCCTAAATTCCTTAGTATCAATCCTTCTACTTTACTAGTGGTATCTCACAGGTCAGATCTATTCACTGTAATATTAGAAACAGATTGACATCTTGACTTTTTTCTTCATTCCAGCTTGTGCATTGCGGTCACACTTCAAGAGAAAATGAAAATGCTGTCTGGGCCAGATTCACTTCAGTGGAGTACACGTAGGATAAATTTGACCAGCTGTCACAGATTTCACAACTTATTTTAGAATAACTTCAACAATGTTAAACAAGCCTCCCCAGAAATTGGAAATGGGCCATCAATTGCAATGCTTAATTCCAATAGAGTAAATGCTGAGCACCAGCTCTGGCACTGGTTGGAAATTTGGCTCTTACTGTATCCCCTACACATGTCAAAGGACATTTCATATATGTTAGCAGCGTCATTCCCAAAGGTAAGAAGTTCCTTTTACCCTCCATACTATACACAGATTTTCATAATCATTTGGTACCTGAATCTGGTTTTCCAACATATAAAGCACCTTCACTTTTTATCGACTTCCCTGAAATTTGTGCATGCTAACAATTTCCAGGAAACAGCACCAAACTCCTATCTTTAGGAATGTTTCCTAGATGTTATGAAATCAATGACAGCATACTCCCAAAACATCCTGAAAAATGAAAATTAGTTAGTTTGAGTCTATGCAGAATTTCTGCCATGAAAATAAAGCAATGCTTCCCACCATGAGATAAAGTTATCGCCAGTAAGGGTAAGCATATGGATAATGAGCTAAGAACTGCTTAAAGTCTCTGCTGGTATTTTAGCAACAGCTTTTGTATCGTTTGCTTTTAGCAAAGCTCACAAACTGAACCAAGTTTTCTATGTTTTAGCAAATAGGAAAACTAGTTTGTAGCTTCCTAGCTACTTAGAGTTTCACTCTGCTGATTACTGTTGTTGTTACTGCCCTGCGGAGCTGTATGGCATACCACCATTTTTCATCTTGAAGGTAGGTATACTACTGATCAGGGGAGGGGAGAAATCTGCGTTCACAGTGGGAGCCAGTGCTCCCGCTGAGTTTCTTCAGGTACCAGAGAGCACACTTGTTCTAGAGTCCCCGCCTGTCACAACTGCACAAGACTGTTCATCAGCTGTCTGGAGTATCTTGCCTCTGTGTCAGGCAGGAGAGTGTTGATAACAATCCAATGTGGCAGGGTTTCCAGCCCCGCTATGGACCTCAGCAGTCAGCTGAAATTGCACCAGAAGCCCTCCCTCCACTGGGAACAGTGGTGCTGCTGCTGCTGCTTTTCCATCTGGGCTTCCGATATATTAACGTGACATTCATTCACTAAAAGAAAGATTGCAGCAGGGCAATTAAAAGTTAGCTTTTAATTGTTAAGTTTGTCATCAACTGAAATCAACACCTTCTGTACAAAATCATTTTTCACTCATGCTTTCTTTGGCCACTGTTTTTTCTCAGTGCTACCATGTCATCATTCTGTATGCTGGAATCCTGATATCTACGCTTATTCGCAAGAGCACTTGCAGTTCCCTAAGATCAGAACCCGAAGCAAACGGTCAGTACCCAGTGAATGACACACCCTCTGCTCTAACCTCCTTTCAACAAGTCCCTTTTCAAAGGGACACTTGCCTTTCTCCATGGGGGTAGCTGCCTCCTTTCCTGTATCCGTCCACCTTCCCATGCAGCCAAAGGCTTGAGTTATTCTTAGACTTCCCTACAAAAGAAACACAGTTATCCCAATGCCCATGTGACTCAGACTTCTGAGTTTCTCTCTTGGTTCCTTAGCAATTACTCCATCAAATGTAAGCTTTTGCCAGTACTGTAACAATCTCTGCTTATCCCTTGGAGAATTCTGTGCTCTTAGCATCAGGGACTGTCTGGAAAGCACAAGTGAAGTCTACAAAAATGAAGCAAATGCATTATTATTGCTACTAGTCTCAGAATCACAGCAACTAAAATGAATCTTGAGTTCCTCTATTCCACCATTGTACAGCAAAGCAGGATCACCTGCATCTGGATTATTCCTGGTAGACATCTCTCTAACCTGTTCTTAAAGTTCTTCAACGACAGAGATTCCATGAGCTTCCCCAGGCAGCTTTTCCATCCCTTTACTATTCATACTGTTAGAAAACTTCCACGGTGTCTCACCTGAATTTTCTGATGTAACTTAAGCCCTTACATCTTGTTGCATACATATATCACAGACATAGAGAACAAATTATTTCCTTGATCTTTGCTGAAGACCTTTACTTATTTGAAGTTGGACACTCCTTTCCCTGTCTTTTCCCCCGATAATCCTCTCCCCTTTCATCTAATTAACACCTGTTTGTTCAGGGTTTCCTTGTAGATAATGTTTTCCGGACCTCTGGTCCTTTTTTGTTGATCTCCTCCTGAATTTCTCCTTTTCTTCTTCCACAAACTGGAAGCCTCTGCTTCTACAGAAACTTCATCAATGCTGTGAAAACACTAAGGATTACTTCATATGTCTTGCAAGCTGTATTTCTCTTCACCTGGGCATCTTCATCTAAATGAGGTGACTTAAGTGTGTAGGTGTCATCTGTGTGTGCAAGCAAGTAGCAGAATAACAAGTCACTTCCATTGGTTTTCTTTCATTAGCTCTTTCTTAACCTCAGGTTCGTCTAGGATGTCATCATTTCAAATTATGAAGGCAAAACACAGAGTGAAACCCTGGACAAATTCCAGTAAAGATGAGACAAAGTGTAGCACTCAATATTAATACGATTGTCAGAGACTATTCTACAGCCAATATGAGGAGACATAGAGAGGTCTGAGTTAAAAAGACACATCCATAACCAGAATTTTTGGTTAGAAAACATATGAAACTTGAGTTTTAAAGGTGCCTGTCCTCTTCTGGCTATATGAGAACTACACGGAGGCAGTTCTGTATTTCTTTTAATATCTAATCTAAATCTACCTTCTTTCAGTTTAAAACTGATGTCCCTTGTCCTATCACTACAGCCCCCTTCAGGTACTGGAAGGCTGCAATAAGGTCTCGCCAGAGCCTTGTCTTCTCCAGGTTGAACAGCCCCAATTCTCTCAGCCTGTCTTCACAGGACAGGTGCTACATCCCTCTGATGATTTTTGTGGTCCTCCTCTGGACCCACTTCAACAGGTCCATGTCTTTCTTATACTGAGGGCTCCAGAGCTGGACACAGTACTCCGGGTGGGGTCTCACCAGAGCAGAGTAGAGGGGCAGAATCACCTCCCTCGACCTGCTGGCCGCAATCACTACAGCTCCAAACAAAGTTTAGTGGAATCCACACCTGGCTTAGGTCCTTCATTCCAGTTCATAAGCAAGAGAGTTATCTGAACACATGATTCCCATGTGACTAGAAAAATAAGCCCTTAGGATCTGGTAGACCAAAAGAAATATTGCAAATGGCACTAAATAACCAACAGTAATAACAGAAATTTTGGCAGCAGTTGAATACAATTTGCAAAATGAATGCTACAAAAATACATGTCCTCTATTATTCTTGCCAACTTTTTAATTTAAAAAGTGAGTCATACTTTATGCAAATGTGCTTCCTAATTTTACTGACTCACTGAATTTAGTGAGCATGAAAAGAAACCCGTTATCTGAAAAGTTCGTGGACTTTCACACTCCAGTTTAAGGCCCGTGGACTAGACCTATTAAAGGAGACCGGAACCCAAAAATTTGACAGCAGGTTCTGGAAATAGGAACACGCACTTTACATTTATAAAGTCTATGCAGAGAACTAAATCTTTATAAAGGGTATTTAAAACTAAATACAATTGCCTATAGCTCATTAATAGGACTCCATCAGGGTAAATCTTTATGAAAGTATCCCTTTTTATGCATCTGGATCCTTGATTGGGGGCCACAGGGATGTAGTACCAGGGATCCATAGCTCATTACCATCTCCGAAGCACAAGCATAATTATTTTTCAAATACTAGGCAGGAGTCACTCTTTCCTTTCAGAACACGGCCAAAGTAGGAAGAAGGGTCCAGATATCAGGAAACCTGAATTCAGTTCCTTCCTGGTGGAGTGCTGCAGGAAGGAGCCTGCACTGCCTACCTAACTGTTGAAGTTGTGCCATTATTCAGCAAAGAGGACACTGATGAAATCACAGCATAAATAAACAAGACAGCAGGAACATAGCTCATGCATATTTATATACATGAGTAGGCAGAAATGTAAGCAGGAAGATATACAATGTATATGATACAGAACATAATATTTCTAGCAAGGTGTACAGCCTAGTGATTAAAGTGCTTAGATCTAAAAACCTCCTCAGAGTCCAACTTCCAAGAGAGCAAGCAGAGTTCACTCAGTGATATTCCTATATGCAGTGAAGAACCAGCACTTAGCAGGAAGGACTTAAACCCAGGACTCACACTCCATTACCGCAAGTGCCTTAATCACTCACTAAAGAACAGGCCCATGATTATGTGGCTAAGAAAGCCACTTCCAATTCTGGGGAGAAAGCTACCCTCCACAAACAAAAATTTTAAAAATAAGTATTTTTCATTACTTTCACCCAGAAGCATTAATTTGATGTAGTTCAGTTCTATGTGTCTCAACACAAACTGCCCCAAAAGTTAATCCAAGAGATTTCCATGTCATATTGACTCTTATCCCAGCTGGGGAACATGTCTTGTTGTATGCTGGAATCAATATAGCATTATCATGACACATACAGCTACATGGCATCTTTCGACTCTTCTGTGGACCTTGCACCTAATGGTCATCTGCAGGTGTTACTCCATCCCTCAAGTTATTTATGAAAACATTCAAAATGCCAAAGCTAAAGCAGAATTCGTGGAACTTTGATTTAGACTTAACCTGAGCTTTGGAGAAAGTCCGGTACTTCCTGCTATGTAGGAAAAAGGAACCGCTGTTTTTCTCACAGAGCACAGAGTGAAAGTTGCCTTTGAAAGAAGCCGTCACATGCCCTTGACAGAGAGACAACTGATGTGGGTTTTTTTCGTGGTATATTGAAGTTTGATGATCATTTGATGATACTGTACCTGTCTCTCAGAGTGAAAACATCAGTACTGGATATACATTTTTAAGAATGATGAGAAGATAGTCAGTGTCTCTTAAACTATGATATTCATAACTGGAATGCAAAATGTGTTCTGATATACTGCAAATTTTCTGCCCCTGCAAATTTTCAAGAAAAAGATATGTCAGGTAAAAATAACAGCATATCCACTACAATGTTATTTTCCATTTTAATTGTGATTTTCTGTTACAAAATTATTATCTTTTAAAAAAATTCTGTTTGAAAAATAAATTATAAGTCAATTTGCAATCACCAAAAATAACAGCTACAACTCAAATAACTGGCTAAAATACTGAAATCATGAGGGAAGAGTACAGGTTAGATGAATAAAAATTCGTTACAGGAAAGGGTATTTATTGTTGAGGAACTGGACTGAGACTCAAGAATTAAGAATTTTAACTTGTTTCTGTGACTATCTTGGTGTAGCTTTCAGCAAGTCACTTTATCTTTTCTATTTACATTTCATTGGTAAAACGGGAATAACAGCATTTCCTTCCTTTATAGGAGTATTAATGAGGACATGCATGTTGGTGAAGAAGACTATTATGGCACGGAGTGATGTGGAAAATTCTTCAAGTAATTAAAAGAGAATTTGCATTTATTTTCTTCCTTTCAACTAATGTTTAATAGCTTAGTTGTCAGCAACAGAATATTTGTCAACAACTGAGATAATGACCTAGCAACCAGGACTTAGAGAAACAGTTTAAATTCCACATTCTGTCTCTGCATTTGCATACTCAATACTTCACAGTAGCTCGGCCAAGAAAAAGTGACTGGTATGAACAAAGGAAAAAGGCTTTTTTAGTGAAGTTCTTTTCTGCTTCTGAGGTAAGCGCTACCTTTACTGAACACTGAATTTGCAGGAAGCACAGACTGGACATGGAATGTATTTGCCCGAGTTAACTCGAGAACTGGCAGGCAGTTAATGTACATTTCGCTACCTACAGTGCCTGTGCTGCTGCATGTGAGCCAGGTGTAACTGAGCTCTACACGTCAAAGGCTGTGATAGAACACATTGCAACACAAGGAGACACATAAAGCCACCAACAAGAAGGTGAAAAATGAAACCCCATAACGCCATTGCCAAGGTATACTCCTCAGCTGGAACTCAGTGACACTCTTTGGGAAGACAAAGTACAGAGAAGTGAAGGTAAAGATGAAAGATAGCGTGAAGATGCCTTTATCCTTAGCTAGGTCTGAACTACCCTGTAATGAATGCAGTTCTTAACATCCATCAGAGGGTCCAAAAGATGCCAAAACTGAATTCTTGATTTGGCAGCCTTCAGTAGAGAGGATACCATGTAGCTGCATATACTGTGAGTGCACGCCTTTTACTCCAAGAAATGCCCTCTTCCCCTGCCCTCTGCCCTAACCTGACTGCTGGGATTTGTAGAAGGTAGTGCATTGAATATTACTTGCTTTTGTCTATTATTTTTTTTTTAACTTTTGTGAAAAGGTAGAAGGTATTGACCAGAACTGGGGTTTCACAGTTCCTGAATTTTTATATGGCCATATTCAGATGGATTCTTCTCTTGAATTTCTCTTCTGATTTCAGAAATTAAATAGGTGATGTTTAATAGTATGATGGGTAATGGCAAAAAGTTTGGTTGATAACCTGCTTCACAACTTTATAAAGTCTCCACATAGTGTGAATTTACCTCTCATTTTCATCTACCACTGTCACATAAAAAATCCAAAACAAAACAGCAAGATACGGAAATTGTCACTAATAATGCAAGACGTGCACTATCCTGAGTTCAGATGTCTCAGAACCAGGTAAAAAAAATGCAGGTCTCAGCCCCCTCATAGATATGCTAACATAAGCAAAAATCTGTGTTAATTTGAAATTTCATTTAAAAGTCAAGAGAAAAACCCAGAGTTTATACAAGGAAATGGAATCAAGGCTATGACAGTAGACATTGTAAAATTTAAGATTGGTAATTCATATATTCCATAGTCAATGTTATTTCTGTTATCCTATATTTTTCCTACACCTCTCTCTACGGTACAAAGTGACAGATTTTCACCCTGACTTCTACTAACCAAACTCACCGGAGGCTTGGCTCCTGAACCATCTCCTATTCTAAGAAATACTGCTTGGTTTTCCCTTTCCTTCTCTTTATTCGTAAAGGTAAGAAGCTTTTAGCAAACAGGTGGGTCTTGCAGTCTGCTCCAAAGGAAATCACAAAGGAAATCGTGGTTGTGTCTAATGTCTTTTGCCTTCCCTGTTTGAATCAAATCACAAGGAGATTTAGAAAGATGCTCTGGAAATACTCTACTACATGATGGCAGTTACAGTAAACAATACTTCAGCAGCACAAACAGCACAAAGAAAACATCTGCGCATGTTTTTGTGACATATCTGAAGCTGTAAGAGCAAGTTTCTTTTAAGGGAGATTCGGGATTTTTCCTTAATGGAACAGCTTGGTTGAACCAAGACGAAACCATAGATAATCATCTGACTGGAAAAGGGGAAACGTACCCACCATTTTTAAAACAGGAAAACATAATCCCCATTTTTAAAAAGGGAAAAAGGAAGACCCAGGGAACTACAGGGCAGTCATCCTTGCCTCTGTGCCTGGCAATATCATGGAGTAGATCCTCCTGGAAACTATGCTAAGTCACACGGAAAATAAGGAAGTGATTGCCCACAGCCAAAATTGCTTCACTAAGGGCAAATGTGTGACAAACTTGGTGGCCTTCTATGATGAGGTTACAGTGCTGGTGGACAAAGGAAGAGAACTGACCTGATCTAGCTGGACTTGTGCAAAGCATTTGACGATGTCCCACATGGCATCCTTGTCTCTAAATTGGAGACACATGGACTTGACGGATGGACCACTCACTGGATAAGGAATTGGCTGGATGGTCACACTCAAAGAGTTGCAATCAATGGCTCCATGCCCAAGTGGGGACAAATGGTGTTCCTCAGGGGTCTGTATTGGGATCAGCACTGTTTAACATCTTTGTTGGTGACATGGACAGTGGGATTGAGTGCACCCTCAGCAAGTTTGCCAACAACATCAAGCTGTGTGATGTGGTCAACATGCTGGAGGGAACGGAAGCCATCCAGAGGGACCTTGACAGGCTGGAGAGGTAGGCCCATGTGAACTGCAAGAAGTTCAACAAGGCCAAGTGCAAGGTCCTGCACATGGGTGAGGGCAATCCCAAGCACAGATACAGGCTGAGCAGAGAATGGATTGAGAGCAGCCCTGAGGAGATGGACTCGGGGGTGCTGGTTGATGAAAAGTTCAACATGAGACGGCAATGCATGCTCGCAGACCCAAAGGCCAACCGTATTCTGGGATGCATCAAAAGAAGCATGACCAGCAAGTCCAGGGAGGCGATTCTGCCCCTCTACTCTGCTCTCGAGACCGCACCTGAAGTACTGCATTCAGCTCTGGGGCCCCAACATAAGAAGGACATGCACCTGTGGGAATCCAGAGGAGGGCCACAAAGATGATCAGGGGGCTGGAGAACCTCTCCTATGAAGACAGGCTGAGAGAGTTGGGGTTGTTCAACCTGAGAAGAGAAGGCTCTGGGGGGACCTTATAGCAGCCTTCCAGTACCTGAAGGGGTCTACAAGAGAGCTGGAGAGGGACTTTTTACAAGGGCATATAGTGATAGAATGAGGGGTAACGGTTCTAAACTGAAAGAAGGTAGATTTAGATTAGATATTACGAAGAAATTCTTGACGGTGAGGGTGGTGAGACACTGGAACAGGTTGCTCAGAGAAGCTGTGGATGCCCCCTCCCGGGAAGTGTTCAAGGCCAGGCTGGATGGGGTTTTGAGCAACCTGGTCTGGTGGAAGGTGTCTTCCCTACCCATGGCAGGGTTTGGAACTAGATGATCTTTAAGTTACCTTCCAACCGAAACTATTCTATGTTTCTATGATCAGAGCAATACAGAGTGTATAGTAAAAATCCTGCAATAATTACGCTACTTTAGTGCAGGGACTCTCATGGAAAAGAGTACTAGAAAATGTTGCCTAGAGCAACAGGAACTATCAATGGAGTGACATATCTGTTTCCACATCATGTGGATAACATTATTGACCTCTCTTGTATGTCTGCTTTAGTACAATGTTTAATTACATACCACATACCCTTCTTCCCAAGCTGTGCTGAGGATCAAATCAAGGCAGAACATCCAAGCAGGCTCTTACCTGCAGCGTTTTAATTTCCTGAGGGAATAAGAAGGTCTCTAGTGAATGAGGCAGGGTAATTTTGGAACAAAAAATCTGATCTCAAGCTTAAGGCAACTGAATCTTTGGCTCATCCTTTTTGCTTCCAGCCTCCCAGCAATTGTTTTCTGTCTTTGTTTCTTCCACAGAGTTCCTATGTGATGCCAGGCTCCCTCTTAGCTAAGTATTTTACAGATGATCACTATGTTCTTGTTTTCTGTCTTTTGTAAGAGCTGAAGGCTTGAAAAAAAGTGTTAAATGCCCTTTTGTCCCATCGAAGCCAACCAATTTGGAAGACCTGCCTCAAAGGCACGAGAACTTTATATCTGAAAAGAAAAAAAGGCTATCGGTATGTTTTACCTTGAGAAGACAACTGTATCTCTCTTTTACTTTATTCTTAGTAAAAAAACGTGTTTTCACTGAAAATTTTCAAGCAAAGAAAAATTAAGAGGAGGCTGGAACTTGACTGTATTAATAAATAAAATACTCCCAAGATGGTTCTCCTGCACTGAGAAGCCAAGTATCACAACATTGCAGGCATACCACTAAATTTTCTTACGTCCTAAACCAGAATGGCCACAGCCTGACTGTCTCCCCAGCTTGTGCTGACCAGACTATGCCCAGGCATCAGCTGGGAGTCTGGTGGTTTCCATGGGAAGAAATCATGCCAGGATGCAGACTAACAATTATCAGTATAGGCAGACAAGTGCCCTGTCTGTATTTAGCTTCATGGTGTAAACACAGACTCATAAGCATAGTTTCAGCTCTAATAGGTGCAAGTACTAACACTATGAACAACTAAGTATAGCATCTGATCATGGTAGTACAATACATCTGTAATAGAAGGCAGAAATGCAAGTACTGTGATCATCCTGCCCGAAGTTACTTCTTCTTTGGGGGCCTTGTTCAAATGGCCATTTTGTATTCTCTTCATGATGTTGCCATACGAGTTTTATAACTTTTAACTGAAGCACTCCGGGATCAGGTAATTCATTATTTCTATTTCATTCAGGTATTAAAAAAGGGACTTGGGTAAGTAAAATAGTTTGAAGTCTGCCTTCCTATGACAGTTTCATCTGAAGTGCCATGAATGATTTACATTGATTCTGCACTTATAGCTCAATATCAGTATAATTAGAAGGATTTATTCCATGAAATGACAGTAAAGCTGTATTTTTATTAAGTACTCAATTAAAACTCCCTTCGAAGCATTTGGTGCTTAGACATGATAATAACAGGACAGCAGGTTTCAACATTGTTTAAGCATTGTATTTCCCTTGTTGCTGTTCTTAATATAAAAACTGTACCGACTTACCATAATAAAAATACCACACACCTAAACAGCACTTTTCTCTGTGAAGGATGCCTATACATTTTACAAACTGTCCATCATTCTTCACTACAGGTACAAAGGCTTTCTGGAATTGCCTGGGCTATTTGACTAATGGTAACAGCTGACATCAGCCTGAGTGAGGAAATAATATCATACTATTCAAAATGGGCAACAGTTTACATATCCAGGATGAAGATATAAAAGTTAAATCAGACTCCAAGGCAGTCTCTTGAACTCGTGTTTCAGCACTTCGAGAAAAGGGCATGGATTATTTCACAAGTAAAATTATTTAGGACCACACCTTTTATCAGCCATTCCTCTTCACTGTCACAATGGCCTTCCTCTCATTTTGAGGGCTCATTAATTGTTAATTTCTGGGCTACGTTACCACTTCTGGGTTGGACAGTACTCAAACCCAGTGCCTGAATAAATGGCTACTGGACCTGCACTGTTGTCTGATTCATCTGATTCAGGATGAGACTCGCACAATTATCTACAAGGCTCTGGTTTCTTCTCAATGTGCTGGATGGATGTAAACAACTTGGTTGCTGGTAGCTGTTAATAACACAGTCTGAAGTGACTTGTAGCAGCTACAAAACAAAGTTACTTAGGTGGCTAAGTACAAATAATTGATTAAGGGAAAACAGTGTTACATATCTCTCTGTTGTGAAGCAGACCTGGGATGCACCATTTAATTTTAATGAAAAATCTGGGACTATATTTATGATTTTTTAAAAATCACACTTAATTAAAAGTTATTTTCTGAGGACACCAAGCTAATGCACTACTGTATTTGTATGTAAACAAGCCTGTGCAGATTTTCTTGCTAAGTATCTGCATGAGCTCATGTCTGCAAGTCAAGTGGAAACCTACTAACAATACAGAACACACATCTTTGTTTCCAGATGAGAGAACACGGCGGGCCGTTTGCCTGAGACATCAGACACCACAACAATTAACAGCATCATTTCAGAGCTCACTGAATCTGGATGAGATCTATCTCACTAGATCCTTTTCTTGTTTAACACTTACTTGTGAGCGAGGCTCTGTGCAACATGCATATTGTTTCTCTCTTCAAGTAACTTTAGTTCATTTCACATTCAAGTATGCAAATATCCTCCATAACCTATAAAACTTCATGTCTGATTCTTCAAAGCCTTGCACCTTTACAGCAATAATCCACTTCATGGCTGAGACAAAACAATATATGATGCCACGGTCTTGGAGCTCTTTCTGTGCTGGGCCAGACATGGATACCTCTCCAAGCTCATCTACGCTCTCTGATCTTGACTTCTGGGGACTATAGACTACTTGAGGATTACCATCAATGACCTATACACATTGGAAATCTGCCTTCTAATCCAGAACTGCCAAGAAGATTGTGATGTTCAGAGGGAGACAGAAGACCAAATTATTCAGTAGAGTAAGAGACATTATTTTCTGAAACTCAACTAAAATCATCACCTCAGCCAGGTAAGTGAGTTTGGTGGCCAAGGGAACATTCCCCACGACATTTCGGGCCTGCTTCCTCCTCACACACCATTGTGGCACCATTGAGTAGAGAAACTCCTGATTTACTCCAGTAGCGACATAAAGCAGCATGCCTTTTGACTCCAAATTCACCTGGTTTTGAAACTATTAACCAAAGTGATCCAGCTAATCTTAACTGACGAGAAAGCAACTGAAGCAAAAGGAGTTTCATGGGCAGTTCAGCTGAGAATGATTTCATAGTCAATCCTCACAAGCAATTACAGTGCTAGTACAAAGTGTAACTAAGTGAAACCCTTCAGTTTCAACTATACATTGGAAACAGATGTTCTTCAGCAATTTTATCCTGCAAGGCACATTAAGGGGGCAGCTCAAGAGCAGATGTTGCGTTTTGTCCCCTCTGCGCAAACCCGTGCTCTCAATGGCAAACGCTTTATTCTGAACCAGTTGAATCCGTCCATAGAAACAGCCCTTTGAGGAACACCAGCAAAACTTCCACAACACAAATGCTCTTCATCTCCTGCCTCCTCAGTTTAACCTTCAGGATTGGTTCCTTGATGCACTGAAGTATATTTGATTCCACGATATATTTAATTAGACAATTTGACATTAAGGCAGTGTCTTAATCTACTTCTGTTTTAACATACTGCAGCAGTTCAAGCATGAGGTGTTTAGTTTTACCTCTACTTACTTTCAAACCATGACATTGTAAGCTTTAGTCAGATCTGTAAAAAAATATCTGTGATACTGCTGAAATATTTAACTCATTTCTATCTATACCTAAAGGGTGGGTGTCAAGAGGATGGGGCCAGACTCTTTTTAGTGGTGCCCAGCGACAGGACAAGGGGTAATGGGCACAAAATGGAACACAGGCAGTTCCACCTGAACATGAGGAGGAACTTCTTCACTGTGAGGGTGACAGAGCCCTGGCACAGGCTGCCCAGAGAGGTTGTGGAGTCTCCTTCTCTGGAGATACTCAAAACCCACCTGGACCTGTGCAACCTGCTCTAGGCAAATCTGCTTTAGCAGGGGGTCGGACTAGATGGTCTCCAGAGGTCTCTTCCAACCCCTGCCATTCTGTGGTTCTGTGATTCACCATAAACATTATAGTCCAAGTCCTTAGGTACAAACACATAGCCTGGGGAAGCCAGTTATATCCTGCAAGGTTTGGGAACTGGAATATTGCAGAGCAACAACAAAAATGCCTCATATTAGTACGCAACTAAAAGCTTCAAATAAGGCGGGTACATTTGTTAGTATATGATAAAATCCCACTGCCTTCTGAGGGATTTGCATGTGGTTTATGTCAAGCATGTTTTTGGTTGAATCATTGTCCTTTGAGATGTACTACCCTAGGAGTTAATGTATCGCCTACACCAAAAAAGAGGGTAGCCTGTGTAGACGTGTTCAACCTGAAAAATCTCGTTCTGTACAGACACAGAAAAGTTTCTGGAACTCAGCTTTGCAGTGCCCAGAAGAGTCTTCCTGCTATTCCCAGACATCTAAGACTCTTTTCCTTCCCCTAGTGAAAGGATCATTTGGGCTTTGCCCTGAGTCTTCTGCTCTTGCTGGCTGTGTCAGGAAAGGTGAGTATGCAGAATCTGTCTTATATGCAGACACGTTATTCACCAGACAGGGACAATAAAAGTGTTCATATCTGAAAGAGGACAAAAAATAAGTAGGTATTACCATTCAGAATCAAAGGGAGATATGTCCTGAAACACAAAGGCTCATATTAGGATGGTTTTTTTCTCTCTGTGCACTGTTGCCACCAAGAAGCTTACAGTATCTCATAAATACCTCCTATGGATGGAAAAGAAAGGCATTGCCAGGAAGCGGACATGACAGCAAAGTTATTTTTACAGGCTTTGGAAACTACATTTTGAAAAACAATAAGAATAATAGGATTTTTTTTAGACAAAAGCAAATCCAAGGACAGTCCTGGGAAGGCAGGGTTGACACACCACGTGTTTTGCTGGATTCAGATTGTGAATGCTTTGAAGATTAATAAATGCTTATAAGACTTAAGAATTATTGTTGCTGCACATTTATAAAGTCCCTTACTTCTCAACAGTACTAATAGCTTCTGCAGTGCTGAGACTCATAAAGCGTTACTGTTGGCTTTCAGGATGATTCATAGGCCTATTTTAACAGAGAGGGGTATCTCAGCATAGCATTGGGAGTCAGCAGTTCCTCCCTTCTGATCTGGGCTCTGATACAAAATTTTCTTTATAGCCTTGAGCAGTTAACTTAATCTTTCTGCCTCACACTCCACATCTGTGAAATATGAAGGTAGGAGATTCACCTAACAGCAAAGAAAGGTCGTTGTTTCTCTCCTCCAAAAATATTTCCCTTAGGACATTCCTCACCTCAAAGTCACATGAGAACTGAAAGTTATCTTGTGGATTCTGAACCTTTGAGACTGGGTTAAAAGTTTGCCTGTGCTTGATGCTACAGAATTTCTCTCCACAGAAATAGCTACTGGCAAGCTCAGAACTGGAATCATGGACACACACACTACCTGACTATAGCACAGACCTACATATAGAGAATGGGGATGCTTAGTGAGCTTCTGCTTGAAGGTGGAAGGAAGAGTAGACTTAGAAGACAACATAGATGCAGCTCTTGCAGTTGGGAAGATGGCCTCAATGCCCAAATCTCTACTCTACTATAATATTTTATATATATATAAAACAAAAAGCAGGCACCTCTCTCATGAAGCCATGGCCACTGCTGTGATTTCAGTCTTGCAGATCACTCTGCAGCATGCTAATTCAGTCAATGCCTGCTTTGTTTTACAGGAAACTCGTCCATAGCACAGAAGAATATTCTACAAAATAAATAGGATTTTTTTTCTTGCAAAATAGTAGCAATATTAAAAGGATAACTGCATAGCCCAGAATACTCTACAAAAGAAATGAGACTTTTTAATTTCAAAATGGTAGCAACTTTAAAAGGATATATTTGTGAATAGTCTCGGAATTTTACTCCATATTTTGTTAATCCTTAAATAGTCAATTCTTCTGTCCTTTAAATGTCCAGAGTTCCCATTTACTGTAGAAATCATATTACAGTCTTACAGAACCTATGACTCATCAGCCCTCATGAGATGTTGGGAGTCATAGGATGCTCCGTAAACACCATTGGGAACCTGGCAAGTTCAAATGAGAATGTACTGGGTCAGGCTGGGATTGAGATACTTACCCTAAAAATCACCACAATGAGAAAGATGTATTCAGAAAATTCATCCTAAAACCAATGAGCAGTGAGGAATAGGGAAGGTTCCTTGAGCAGCTGGGAAGTTCTATACAGATATATCCATGCTATCTCCCCAACATGTTATCTCAAGTGCATTAGGAAAAGAAACGCATCAAAAAAAACACATCCTTCTACTCCTCTGCACTGGCTAATGAAACCGACCAAACCAAAAAGCTTAGGCCGTTATGAAAGAAGAAGTGCAACTGCAATCTCTCCTCCTGAACTAATGTCACAACTTCATCTCTCTGCAGTCTTTCAGTCTTTTTTTTTTTTTTTACTACTCTGTGCTGGAGACCTGGAAATGAAAATTTGATTCATGAACTCTACAAATGTATTTGATCATAAAACAAAACTATTCTCAAGCTCTATGCATACACTGACTTGTTTAGGAAGGTGAGGAGCAAAGGAGTGGAGCCTTTGACCTTCAGATGCTCTGTAATCATTCAGTCAGAAAAAGCTACATTTAGCCTTTGTTTAGGCTGATGAACTTCTAATCAATACTCTTTCATGGGAATGCAAATTCTAACTCATATTGATAATAAGCTTTTCTATTAGATTTAGACCAGTTTCTCCAGGTTCTATATCTTGATAGCAGAAACATATGGTACTCTAAACATGCTTTATTTTTTTCTAATTTCATGCAAAATCTATTCTAAAAATAATCTCTCTGATTCTCCTTCATCCAATTCCTTGAGTAATGTTTATTTTTACTGGTTGAGAATCCACTGTTTCTAATGTATACTGTTGCCATCTAGTGTCAAAAAACCAGCAGTGTATTTAAAGTTCCATTTTCTATTTTTACATATTTGTATGTCTCCACTAATCTTTATATTAGTTTGATTCTCTTTGGTATCCATTCTTTTCACCTTATCGTCCATTTGTAATAAAGGCCACCCAGCTTCTACCACGTCTACTGCATAACTTCTCCAATGTCAGCTAGTGGGAATCAGTGCTTTGGTTTCAATTCTCTTGGGCCATCCAGTCACGGTACAGCAGTTGGGAGCTATGGTGGAAACTCAAATTGTTCTCCAAAACCTGGGAGGAATATGGGATGTCCTGTAGGAAAATGAAAGTTGATCAGAGTGGGAATGAATCTCAGCTAACTAGACTTACTTACAATGTAGATACTTACTTTTTAGGCTCCCTCTCCTGTCACTGGAAAGACGCAGGCACTCTGAGGAAACAATTCACCTCATCCTAAAGTAGAAGTGTAAAACAGGATAAATTACTGATGTGCCTTAAAGTTGCCTATTTAACCCCCACCCACTGAGTATATAGAAAGCATCAGGTAGCAAGCTCAGGTGGAGATACCTAAACTAGAGATGGCTAAAGTCAGATGAGATTAATCCTACCTTAACTCACTCTCATGAGGACTGGAAAGAATTTACTAACTGTCCAAATTTGGGTTTGAGCCTGTCATTTAAATAGCCCTGTTCTGAATATTCGTCATGAGTGGTAATGAGATTTTCAAGTTATGTGCTCACTGAGGGCATCTACTATCCTTTAAATCTTTTCTAATCATTTCAAGAGAGGTCTACAGAACACTGGAGGAGGAAGGACAATTTGATTACATAATTGATTGAAGTGAAGACACGGCCAAGCTGCCAAGACTATCCCTTTAGACCTGGAACCCCAAAGCACAATACAACCCAATAATTCATCATAATGGCAAGTAACCGGAGAATAGAGATCCAGTTGTAGCATTTCCCTGTAACATTTAGAAAGACAGCAGAAAGGTTTTGGGATTTTGGGTTTTTTTGAAGCCAACATTTTTCAGATAATTGAATCTACATTCATAGAATCATAGAATCATAGAATCATAGAATGGTAGGGATTGGAAGGGACCTCTACAGATCATCTAGTCCAACCCCCCTGCTAAAGCAGGTTAGCCTAGAGCAGGTTGCACAGGAATGCATCCAGGCGGGTTTTGAATATCTCCAGAGAAGGAGACTCCACAACCTCTCTGGGCAGCCTGTTCCAGTGCTCTGTCACCCTCACAGTAAAGAAGCTCCTCCTCATGTTCAGGTGGA
>VZSC01020081.1:309277-323651 GCA_013398225.1 Steatornis caripensis
GTTCTTCATCCACCCCTAGGCAGAGCTCGATACATTCCAGTTGCTCTCTGACATAAAGAGCAACTCCACCACCCCGTCTTGCTGGCCTGTCCTTCCTAAAAAGTACATAGCCGTCCATGACTGCATTCCAGTCATGCGAGCTGTCCCACCACGTCTCCGTGATCGCAATGAGGTCGTGGCCACGTGACCACGCACAGATCTCCAGCTCCTCCTGTTTATTCCCCATACTGCGTGCATTGGTGTACAGGCACTTCAGGGAGGTAGTCGAGCATGCATTAGAAGAGAGACTGTGGCTCACCCTAGTCCGCTGGAGCCCTGCCACTGATTTCAGTGAGATCAGGACTGCATTCTCAGTGTTAATGCTGCCTACTCTATCAAGTAGCTAAAACTTATGGAGCACAGTGATACACAAAGGAGCATATGAGGTGAAAGCTTAAGTCGAAAGAGAGAGTGTCTTGGAAAGAGTAAGATTCAAGAAATGTGCAACTTTTTCCTCTCTTTTCTGTCAAGTGTTCCAGTCTGACTATTAAATGTACACTCCCAGGTCTCATAATTCCTGTGACTCTCCCCACATGTGTTTAAATTTCTGTTAACACAGTTTGCTCTGCTTCCATATGGCACAGCAGTGGCACTTAGTCGCTCTGATTAATTCCAAGCATTGGCTGAGAAGGTAAATGAAAAGGCATGCTTTCTGCTGCAGCAATTTGTCAGTGAAGTACTGCAAGCCATATGTTTCTCTATCTTCTTCCAAATATTTGTGCTGATGTTGCTAGAAGGCGATTTCATCCAAGGAAAAGCAGATGCATGATAGATTGTGCTGTGATAAATTCTTGAAAGTATATAGCACTTGCCTAATGCATTTTCATCCTCTGAACTCAGTGCTTTACAGCCACTGAGCTGCAGCTGCCATTATAATTCATCAGGCTATTCCTCCCACTGCCAGGACTGCCAGTTTGTGGGGCCCATTTCATTCTTGTAGTGTTGGAAGCTGTGACGGTTTTGCTAATGTCTATCTCCTGATGGACTTTGTGCTCAAAGCATGTACACACTACATAAAATTGTAAAAAAAAAAAAAAAGGATCAGTGGCTGGTACCATATTAAATGGATGGCCTCGAGCATGGGTAAATAATTTCAAATTGGTTTTAACTCAGTAACTTTTCTGACATAAAAATAAAATTAAATTAAAATAAATTCTCTAGCCTGGCACAGACTTATTTGAAAAATCCTGTCTTTATTTATGTCTATAATTAACATGCTGCCTCTCTTTATACCACATTTATATCAGCTAGGATACAATAAAAGGTGAGGATAAGTGTGCAATGGTCTTAGGTAAGGAGGACAAAAACAACATAGAGCACTCTGTCACCTATCTCATTCCTCCTTCTTCATTCACAGGAAGGTTCTGCCAACTTATGGATTTGTGTTATGGGCAAATACGCAGGTGGATCAATTCCCTTAGCTTCGAAGAAGGCTGCTAGACCAGAACATGGCAAGTGCAAGGGTTTGAACCAGGTCCCATGAAAATCATGCCACATTGCTACCCACGTTGACTGATCAGTTAGGGCAAAATTATGGGTGGAAACTGCCTTCGGCGTCCTCATGGGAAAGGCACTGGACTTAAGATGGTGCTGCCAGTGCTAATGTACTTTCTGTGATCACACAAAAAGCACCGCGAGCTGGGTATTCTAGAAGTGCAGCTGCTGCAAGAGCCGTGGAAGGTGACTGAGGCTGCACTGAGAAATAGATGGGAGCTTTTTTAAAAGTACATAGCCTAAATCTTGCATCCACATCCACAAGCACTGGGCTCCATAACCTGGGGGTTCCAATGATCCTGAGTGCAGGTATTTTGGCAAATAGCTTTTCCAGTGTGGCAGAACCATAACATTAGGGAATAACATGGTCTGAATTCAAGACGTGATGTGGCTCCTATTTAACTTCCTACATAACAAGAGCATCTTGGGGCCAGTCTTCACCCTGCCAAATTCTGACTGAAATCACTGGGCTCAGTTCGTCTCACAGATGTAATCTCTGCAGCACCACTTTATTCCTGTTACTCTCATGGGATTAACACTCCCTAGGACAGGCAGTGCCATATAACAAGCATGCAAGTGACTGCCAAAGGAATAAGCATCCAAAATGGTAGTTATACCCAGATGAAACTTCACCTGTCGCTACAGAAACTTAACCTTGTACAGCTTTAAGGGTTGGAAAAACACTTTCCCCCTGACCTTCTTACCTCTACCGTGCCAAATACAGTTTGTAGAGAACGCAACTCTGGAGCTGAAAGATCAAGTATCTAGGTTATAAATGACTTCTTCCTTCATATTTTTTATTTAATTAAATGAATAAAATATATCCATGTTATAAAAAAGAGCCACAAAAAAAAGTATATGGCATGCATTTACGTTTTAGAACTGTCAGCAAATTTAATCAGGAAATGATCTCCCTAATATAAATGAATACAGGGAAGCGATTTAACTGTTTTTAATTTAGCGACAACAAATTGTAATACCTTTCCGACAGTTAAATCAGAATGATGTGCTAATTTTGATGATCAATAGGTAACTGCTGCATCCTCACAAAGTTGAAGAATTAATGTAAGGGTAGAGGTTAACGGCAGCAATTAATTACAATCATAAATATGTTCTTTTAAGCATATTGATTTAAATGAGATGAAAATCCCATAGAACATAATTCTAATGGGTGTAGTCCTGTTGCTGTTAGCTAGGCAAAATTCCTTTCAGTTTGAGTAGTTTTCACATCAGGTGGCATCACAGAACCAGACCTTTATAACAATCATAGAATATAAAGGCTCTGACTGGGCCACCTTTAACCAAGTCAGCAATATCTTTAAACAAATTGGCTACATCTTTACTGCACTTTTACAGAGTGCTCCAAATTCCAGTTCATCCCAAAGACCTACTGCTAGCGATTAGGAGTGACTGCCAACCTCTCCCATTATATGAATTTNGGTGGCATCACAGAACCAGACCTTTATAACAATCATAGAATATAAAGGCTCTGACTGGGCCACCTTTAACCAAGTCAGCAATATCTTTAAACAAATTGGCTACATCTTTACTGCACTTTTACAGAGTGCTCCAAATTCCAGTTCATCCCAAAGACCTACTGCTAGCGATTAGGAGTGACTGCCAACCTCTCCCATTATATGAATTTTTCGGCTTTGGGAAGGCGAAACAGTTATGTGCAGACCATTAGACGCACAGCACATCTTTGTGATTTGAATACTGCCCTCACAGGCAGCCTGCGTTCTGGTTGTTTTCTGTGAAGGATCCTTAGTTCTCCTTCAGGTTGTTTTTTCGCAAGAGCAGCTGGAACATCCAGAGCCTGCATAGCGCCAGATCCACACAGCAGGTTATGCACTCCGCAGGATGTTTTAAGCACTGCACACATCCAAAGTTTCCTTTGGGGGATACTAGCAGCACGCACAGGAGAGAACTGAGATGCCTGTAACGTTACTTCAGTTGTAAAGGAATGCCATTTTGCCATTTCATACAATTCATTTTCTAGATGTTTAATGTGACGGTGTGGATGCAGTCATTGGGTACCATTTTGCCTTCTCAAAGCGCCCACAGGATGACCTACATGCTAAACACCGTATCTTCAAAAGAACAGAGAATGACCACAGTCTGGAGAGACAACGCTCGTCCAGGGCAGCCTTTTTCTCAGCGCAGTGGTAGGAAGAACAAAAACACCCACAGAACCCAGAAGCCAACTGAAAAGACATAGGCCACCAGCCCACAGATCTCTGCTGTATGAGTGCAAGCCCTTTGTTTTTTTAACGAGGAGCAATACGGGACGCACACTGTCTGAAACCTAGAAAGCCAAGGTAGGAAGAATGAAGCAGAAGAAAGGGAAGAAGAAAAATGAGAATCAAGAAAATGTGTCTCTTGTTCCATTCTCAGAGTTTTAAACACATTTACTTATCCTTTGGGTACAGACAGGCAATCATTGCTGCAGTAAATGTTATTTTCATTTAACTAGGGTGCTTGCAGGAGAAAAATATGTAAGTGATTCTTGCCTCTAGATGGTGGGATAACTGTACACCTGGCTATGCAATGTCAGTTTAAATAGCATTCCCAATGCTATTAGCAAGACTATTCACATTGTTTATTGGTATTTGCTAGAATAAATTTCCAACTCAAAAGGCACATTGCTCACTTCCTGCTGTTTCTCTAGTCTAATATCGGTGTTAATGAGTCAGTTTTATCTTAATAGGTTTTTAAAATGATTTAATTCTTTGCATATTGCTCGTGTTCAAATAATGAATGAAATCTACGTGTCTTCCAGCTCTATGTGCTTCAGAAAAGGACTACGTTTAGTGCCGTTCTAATCCTCCTTTTCCTATCAAAACGCACCAGGAAAAAGAATTTTGCTATGTACAAGGCCTTTAACTGTTTCCTAAGAATTCCTATCCATTTCTATAGATTTTATATTTAAGATATCTATAAAATCATAATCAAAGTTTCCAATACATACATGAAGAAATGTACACTCAGAGTTCATAGTTCTAAAACTTGCTGAGAACTGGATAAACAGACTGCCACGGAGTCCTGCTCTGTGTAGTAGAATAGTCCCAAGAGCTATCCAGAAATCTATTCGTGACTGTAAATAAAATGCTGCTTTTATTTCTTCCTTCCCACAAGGAAAAAAAAAATAAAACACCAAGAAAACAAACCTGAAATTTGCCCAGATCTTTCATTACTGTTTTCAGTACTAGACTGGCACTGAATTTAATTATAAAGTTTAGAACTGTAGTTGCATATATACAGTTTCTTTTCTTCTGTATAAACAAGTTTGATTCATTTCCTGTGAAATAAAGGTCAAAATCCTCCTTGACTCCCTTGGGCCTTGAGTGGCACTTAAAGAAGGCTGTCATACAAAGCGGTGTTCAAATTAATACAGTAAGCAAAGAACAAATAATCAAATGCAGGAAATTCAACCCACAAAGCTTTACTAGACAAACTCACGACAACAATAACAAGCTAGCATTTCAGATTCTTCAGTAGGAAATGTGAATTTAGGGATTGTAATTACATGATGAGCAAGACTATCAATTAGGATCATAAAAGTATATTGTGCTCCTATTTCACAAAATATATTACCTTTTAAGACTTCCTCTGTTTAGTGCTTCCAAAGGGAACTCTTTACAACACAGATCACATAGGATTACTAATCATGGGGACTACTAATGATGAGGTATAGAATTACTGATCATATACTAATCTCTGATAGACTTTTGAGTAGTTAAATTAGCTGTAAATATACAATATATAGGCCATATATCATAGAGCAACCTCTACAATAGTCAACCCTTAGGTTTTGGTTTCACTCAGTAGAATCACTTATCTTTGCATCTTTCCAAGAAAGGATCAAATTATTCTGAGCTCCATCACTTTAATACCTTACCAACTAAAGCTTTTGTCAGCTGGCTTGCTGTTTCATCTCTGGGTCAGACTGATAATCCATTGGTGCCGCTCTCCTTCAGCAGCACTGAAAATTACTCTACTAAAACCAAACAGCATTATGTTATTTGTAACCACTATGTATTTCTCAAAAAAACCCTAACAGGCAGGCTTACGTGTGCACAAAGACTAGATGAAAATGCTCATTTCCAGCTGCAGTGAGGAGGTGGTGCATTTTAAATATGACAGTGACTCCCTCTGGCGAAAGCCACGAACAGCCTGAGCTCAAGAACGAACAATGGCTTTGAAGAGAAAGCCATCATAACTCAGAACATCCTGAGAAAGGAGAGAGTGAAAACGCGAAGTTTCAAAGTCGTTACAGGACACCTGAAAGGGATGAAAGCATAAACTGTATCTATCCATCTATCTCTCTGTCATTACTAATGGCAGCCCTAACACATCTCAAAGAAAGGAGCCGCTAAAGACTGATATGATACACAAACGTCTACGATGCCTCAATGCCCCAAAGCCACTAAAATATCACTTCTTGTCAAAAAGTCACATAATTTTGGTCTTGTTTTAAATCTTACATCGAGGTGATAAACATAACCCATGGTACCAACTACGTTTGTAACAAAAAACGATCACCGGGGAAAAGCCTGCATCCCACAGGACCAGATGCACACACCAGCAGAATGTACCACTGTACACTGCTTCAGTGTTCATCATGTGATTATCCCCAAACCCTAATTCTGCTACCCAGAAATAATTGTTTTTATTTCAGCATCTCCCCTTCTTCCTTGTGCCCCTCCCTCATTCCAGCCTCTCCCCTTCCTTTACATTGTAAAAATTGCAGGAACATATGACACGGAAACTGAAAACTACCAAAACCTCAAGAAATTAAGCCATTCAGTTCAACAAGCAAAACTTACCAGAGAAAAATGTCCAGTAAAACCAGAAGATTTGCGAGTTCTCAAAAATAACGTAGGTATAGTAGCAAAGTAGTTGAAGTAAGAAATTGGTTAGCTTGTTTTAGAAATTACTCTGGAGTCTGCTATGTCAGTGGAAAGACACACTACATTTAAGGGTCTTCAGTCAGATTTCTTATTGTACAAGACTTTTTCTCTTTCCTTACTGTGTATCTGCAGTTCACTTCAGAAAGCAAACCTGAAACAGGATGTTTAGGGAGCCAGAACCACGGTGCAATAACTGAGTGTATGTGGAAACCAAGAACCTATTTATTTTTACCTTGAATTACTGTAAGTTAGGATTCTGCATCACATGTAGATGAAACGCTTAGGTTAAAATGTGTTTGTTGGCTTCCATTACATTTTTTCATAAATCAGAGAGCCTGATTCTGTTCTCACACTACCATAAGCAAGACAACGTAAGCTGACTAACACAACCAGTATTCAAGGGTTTCACCTGTATCAGCAAAAGCTAAGTGAAGTTCAGTATTTTTTTTTCCTTCAAAATGCTTTCTTTTTTACTTCCTGAATGGTCAGGTTTATCCAAATAATGTTTCTGTTATACCAGATACAGCTTCTGCTGTTGAGATAAAGACCGTTACTGATTGATAGCACTAGTAATTTAGTTTGGTTTTATGCACCTCCATTAAACAGTGGTTATAGCACAGGCATAGCTAGATGGGATAGAAGCACATTATGGGCAGACGTTTTAATTATGAGTGGATATACGAAAGAAGGTCTGCAGGGAATTTCATTCTGGTTTTCAGATCACTTCTCCAAGGTTATTTTTAATTCTTAGCATATCTTTCCACATTCTTAGAGATCCTGCCAGTTTCGTACTGTCTACCAATTTACCAAGCATACACTCTCTTCCATATTCCAGCTCACTAAAGAGATCGTGATAGTTCCAGATTTTTCCACCAGAAGTTAAATTTACAAGTTATAATTTGATATTTCTATTTTATTTTTTTTAGTAGACCCTGTATTTGCCCTTTTGCAGATCTGCCATTCCTTCTCCAAGCCTCCGTATGTTTTCTATATAACTGCAAGTATCTTTAAGTTTGCTTACAGTCTAAGTAACCCAATTTATCAGGTCCAGCCAAACTGATGAACATCTAATTTCTCTCAATACTCTCCAGCTATCTTTCTCTTTCTCTGAAAACCTTTATTGTTCTCTGTATCTGTCTTCCTCTGGAAAGCTACCCTTTGCAGCTATCAGTTCTGTGAGCCATCTCCTTTAGTTAAGCATTTTAGTGAACACCAATGCCTATCACTTTGTAGAACAGTAGACTAATAGTTTAATAATTTTCTTAGCCTTCCCAGTACCTCTAGTAGTTTTTATCCAGTTCCCTGCAGTGAGATTCAACTACATTATATAGCTCCCTTCATACAATGATTAAGCTTCTCTTTAAAATTAATTAGATTTCTTTGTTCCAATTCTTCCTATGGGAAAAGCTGAGAGAAAGAAGAGAGGAAAAGGAGAGATAATCTCTCTCCTATAACAGTTTGGTATCTTCTCATTTATAGATTAATTTTATATCTATTTTAATTATTACAACACTGTCTTCAGTTTCGATTCATTTTCTCCTCGAGCTGTATGTCCCTAGCTTTTGCTGCAGTAATTGCTTTCTCTTACGAACATATTTGAAACTGCTGATCCAAAACAATTTATTGGTTCTATGGGTGCATACAAATACGGTGAAAACAGCTGGTAACTTACCAAATTGGGAATTCTGCTACTAAAAATCAGGGTTTTTTCTGATTAAAGGTTTCAAGTAAAAGGTTAGAAAATCTCTCACCATCCTTCATTAGCATAAAAGCAATGAACCTCACTTTAATAAGTAATTTCTCACAGATTTCTATAGCTTGAAGTGCCATGAAATTCCACCCCATACAGCAAATTCCTAAGCTAGTTTCTTTCCTTTCTTAGTTATCTCCCTCTTATATAGGCAAAGCTTGAATTTTTTGAAAAATGAAAATTTCTTTTCCAAAAGTTAGTTTTGACCTCACATTTCTCCCACTGTGAATGACCTAGTTGCAGTGTCCAGTCTGTCATTGATCAAACAGTGTAATTTCTGTTGGTGTCCCAGTGCTTTCAATTAAAGATTTGTCTCAAGATAGGGTACATGCTGTTTGTCAGATTGTTTCTCTGGAGTTTAACTAAAATCTTGTTTTTCACTGCAACACTGCAACTTCTTTCATTTCTCCCTTAAAGTTATTTCCCAGCAATTTTTTCCCTAGCATATTTCCTAGAGTAATTACTGGTTTTCAAAATTCTCTGCTCTACACTATATAGTGTTTCTTCCAATGAAAATAAATCTTTTCTTACATTCAACAGTGAATTATTATATAAAAAACATCTTTCATATTAAAATTCTACATCCAACATTGATTTGTGAATCTTTGCTGAAAATAATTACATCTTTGAATGTAACTGCTAATAACCTACTGTATCTCTGTGAATTCATTTTTTCCCAAAGCTCATACAAGATGCTTCTTTTCATGAAGGCTTTCCATTCCCCATGGTCTCTGGAGCGTAATTTGTCTGATTACATTACCTCCTTGCAGACTGGGGAGCCGAGAGGGAACCCGGGGCCAGCAAGGCAGGGGCCTCGCTGGCCAGGGCCTGTCCGCATGAGGCAAAGAGAGGAAGGACAGCTCACAGATGGCAGTCATGTTCAACCAAGAGTCCAGATTATTAGGCAGGAGGTGAGGCTGGGATGTTGGTCTGCAGGTCTAGGTCAGGGCCAAGCTCAGCAGGTTACATGGCCACGCCAGGCTGGCTCCACACCCCACACAGCGCTTTAGGGAGTCTCTCTCCATTGTCCCAGGGGGGGAAGTGGTCCTGAGCTGGTCTTGAGCCCCAGCAGCCAAGCCTCCAGCAAGGGGGATGCTCTGTTATGCGTCTATAGTTATCCTAACACACTTAAGTATTATCTTCTCATCCTTTGGGGAGAGTAATAAAGGTAATGAAGGAACAGCAGCAGCATCACCTCTTGTTTTCACAGTACTGATAATACTTTTTTTATAAAAAAATTATGCCAACCACAGCAGAAACTTATGAAGAAGTGTATAATACATTGCAAATCACACATCAAGTAATATTTAGGATGGTGACACTTTTGTCCAAGCTTTGCTTTTTTTTAGAGGTTGGAAGTTTTCCTGAAAAATAAAACTATAATCAACTGACTCCTTGGGGAAGTGACAACTGTTTGGAATCTGTGTTCTATTCCAGTTTTGTTTTACCTATAAAATACTGTGACTTCTGTCTTTATTATTGTCATGAACTCCCTTCTGCTGTCTAATGATTTTATTGCTCATGCATCACTTTCCTCTTTCATTTTGTTAGTATTAAATGTTGCTAAGTAACTGAATCCGGCTGTGGTATCATTTGGTATGACTATTCCATTCTTCAAAATATGTATAGAGATTACGGAGCAAAATGAAAATTACTCTCCCAAAGGAAAGAAGGCCATTTGCATCTACCACAACCGTTGTTTTCACATTATTTCTAAGAAAAATTGAAAGGGAATCCTAAAAAGTGATGCACATTTCCAAACCAGGTAGTTCAGGAAATACAAATACTGATGAAAAATTGCTTCACTTTCTCCATGAGTTATCCTAAGCCACCCTAAATAACACCATTTATTTTGCATTTAATCATGTGTCTCAGGTCTTACAAGCAAAATAACTTCAAAGTAAAATAGCTTGGCTTTCCATCAGTACAAGGTCAGTTAGAGAATTCACCTTTGCTGCAGTTCATTAGATAGAAATAATAATTTAAGTAATTTGATAGGAAAGAAATGAGAAAGGTAGAATTTGTCATTTTATTTAGCTCTCCCAAGTTCATGTTAACACAGCAATGACCTAGAGGGTCTCATCTATACTACTCACGTGGATGTACCATCAACAACAAGGATAACCATCCCAACTGCAAAACAGGACTCCATCTGTGTTTAATGCAAATCTTCACTTCACATTCCTCTGAAATAATCCAAAGCAGTAACAGTCACATTGTAGACTAGTTTGTTCAATTTCCACTGCAAAGGTTTAAACTGCTTTAGTATTCAATAAAACCTAATAGAGAAGGTCCAGATAAGGACTGTGACACCAGAGCAGAAAAATTCACATAGAATTTTATGAAGAATGTCTGAGACAGAATAGTGTCAAACATTATTAAATTACTCAAGAATTGCTTGAGCTGCTCAGTGTTGGTTAGAATAGTCTTAAAAGTTTCCACATTCCATTACGCTATGTTAATGTTTCAAATCCCCTGAAAATGAACAGTGTATTTTCTTTTGAACGTTTTTGACATAGGCATGCACTACACATAAAAAAATATTTTAAAACAAATTTTTCAGTCTTAGAACCTAAATCTCACAACTGAATTTTTTATAGGTAGGAGCTTGGACTCTCAGGAGAGCAACTATTCTTTCCATGGGAAATACCTCTAAATTTGCTCATTTGAAAATGTATCGTTTTTTTTAAAAAAACCAATAAAGGCAGATGGACAGATACCATAAATACTAAATAGCAAAAAGACTTCTGTTGGGGAGTACAGAGAGCTAAAATTACACTTGCAGTAGAGAGGATGGCCCTACACTATGGGCAATAATCATTTTACATCTGCTTGTTGAATTAGCACAAGATTTTTAGGCATTTGGAATGAAACCACATACACAGAAAGTCTTATAGCAAGTGGCTCTGTACTAAAAAAAAATAATCCACATTGTTGCAGCTCCATCTAATGCATAATTAATATAAATACGCTGAAACCAGCAGGTAAAATACTGTAATAGCTGGATATGAGTAGCAGTGAATATTCAGGAAAGAGAGCTGTCATGGAAAACCCGATTACTTATGTTCCTCAACTGTTAATGACTTTATTAAATTTGCAGCACAAGTCAAAAGTGTGACTGCCCAAGCTGGGAAGGCACGCTTGTCCTTGCCCTTCTAGAATCTACACCATAAACGAAAAAAGCTACAAGAAACACATCACTTCCTCTGCTTCCTCCTTCCATACTGGATCCTTCCTAAGGTGCGAGGTATTCACCCGGGGTACCATCCACCACATGGGCCTGATAATTAAGGGAGTGTGGTGGGTTGACCTTGGCTGGCTGCTGGTGGCTCCTTCACTCCCTGTCCTCAGCAGGACAAGGGGAGAAAGTAACATGAAAAAGCTCATGGGTCTAGATAAGGACAAGGAGATCACTCAGCAATTAACATCATGGGTAAAACAGACTCAACTTGGGGAAGATTAATTTATTATGACTTAAAAATAGTGTATTATTAAAATAGGATAGTGAGAAACAAAAGCAAAACAAAAGCATTTTCTTCCCAAACCCCTCTTCTTCCCAGATTCAACTCTACTCTTTCATCCCAACTCTCCAACCGCTGTCCCTCTATGAGTGCTGCAGGGGGCTGAGGAACAGGGGTTGGGGTCAGTTCGTAACGTTTTGTCTCTGCCACTCCCTCATGACGCTGTTCCCCTCCTCCAGCGTGGAGACCCTCTCACAGGACAGAGACCTTCACGAACTGCTGCAACCTGAGCCCTTCCCACAAGGCTGCACTTCTTCAAGAAATAAACTCCAGCTTACTCTCTTTCAGTGTGTTAGTGCTGGCTAGTCCTCAGGTAAACACAAGAGTATTACATCCCGTTTTCTGAACTGCATCATTTTTGGATTAGATGTTTTGCTCAGTCAAATCCCACTTGCCCTGAAAGATCAGCCCCATCTGAGCTCTGAGGTAACTGTGTACTTGTTGTATGTCCACACGCCACAGGATACCTCAAGAGGCGGAGAGATAATATAGAAGGAATCTAGAGACAAAAGGATTTTTGCCACATAATGAAGGAATTTCTAGATCTAGATCCAAAAGAGCAAAAAATACCCCTTCATAGGCTGGGCAAGGAGCCTTACAAGTTCCTGGCAGAGTAGTGTGGTTGAGACATACATTTATGACAGAACCATTCAGGCCAGTGAATGTGAGGATAACTGCATGTAGACTCAACTGCCTTGCTAACTGTGTTTGATTGAAGGCTGCCCACAGCTGCCAGCGACGTCAGCAAGAATCCAGGAGTTGAGGAAATGGGAGAGGGGCGCTAGCAAGGCTAAAACCATTACGAGAGCATGTGCTGCCCCACAGAAAGTCAGCAAACCATCAGCAAACCATCAGTATTGTCCCACATTCTTTTCCAATGTGGGGCGCAGAAACTCCTTTGAATCACCATGTTCTCCAGTGTGACGTCCAGGCTGGCAGACAGCGTGGCCTACAGCCCTCCACCATGCAAGGTGGCACCTTCGCTGTGGATGTATTTGTGTCAAGACTACAGGGTCTTGAAAAAGACCAGGGTATATAGTCTTTTTTTTCTCTCTTCATGAAAAGAGATGAATCTCATCTCTAAGCGAGTAGTTTAATTACTAAAAGTGATATACCGAGAACATATTCAATCAAACCCAGGTCAAATAGAACTACTCGTGTAACTTTTTCAAGCCCAAAGATAGAAAAATAAGCCCTCTAAGACATCTGAGCCTATGCTGAATTCTGTGCTCAGACAGCACTGAAGTTATTTTATAAGATCATAACCTTCAGTTTCATATGGGAAAGAGCTGCCAAAGGATGAGGGAATGCTTCCAGGTAGGAACAAGTTGCAGCAATTGCAGTATTGTCAATCCCAAGCATTCAAATAATCAAAGGTCAGCCCCTTGTTCTACAGCACAAAATAGTTGAGAACGATTACAATGTTTTAAAACACAATTTTAATTTTATTTTTAGCTCCCTGACTTTCTCCTTTTACATCTTTCTCCACATTCATATAGGGGATAATTACTGATTTTTAAGTGAAAGCTGAAATGTTCATAACAATCATATATTCATGACTTAGGGGAGCGGAGCATCTCTCTTATTAAGAGGAAGGGCTGAGACACCCGATCTGTTTAGCCTGGAGAAGAGAAGACTGAGAGGGGATCTGATCAACGCTTACAAATATCTAAAGGGTGGATGTCAAGAGGACGGGGTCAGACTCTTCTCAGTGGTGCCCAGCAACAGGACAAGGGGCAATGGGCACAAACTGGAACACAGGCAGTTCCACCTGAACGTTAGCAAGAACTTCTTTCCTGTGAGGGTGACAGAGCGCTGGCACAGGCTGCGCAGGGAGGTTGTGCAGTCTCCTTCTCTGGAGATATTCAAAACCCGCCTGGATGCATTCCTGTGCAACCTGCTCTAGGCTAANTTTAGCAGGGGGGTTGGACTGGGGGATCTCCAGGGGGCCCTTCCAACCCCTGCCATTCTGTGATTCTGTGAAAGCTCTAAGAAACAAGGAGACCCATGAGCTTGGTTTCCTCCGGACTCGTTTGCCGCTTCCCCCAAACTCTTCCCTTGCAAACACAGGCCCAGCGCCGCTCCAAGCCTCGCGTGACGGCCCTAACCCCCCAGGCGTGCGGGCCCCGCCGAGGGAGGGCGCGCCCGGGCCCCGCAGCGGCCTACGGCAGTGCCTGACCCACCCCCAAACAGCCGCCCCCGGACGCCTGCGCTCTCCACGGAGCCCCGAGCCGGTGCACCCCTCAGGCGCCGCGGGAGGACGGGAGCCCCGCGCGCACCCCACTGCCTCGCGCCGAGCCGCACGCGCCAGCCCCCTCCCCCCAACTCCGTCCGCCGACCAAAACATTGACACGTGCGCCTCGCTCCCCACCCCCCCGCCGTCACGTGACGCGCCCGCCGGCGACGCCGCAGCTCCCTGCCGCCAATGGTGACGGGCGCTGCCGGGTAGCAACAAGAGCCGCGGCCGGCGGCCAATCAGCGGGGCAGGGCAGGGCGGGGAGGGGAGGGAGCGCAGCCCCATGTTACTTCCGTCAATAGCCGCGCGGCCCGCGCCGGTAGCGCGAGGGAGCGTTGGGCCTGCCGCGCGCTGCGGGGAGCGGCGCTGCCGTGAGGTGAGGTGAGGTGAGGTGAGGTGATGGGGGTGGAAAACCGGCTGGGGG
>VZSC01020081.1:324209-339171 GCA_013398225.1 Steatornis caripensis
GAGGGGTTGGGGGGACTGGGGAGGGGCGATGAGGGTCTGTGGGGGAGGGATGAGGGACTGGGGCGAGGCGGTGAGGGGCGATGAGGGGTCGGGGCTCTGAGGTGAGGGGTCGGGTGATGAGCGGCCGAGTATACAAATGGGGTGGGGCGGGGAGGGGAGGGGTGTTGGTACTGTGAATCTGAGGCCTGCTGGCCCGGGGTTTTGGGGCTGAGTAGGGGCGGAGTGGGCGGGCATGGCTCGAGGGGTTTGGGACTGGGTCTTAGGGTCCTGTGGATCTGGAGTGGTTTGGGACCAGATGCTGGGATGGGGAAGAGGCTGGGAATGAGGGGCAGCATGGAGGGGGCTGGAGCCTGCCTGGAGGAGTGGGTTGTTGGGGTATCAATAGGCTGCGTGAGGATGTGAGAACTGGGAGAAACAAGGGCTGGGACATCAGCAGGCTGGAGGGAAGAAGGCTAGTGTAGGCAGCTCAGTTGGAGAAGAGGAGCATTTGTGCCTGTTGGGAACTGAGAACTGCATGGCCTGGATGCGCTAAAATTTTTGTGTGGGGACGTAACAATCAGAATAGGGGTGGACAAGAGGAAAGCTGAGGAGTTGAATCATGGTCTTGCAGAAGTTCGAGACTTGATTTGAGGCAGTCATTTGGTATGAAAAAACATGGGGCGGGATGAAGTCAGTAAGCTGACTGACTTCTGAGTCACAGAGGTTGACTGGGATAGTTCCTAGAAGAAAGTAGTCTGGAAGTCATCTACCTATAGTGAGAGTGTAAAGGAGCACTTTCTATTAAAAGTTGAGCTGCTGATAAGACTTTGTTAGCATGCTAAAGGAAAATATGGATGTGCTGTTGGATTGCTAGGAAACAGGAGAATCTTGCCTGTGACACCATGTTGGCAACAGCCTTGCTACTTAAGAATGGTTCGGGTCATAATTACATGTTCTAAAGGACAGGAGTATTGGAAGAGATGTCCAGTACAGTGGCAGAGTACTAGGGTGACTTACTGCAGTTCTGAATAGCTTTCATCGAATCATGGAATCATTTTGGTTGGAAAAGACCTTTAAGATCATAGAGTCCAACTGTAAACCTAACACTGCCAGGTCCACCGCTAAACTGTGGCCCTAAGCACCACATCCACACATTCTTAAACACCTCCAGGGATGGTGACTCAACCACTTCCCTGGGCAGCCTGTTCCAATGCTTGAGAACCCTTTCAGTTAAGACATTTTTCCTAATATCCAATCTAAACCTCCTCTGGCACGGCTTGAGGCCATTTCCTCTTGTCTTATCGCTTGTTACTTCGGAGAAGAGACGGCCACCTACCTCTCTACACCCTCCTTTCAGGTAGCTGTAGGGAGCGATGAGGTTTCCCCTCAGCCTCCTTTAGGCTAAACAACCTCAGTTCCCTCAGCCACTCCTCACAGAACACGTGCTTCAGANGCTAAACTGTGGCCCTAAGCACCACATCCACACATTCTTAAACACCTCCAGGGATGGTGACTCAACCACTTCCCTGGGCAGCCTGTTCCAATGCTTGAGAACCCTTTCAGTTAAGACATTTTTCCTAATATCCAATCTAAACCTCCTCTGGCACGGCTTGAGGCCATTTCCTCTTGTCTTATCGCTTGTTACTTCGGAGAAGAGACGGCCACCTACCTCTCTACACCCTCCTTTCAGGTAGCTGTAGGGAGCGATGAGGTTTCCCCTCAGCCTCCTTTAGGCTAAACAACCTCAGTTCCCTCAGCCACTCCTCACAGAACACGTGCTTCAGACTCTTCACCAGCTTCGTTGCTGTTTTTTGGTCACTCAGTGTCCAAACTTTGGACTTTGCAGTGATGTTTGCTCGTGCGGGGAGTTACCTGCCTCATGGAAGGCTGAACTCCCTTAGAAGTGCAAGGATGGCTAGAGGAGTTACTGTAATCTCAAGCTGTACTAAGATGCCATACACAGTCCTCCTCTCCTGTGTTTCTTTCTGGTGGTTCTTGTTTCTTTAGTCCTTTTTCTCTCTCTCCTGAGGAAAAGATGTATGATGCAAAGTGAAGAACTCTTGTTCTTATTTGGTTTTGGGAAAAAGTTAAATGTGGTCATTATCTTTCCCTAGACCCCTGTTGTTAGATAATGACCATGTTGCTTTCAAAGACCTTTTGAGCATTAAAGAACTCTGGCCCACTGCATTTTCCCCAAAATCCAAGTCTAGGGAGCTCATCTTTTGTGGTGGTGAAAGCTTTAACACGTACACAGTTGCTTGCTATTACTAAAGTTGTGATCCATAAGGTAACTCTTGAAAGCAAGTTTTGGTCTGGAAGCCACAGGGATGCTTTTGTCCAATGCTGTATACCTGGCAGCAAAGTTTGAGTCCAAAAGCAGGAATGTTTATACCATTCCAGGTGGACATACCCAGTGATCACTTCTGGTATGAACGAGATGCATCGGAGAGATGTTTGTAATACACTGCAACTTCTTAAAATGTGGCCAATAACTTCTGAACAACAATCAAATCTGCACTTCAGTCCTACAGGAAATGAGAAGCAGGGGTTGTGGGTTTTTTTTCTTTAATTTCTGGTTGTATGTGCACTGTTACTGAAAGGATACTTCTACATTTCTGATTCCGTGAGCTCCAACTTGTGAGCATGGGTACAGGTCATTTTATGCAATTGCTACTGATGGGTGCACTCTTAGCTTATGCACTAGTGAAAGGATGTCTTGGACTAAGAATATCTGTTTCTTTAGAGAAAAAAAATAGGTCAACATGTACTAACCTCCCAGAATTACTGATTTTTGTAATTTTTCACAAATGTTTAAGTAATTTTAATGAAGTTAAAGTAGTCTGTGGTTTTCTTAATACCTTTTAATTTTCTTCTTTTAGAAAGGTAATCTGCTGAATGTATCATACAGAGAAATCATTCATGTCTCCACGAGCTTTTTGTCTTAAGTATGGTTTTCCAGAATTTCTGGAGCAGACATCAGTAGTCTTGATACTGTTATTATTTTGAAAACACTTAATGTAATTTTCTTCTGAATGACAGAACATTTATTTGATGTTGAAACCTTGCAGGGAAAGACTGTCACTTTTCAGGTTGTAAAGATCTGGAAAGTAGTCTGCTTTAAACCACGTGGTTTAGAGCATGTAACTGTTGAAGCATGTCATTTTAAATGCCGGTACAGCTCCCAAGAGGAAGTTACACATAACATTTATACTGGTGTCCTGATACCTTGAAACCACAGGGTTTTTTTCCCAAACTTCAAAAATTTATAAAGCATACTTTGCATCCTATTCACTAAATTATGATTAGCTTTGGACTCCAGCTACTTCCATCCACTTGAACAAAATACTCCATGTTTTCTTGTATGTTTTCAGGAAACTTTTTTTTGTCTTTATCCTCTTTTTTTTTTTGGTAACTTGTCCTGTTAACCTTAACAATACACATTCCCACCTTGTACCTACAATAGTGTTTTATTTTTATATCTGAGCTGCTGACCAAGAATAGATTGTGCGCTCTGTATTTCTAGATATGGTTGAAAAACTTTTGGTTTATGTTTATCTAAGATGATGTTTTTAACTTCCTGTCTGCTGTCTTCTGAGTCTCTTTCAGTGATTTAACAAATTTTCAGATAAATTCTGCTTATCTTGGCAGGAGTAAAGATACTTTGACCTATGTTATTCTGAAATGCGCTCACGAACACCAACTATTTAAACAGTTGTATTGTAAAGATAAGAGACCTTAATTTCAGTCAAAATGAGAGGAGTTCTAAATAACTTGGGGAAAGAGTATATGGTGGGTCATTTTACTCCTAGGAAGCAGTAAAAAGATTGGAAAAGCAGATAGGCATGAATAGAGTTTGCGGTGGCTGGAGGAAAGGATGTGGTCAATTTTGGGAAAGATTCCTCTTAGATACAGATAGGAAGGCCGAGTTATGAGTACGAAGGAGACTTTAGTCAACGCTGAGGGCTAGACAATGCATTTTTTGTGTGGTGTGCGGATTTTTAATAAAAAAAAATACTGGCTTACTCAACTTGTATTTCTTCAGGCTTTTTATGCATCTGTGCCTTCTAAGTAGTACATTGGGCAGACACTGGTCAAGCATGCAAATGGATAAGTAAATTCATAGTGATGTTCGACTGATGTGGCTTAATGCTTTTTCAAGTTGAAAAAATATCAGAAAATGCATACTTGTTAGGAACAAAGCCGTTGGTGTTATATATTAAGATGTATTTCAAAGATGATAACGCTATTTTCCCTGTATAGCTTGCATGTGAAATCTCTAGCTACAATAAGGAGCAACGTGTGTGCAATGATGAGTGGGAGGAGGAGGGCAAAAGCTAGCAAGGTCAGAGTCTTCAAAGTGTAAAAACTGCTTTGTTCATATTCTTGCTCGGTATGTCAGAAGTGAATCTCCCTTTTGAAAAAGGATAGCAGAACACCGTTTGAGTGGTATACCTGTGATGACTTGCATCTGTTTGTAGGAATTTCAGGAGACGTTTCACAATTGACTGTGTTGCAGTCTACGTTTGTCCTGGTACCCAGTTAATAGCGTAACGTGGGAGGTGACCTTCAACAACAACTGAAAAAATACTGGGGAAAATTAATATTCTTTTACTGAAACATCACAATACAGTGTAGCAGAAACTTAGTATTTATAAATCTTAGAAAAAAATAAAAGGAGCAACATTGATTTTGTGGCCTGTGAAACGCTTCAACAACGATTTATTAGTCAGGTCTCAAAATCAGTAATCTGTTTGATGGATGATGGCGGAGTAGATTACAGAGGATAAAATTTTGCTCATTTTGGTATTGTCCCTTTCCTGTACTACAATGATTATTTTCACCTTGTTCTCTAAAGAACTAGGAAACCTACCTTAAGCTAATAAATGCTGAAAGACAAAAATGAGGTTACAGAATCGAAAATGTACGTAAGAAACCACTATATCTATTTATTGAAAGAATGCTCTACAGACAACTTCTTGCCTCAAGGTAATGATTACATTTTTTTAAGGTTAAAGAGAAAAATGATATAATGATGAGAAGTTTTGAAGCTTTTCTTAGTAATTAAATAATACGCAATCTTCTTGCTGCTTATAGAGAAACCATGCCATTTTTGGGCCAAGACTGGAGATCCCCTGGATGGAGATGGGTTAAAACAGAAGATGGATGGAAACGATGTGAACCCTTCAGTCCTGCACTTGAGGATGGAAGTAGTCAGCTCAATGATATCAGTCACACTGTGTAAGTTAAAAAAAAAAATCTGCATGAGTTAATAGCAGGTGGGAAGGCAAAGATTGACTTAACTTCCATTCAGACTGCAAGTGTTTGTGGTAGGTTGTATCATCAGCATATACTAAAGATACAAATGCAACCATGTGTTTTGTTTAGTTAGGCAGACAGGAGACCCCTATGGAGATTGTCTGCCTTTTGTCATTGCTTAGTGAGTTGCTTATTTTAGGCAGACAGATCCCATCTTATGTTGTGTGTCTTTAAAAATTAAAAAAAACTTTAAAGATCCGACAAAACAGAAAACCTGTCAAGTACTATTTGAAGATAAAAGTGGTATTGATGAATTGCAAGTGCAGCAGGCATATTGAAATGAAGTGAATGAAGACTTTCTGTTGATTGGGTGTTAGATTAGGACTGTTTATGGCAGTCATATAATGCCTTTGCTCCAAGTACATGATTAATGGTAGTTTTATGGTAATTCTCTAACACAATATATGATAGTATATGCTCCTGTAGAACACGTGAGAAAGATATTAGTTAAATAAAGTAATACTTGTGGCAGATGCCCACAGACCGGTGTGATACAAACAGCTTTGTCCAAACAAATTTATACTTGGTTTCTTCACGAAGAAGTAATTCTCAGGGATAGGGCATTCTTGGTCATAAATTCCAGCATAATGTGCTCATAATGAGAAAAGGGAGCATTCAGTGTTTTGTTGCTAGTCCAGTAAATGATACAGTAACTGATCTGATTTAGATGGAATTTACTGGCAAGCTAGGACTTGCTGTACTCGTACACCTGTGTTTTCTAAATTTGAGAAATAAACCTCAAGAGAGTGATCAAGCAGTAAAGAATTAGTATTAAGCTTATCTTGACCTTCTGTCTTCTTCATGCCTTTTTTCTTTTGTGTTCATCTGTCGCTGATCTTATTTGGGCTTCTTTTTTGCACAGTCTGGCCACTGTGGATACAAAAGACTGTGCTTGTCTGGAAGAGTGTTCAGTAAGCCTCCAACATAAAAGTTGTCTTAAATACCTTTGAAAAAAATCTTTTCTTCCCTGTTTCATATATCTTCAATAATATGGTTGGCAAATGAAAGAAAATCTAATTTAAATTTGATAGCTACCTGCACAGTTACTAAATAATGATGTCTTGTAGGTTGCTTTAATGAATATTGTTTGGCAAGTATGACATAAATGATTACTGTCTCTGTAAATATCATTAAGTCTTTTGCTCCTCTGATCCTAATTATATATATTTTCTCCAGAGAGCAAAGTGAGGTATTTTTTTATTGCTTCTTCAACCAAAAATACTAGATTTTTTTTTTCCTTAGTCTTGAAAGAACTTAGTATTGAGCTCCTGGAGTTGTCTTGCTAGAAACAGATTTAAATCAATTGGTTTTGGAAAGATATGAGCCTTAAAGTTCAGGACTAAAATAGGTACATTAATTTGAAGGGACTGGCCATTAAAACACCTTTGGGGAAAGGAAGTTTTCATGAAATCTGAGGCGTTTCATGATTTGGGTTTCTTGAGATAGCTTGCCAATTTGTCAGAATCCTGAACTCAGTCACCAATCTAGTCTGCAACAGGTGCCCTCACTTGTAGCAATTCCTTACTTCCCCATCTTCATCTTGCACATCTCCTACTTAGCGAAGCCAAACCACACGATATTCTGTAGCCTTTTTTTAATTCTTCTTCGGTCTATTCAATTAAAAATGTATATTGTCCAAACTTAGACTGCAGAATTCAAGTTGGTACTTCTTGGCAAAGTAGCACTACTTGGGAGTCATTTCACTACACTTTGAACTTTGGTTGGAGCTATAAGTTAACCTTTGCTGCTAAACAGCAATTAATGTTTATTTGCATGATATTATAGAACAATTTAGGGTGGAAAGGACCTCTGGGGATCATGTGGTCCAAACACTTACTCAGAGCAGGGCCAACTGACGTCGGGTAGGGCCTTGCCCAGTTGAGCTTGTGCATTTCCAAGAATGGAAATTCTTCTCTGGGTTCCTGTCTAAGTTCTATTCCCTCACTGTGATATTTTTTTTCTGCTTGTTTCCACCCCTCTCCGCCCCCTAAATCTAAAGAGTTTCTCTTACTACAAATTGTGTCCATTACCACTTGACTTACTACTGCCCACCTCCTCTAACCTTACATTCTAGTTCTATCTTATTTATACTCTCATATTAGATATTGACAGTAATCAGATTTCCCTCCACCACCACCTCTTAACACTGAACAAGCTCAGTTCTCTTACCCTTATGCATCATGTGCTCCAGTACCTAATCACCTTGGTAACTGCACGCTGGACTTGTTCCAGTATGCCAATGTTTTTATTGTATTGGGGAGGCCCAAACTAGAAGCAGTATTCTGGATGCAGTTCCTCATGCCAAAGAAAAGGGGATGATTACTTTCAGTCTGCAGGGTACACTCTTGGTAACTCATCCCAGGGTGCAATTGACTATATACAACACCAGGGCACACTGCTGACCTGTGTTCGTTCAGCTTATCCACAAGACAGCTGGCTCCTTTTCTGCAGAGCTGCTACCTACCCAGTCTGTACCCAGGCATGGGGTTCTCCTATCCCACGTCCCTTTCGTGTTCAAGTATAGCAGTGTATTGTGTCTTACTGGATGGGTCTCTGTATCATCTTAAGCTATTTGGAAACAATTACCCTTGTATATTGAATAGACAGCTCAGCTTAGCGTATCTGTTAACATGATGTTGAACTGAGTAAGAATGATGCTCGGTCAAATGGTTCCTTCCTTGTGGAAGAAGCACATAGTAAACAATACATAAGTACTGATTTGTCTCTTTTTTTTTTTTTGAACTGCCCTATGAATAGGGATGATCGTATATGCCAGTCTGGCTGTCCTAACATTGGGTGTTACTTATTTTCGAATTTTTTTCCCCACCAAATATTCTGTAGAAATCTATGTTAAAGGTACTACTTGAGTATTATATTCCAGGGAGCAGTTAGGGCAGTTTTCTTTTAAAAAGAAATAAATTCAAGCTATGTAGTTGACTGAAACCCTCCACTATTACTTGTATTCTCTTCTGTGAGAGGAAAGCATGGTTTCTTGCCAAATTTGATCTTTTATCAATTACAAATACTTTCTATTCAGAAAACAAAAAGATCTACTCACAAATAGTTTCAGAAATAAACCTTCAAGACATGTAACGTACATACTTACAGCTTGCATACTTGCAACTTAAATTAGTTTTATTTATGAAAACTGAGATGTAAAAAATGAGATCCTCAGTTCTGTAGCTCTTAATTATTTGGATAATTAATATTATTATAGAAGTGAAGAGTGCTTTGTATTCAAGGCATACAGTAGCTGGTAATGTGGTTGAGGCAGTGCTCATTCAAGCTCTGTGGGCTTAATGCTGGCCACGACTACCAGCAATTTGTACCTATACATTCTAGCACAGATACTTATTTCCAGTGCCACGGCACTGTGTCCTTGAAGCTTGGTGGGGCAGAGAAAACAGCACTGCCTTACAGAATTGTATGTAAATACCTCTCAGTAGCCTGCAACTTAGGAGTAAAGCTGTCTTGTGCTTTCCTTTTGAGGTAAAAGAGAGAATCAGACTAGTAAGATTTTCATGATGCTGATACTCCTTTTTTGATGTGTTAGACTCATATGAACTACTTGGGCTGGCAGGCTAGTCATTTGAGTTTCTGGTGTCTCTTGTCTAATTCCGTAAGTGAGATAGTGTTCACAAAAGTGGTTTTGGCACTGGATAGAAGTCCTTTTAATTAAATTTAATTAAAGATTTAAATCTAATCTTAGATAATTTTGGCATTTGACAAGTATATTGTAACGTTATTTGGTGTAGGCACTTACCTCAGGATTTTCCATGCATGGTCAAGCTGTAAATGGCTTTGAGTCTCTCCTAAAACACTTAGTGTGTCTCTGTAGGTAATTGCATGACTTGAGAGCATTCCTTCTTCCATGTGAAAAGAAGCAGGCGGATGAGGAAGAATAGTTGGAGTTACGGTAGCTCTGTCAAGTTTTCCAGCATTTTAAGTGTCATACCCAAGAGGTTTTTTAAATAATGTCATGAAATTACTTTTTGAAAAGGCTAAAATTCTTGCATGCTTTATGTGGGGTATTGTAGTTCTAAGGACACCACTAGGTACTTTGCTTTTAGAAGCTTTAGAGTAATTTTTTATGAAGTGCATCATCAAGACAAGAAAGTAAGAGTAACTGTAAATTGTCCATATTATGTATGTATTTAAATCTTGCCAGGTGCACTCAGATGTCATGTGCAGTAAGTATTATGGTAAAAACGTTAAATTAAGGCTTCTGTTACACATTATGGCAGGTGCAGCACTTCATTCAGTTTCTTGTATCTTAGCTTGATGTTTGGGAGGGGCAGAGATGGCTTTTGGAAATGGTGCAGCAGCTTTGATACTCATCAGTCAGCTTTCTGGATTTCTGGAAGGAGGCTAACAGTGGCTGGGGAAGTGCCTCTATTTCTGGCCCATTCTTCTGATGTCTTTCATTCTCTGTATGAGACTTAAATGTTTGTCAAGAGGAATGGTGATGGTTACAGATAAGTAGGGAAAGACTCTCCACGTGAAGTGGGACAGAACATGAGGAAATACAAAGCCTCATAGGATAAGATCCTCAGAAATAAGTCAAATTCATGACATGAAGAATTCCAGGAATGTCACAGGCAAATTTGAATGTCAAAGGTGTTTGAAATAGCCTTCATCTTTGCAATTCCTTGTGTTAATTGACCGTCATTAAGCTGCCTTCCTTGTTTATCTGATCCTTGAGGAAGTGTGTATTATTGGGGGGCAGGGGTGGACTTTGAATCACTTCAAGTATGTTACTGCTCTAAATTGCTTTCTGGGGACACTTCCTCTCCTGGAACAAACGAAGGAATTGTGCCAGATAACCTTCGGATTCTAAAGCAGGCCTTCGGGAATGCCCTCCTCTCCTCTCCCTATTGCACTAGGACAATGGAAATCAGCTAGTTTCTGTTCTGCCTGAATTATATTGCAGAGTATCACGCCATATCTCTATGTTGTATCTGTTGTCAGGATGATAAAGCGATGTCTGCGAGCTTTGGGCTCTATTGCTGATTCTGTAGCAATTTTTCTGATTCTGCAATAACTTCTCATGTGTTGCAGCGATGCAGTCAATATACTAAAACATACTTAAATTAATTATTTTAGTGAGCTTAGAAAGACATTTCCTTTATGATGGCTTTGGAAGAAAACCTGATGGGTTGGAGTTTTACATAATCAAACTAACTTGTCAGTGTTAATATTCTGCTTTTGTCAGTTGCCAGTTCCTTTTCTCCAGACTCTTTTGCTGTTTGAGCAGGTAAGATATTTGGCAATGTTGCATAGAATATTGAAGTTGTTGAGTCTTTATGCTGTACTTCAAAAATTGTAAGATGTGAACTATGGCCCTTACCTTGCATTGAGCTCTATCTGAATGCAGAGGTATGTTAGCTTTTTTCAGGATTTAAACCTAAGATGAAAACAACTTTCTACTTGTGAGTCTTCTCAACTTGTGTATCTTTAAGCTGAGCTACCATTTACTGATTAGAGCAATTAAAAAATCAAGAATTTTTTATGGTGCTGTTTAGTCATCCTCCTTAACACGTGGTTCAAGCGTGAAAATTTTAACTGTAAAAACGACTATAACTTGATTTTTGCAACTTAATGCCCAAGTACAGGTTATTTTTGAATAAACTGGTGTCCTTCAGTTTAACAATGTTCAGCTGTTGCTGGTGCATTTAGAAGTTCAAACTGACATTGATAGATTCACCTGGCAAATTCAGATTAAAAAATAATAATGGGAAGGGTCTTGTATATGACTTTGGCAAGAAAGAATAATAATGGAGAATAACATAGTCCTACAGTTAAGTTTCACTAACACGTATCCTTAGTTATTCTGCTTTTCTGTGCAGGACTGGACATCATATGAAGTATTTTCCTTCTCTGTGCTAGAAAAATTAACACCCATTCTTACCTGTATTGCTGTTCCTTAAAATTATCTGCAAAAACAGAAAGCAAAACCTTCTGAAACTGTGTAGACTTTACGTAGCACCGGCAGTTTTTTAAAGTGTATGAATTTCAGAAAGGTTAGTTCATCCAACAAAACTTTTAAAATAGTTTCTTTATTTATTTTTATATATATATCTCTACACTCACCCTACCTGTGTGTATACTATATATATATATAAAATCGTTCAGTATAGTCCTCAGTGTTAGCTTACATAGTTACCTGTCAGAAGAGACACAGGTATAGTTGATCCTCTCTGGTAGAGAGGAGGGTATGCTGCATGGTTCTTGATGCCCTACAAATCATTGGTAACATAGTATTGTGACACCTAAATTTTGTACAGTGTTGTGATTCAGGCGGTTATTAAAAGGCTTTCTTTGCCTCAAAGTTGAGAGCAGGAAGAGAGATGCCATTCTTTGCTGCCTTTCTGCCTGTGCGAGGATGTGCATTAATTCTGCACTGGCTTTTACCTATGTGCACGGTTTTTCAAGGCTTGGTCTATTTCAAATAATGAATTTTTGTAGACCTTTGTAGACAGTCAGTTGTCCAACTAGTAGTCTCCTCAGTAGTCCTTCCTAAGTATCAGTAATGACTTGTAAGTTAGCAATTGGGAAGATATTTTTGTGTATTTAATCACTTTGACACAAAATTCGACCCCGCTGGGAAGACAAGAGCACGATAGCTTCTCTCTTAAGATATGTGTTGGTACCGACCATCAGGTAGAGAACATCATCATTAAAAATATGACTGTATTTTTCCAGCTGGCAGACTTTAATGCAGGGAATTATGAACTGTATGCATCCTAAATATTTAATCACTGCTGTTCTAATTAGATGTGTTTATTTCAGCATCTTAACTGGTGATGATGAAGATGAAGAAATATACAGTCCTGAAGATTGTGAGTTTGCAGCCAAGAAAAGGAAAAAAGATCATTTTAGGAGTAACACAGATTCACAATGTAAGGCTGGGGTTTTTTCATTTATTTTAGAAGACTGTTGTAGGTTGAGCAGAATTATATAATAGCCATTCATTTATATTCATCTATAGAGTAGCCTTCAGAGTTATGTTTAATTCTGTATTGGCAACAAATTTTGGTGTCAGAAGTGATACATCTTAATTGAACTGTGCCATTGATCATCTTTCAAAGATCCAAAGGCAATTAATTTAAGAATAGCAATTTCTGAATAATAAATGTCTCCTGATACCAATCACTGTTTTGTTTTGTAGACTAGTTTTAGATTAAATTCTTGTGGATGCTTATGGAACCTTCTGCTTACCAGAGCATCTGTTTTATTTTTGCTTAATTCAAATTCTGATTAGTGTTACAGCTCTAGAATCAGTTAATAAGTAAATGTATTTTGTAATAATACCAGTAGCTCTTGGTAAAGGCTACATCAGTGTTGAATTTCTTGAAAACAGTCTATCTTTTTTTTAACTAAAGTATCAAAGCTGGTTTTGTCAGTTCTCACTTTTAAAAGATCACATGTACTTTAGACTGCATGTGTATGACAACAAGTAAACTTATTGAAGTAGAGAATTTAAGTAGGTAAGAAAGGTAAGTTGATAAGCAACTTTTTGGTGTTTCTAATGCTTTGATCTTGAAATTATCTCTGTTATTTGTATATCCCCAAAATTGTAACAGAGATGGTCTTGCAGAAAGCTGCGGGCTTCCCCAAGCTTGCCTGGGCATAAAGTATTTCAAAATATTCAAGTGGCTATGTGTAAGAGCAGGCTGTCATTTGACAACGTATCAGACTTCTGAAAGCTGAAGGTCTGCCTTGTTGTCTTTATTAGTCTTGTATAGTTGACTTCGTTGCAGCATTCTGCAACTCATTGAACAAAATGGATGCAGAGGAGGCACCTTTACAGAAGAAAATAGGTTAGAGGGGTGCAGTGTTCAGGAACAAAAGGTTGCTCACTTCCGTACTTTCCTGTGTTGAGTGCTAAGGAGCCTGTTGGATTAAAGATCAGGGATTTTGTAGGAGAAATTGACTGGTTTGGGTACACAGTTGACGAAAGTTGTGCTACATCTGCTAATTGTGTGCCAAGTCTTGTGTTAAATTTATAAAATTATTTAACTTTTGCTTTATTTTTTTTGAAGTATGTAACCTGAAAATTTGTAGTCATCCTTTTCAGCCTTTATGAACTTCCTTCATTAAAACTGTTCTACTATCTCTCCTATCTTATGAAGCATTTTATTGAGGATGGTCTGTTCTGTTCCGTTTTTCTCTAGAAGGCATTACCTGAAGCGGAAGTCTAAAAAAGCTTGTATTTTCATTTTTATTTTAGGTTTTTATCGTGAAAAGTGGATTTATGTTCATAAAGAAAGCACCAGGGAAGTAAGTCCTGCATGTTGTGGGTCAATTCCTCCAATCTTTGTGCTGCTTTGTTGACAAATAGTATATATTAAAAAAAAGCATTTGTGCTATATCGTGTTAGGAGTTATATTCATAAGTCTCTCTTCATTCATAGTACACCTGCACATGGTGAGGCAAAGGCAGCTAGCAAAGTGACTTTTATGTGAGTCATTGTGGCAGAGGTGTGGGAACTTGCAAGGATGGACATAATAGTTCTCCAGTACTTCTTCAGCCCATCTGTCTCTATCTGTATTGTGTGTCTTTGAACTAAAATTAATAGTATTTGCAAAACCAGAGTCATGTCTCCAAAGAAGGCATCTGCAGGCAGCTACTTGGTATTTTGGAATCTTGATGTAAATTTGAATATAAGTAAGTAAAATTTCAGTTTCAAACTTTGCAAAGAGGATCTCTGTATTCCACAAAGTCCGGATGCTTTCAGTTTGGGATACGAACTGTATCATGCAACTGTAAAGGGAACATGAAAGACCTTGAAATGACCTCCTGGAAAGCCAAGAGTTAAAATGCATCCATTGTATGTAGAGATAAACTGTCTTGAAGTTTGAGTTTCATTCCTGCGTTGATTGCTGTGGTTGTCTGGGATGGGTGGAGCTTGGACACCAGTAAGGATGTCGTTCATCCACAGTAATGCCAGCCAGGAGAGAAGGAGGGAGGTGGGTGTGATGGTCCTTAGCCACGCAGGCAAAAGTCAGCTTTGCGTTTTGGAGCTGAGAGAGATCATAAAGAGCGCTGTACTGAGGAAGAGCAATGGTGGTGTGGAGAGAGCTTATGTGGAGGAGACACTGGAAGTCTTCATCTCACAGGCCAGTGACCCAGAGGCTGCCATTCTACATCTGAAGGGTCTTACAAAGCCTTTCACCAGATTCATAGCCCTCTTTCCCAGTTTTGTCCTCATCTGTGATAGATGTAGTTGCTTACATTGGTCTGCAAAAGTCTCAAGCATCCTCTTTCCATTTGTGCCATCTCAAATTTAGGGTAAGAAAGGAGGGTAGACAACAGACTGTGTCACCAGTCATTGTAGTGTTTTTAAGAAGGTTGTTAAGCTGAGTTTTCAAACTACATTCAGGTCAAAACACAAATTGCCTAAAATCACTTATTACTGTCCTTCATAACCTGTATGTTGGGATTTCCCCCCCCCCCACTTGTTTAGAAGTTGGTGTACTGGTGATGTGTGACCATTTGTTTGGGTTTCTTGCCCATTCAAAGACTGGACAAAATACTTTAGTGTACCAGTGAACTTATTTTCATCACTGCTGTTGTCTTCTAATAATTGACCATTCACCTTTCCTGCCTTTTTTTAAGAAACAAAAACCAACACCTCCTCCCTCCCCTCCTTTCCCCCCACCACTGG
>VZSC01020081.1:346574-365759 GCA_013398225.1 Steatornis caripensis
TGCTACAGTGCCTGTACTACTGGTTTCTGGTAGAGATGTTAAGATATAATTGTTTTTCTCAGCCAAATAAATTTCAGAATATTTGTCTCTAGATTGTCAGATAGAGATGGAAAAAATACCAATTTTTAATTCCAAAGGAAGTGTTCTGTTACTGAAGAAGTACAAATCTAAAAGGAATTTTAGAGGTGGATCAAGAAAACAGAAATAAAATATTCAAGTAGCAATTCTGCAGCTTTATTCGTTAGCACAGTTGCTCTCTGTTACAAAAGAATAATGACTTCAACATCTGGACTGTGATCATGTGACTTTGTTCAAAGCATGTGGTACGCACTGTTCCAGGTTTTTATAGTGGAAACTTCTGGTGGTAGGTTAAAATTGCCTGCTTGTCTGGGATACTCCTGGAGGAAGAAACGCTGCAAGATGCTGCTCACAGTAAAGTCATACAACTGTTTCATGTCTTCACTTTCAGCTATGAAATTCTGACATTGTCCTTGCTGTGCGTGCTGGGTATCTGAATAGAACAGCTAATTTTGGAATAGAAAGGAGAAATGGGGAACCCAGTCTCCGCAGTTTTCATATGCCAAGCAACCACAGCATAGATGGTTTTGAGACACTGCAGTTGCTGCGTCTGTTTCTTTCCAGCGTGTCAGTTCAACCGATGTAAAACAGCTCAGATGGAAATAACTGATGAGAAATCTTGCATCTGTAATGCTCGCGTATTCCTGAACAGAACGATAGTCCCAGAGACGTTTATAGCAGATGACACTATGGAAAGTCTAGTCTAGAAGTGAGATGAATGGCTGTGAAATAAACTGACAGAAGTGAGAGCCTGCTCGAGTACAGCTGCTGTGCTGCCAGTGCCTTGCGACTGGGTAGCTCTGCTAGGTGGGGCCGGCAGCTGCCCACGCTCCCTCCCTCGCCAGCTGGGATGCCACTGCCTCCAGCCGTGTCAGGCTTTGTGCCACCTGGCAGCACGGGCTCCAGATTCAGTCATGTTGAGCTGTGCTGTAGGTTACCCCGTTAAAGAGACAGTTCAGCAGAGGTATATACTCTTAATGAAAACTTCCTCCGTGCTCTGATCTGCAGAGAATAGCAGAATTCCTTATTTACGTATGAGGAGAGCTATCTCCAGACTTTAGAAATGAACCTACCCTCTTCTGCCTCTGACTTAGATAATGTTTTCACTCTGTATTTCTGCTCATCAGTCCTATATCCTGTACTGTAGTTGTCTTAAAGCAAATTGACATGTGCTCTGTTTCTTAATAAAAATTGAGAAACTGTAGTTATCCTACAAATTATATATAATTGGTTCATACCTTTATTATAGTTAGTGTTTTAGCACACTTTTCTCAAAGGTGAAATTTAATATATCATAGCTTTCAAGACTGTATGCTCTTGAATTATTTTCTGAGAATGGAAGTGTTTTACAATTATTTGGAATTTAAATAAAGAATTTAGGATAATACGTTTATTTTAACAGTAGGAAAGCTTAAGTTATTAAGCTACAGTCTGTAGCTCCTTCTTACCTGTAGTCACTTAAGTTTTCAACAACAGCAGTTTGAGAATAATAATAGCCAAGTAATCAGAGTATCACAGAATTACGCACAGAAATTACTCAGTGGTTTTGTACAAACTAAACTAAGACCTGAGATACTTCTAAAGAAAGAATCTTATTTGTACCTTGTACTGTCAAGTTTTTGTAGTTAAAAAGTCTTCAATTCTTATTTCCAGCAAGTCAACAATGGCCTTACGCTTAGTGATCTCCCTCTGCATATGCTGAATAACATCTTACACAGGTTTTCTGATGGCTGGGACATTATTACTCTGGGTCAAGTGACTCCAACTTTGTACATGCTCAGTGAAGACAGACAGTTGTGGAAAAAACTCTGCCAGTACCATTTTGCAGAAAAGCAGGTAATAAATGTTATCATTTACATAAATGTGGCCCTTATCTTAGTATACGATATTGCAAATATCAAAGTGTGAACTCACCCTTTTTGAGATAAAAATGTAATGGCATGCAATAATAGTGAAAATGTTCTCTTGGTTCCTTCTAAAAATTATATTCAGCATGTCTGTGAATTTAGGATAGCTACCAGGCTGTTTCCTTGCATTGCTTTAAAAAACTTGTACCTTGTACCATAAGGTGATTTCTTTACTACACAATCCCCAACAAGTGTGGTAGAGGATACCTCTAAGGTGTTTCTAATTTTAGCACCCAAAGTAGAACTTCTTTTACTAATCAAGGTGGGCAGACAGATTGCTCAAACGTTTAGGCTACATGAACAGTGTGGTGAAGCAAAACTGGATTTTTGAAAAAAGGAATAGAACAAAAGCTTGAGATTTTGAAATTAAGAGCAAAAAGAGAAATGGTACTCTTCTGTCACTTCCTCATGAAAAGCATTAAAGTAATCTAGGAATGCCTCCAGCACTGTTGTCTTTTTCTGACAGTAATATATAGTGGGACAAAATCAGAGTAGGTGAAAACAAAGGCATGAAAACAGAAGTTACCACACGGGAGCTGGAGGAAAAACTTTAAAAACCCAGTACATTCCAGACTGGAGGAAGTGAGAGTACTCATTCTTAAATCTGATAGGTTGAAGTGCTATGATTTGGTTGGTGACTACCAGATTAATTATTATTGTAATAGGAAAGGTAGAAGTAAATACAATTAACTCACGTGGAGTTGACCCAAATAAGAATCTTGGTGAGATGAAAGGCTCTATAATGAACTTCATGGAGAATATAGACAAAGGACAACTGAAGAACCCTCCTTCAGAAGCAGCTCAGAAGAATGCAAGGTGAATTTAGAAGGAGAAGTTTAAGCTTAATGTAGCAATTGAATGGATTTTGAGGGTAGATAAGGTAAGCTGTACTGAATGAACAGTGATAAAACTGGCTGGAGTGGAAGCTGTTACAGTAAGGTAAAGCTGGGAAAAAGATGACTTAAGCATTTCAAAGGAATTAGTTAGCCCTGCGCCTTAGAGAAGACACTTCTACACAGTGCTTCCAACGCGTTCCTAAATGTTCACGTTAAATTTCTTACCAGGTTATTGATAAATCTAATGATTTTATTTATCTTCAAATATCAAATTCTGCTCTTTTTGTTTAAAAGTGTACTACCTTAATAAGTGCAGTGTTATGTTGGGTTGTTTTTGCTGTCCTCTATAGTATATTTGCTGAGCCACTGAAATAACCACAAAAACATATTTGATACCTGAAGAGCATTTTTGGACAAAACAAGAGCCCTACACAGGGAAGCTATTATGAAATGAAGTGTAGCTGAAATAACAAAGGCAGTGCTATTCCCCCCATCTAGGAGTCATCTTCTGAATGAAGAAAGCCCCTAATGTATTAGCATTAATCCACACCGTGTGGAACAGCCTTTTACAAATACACACTTAATAAACCTTGGCTGTTTATTAAGCTGGGGAGAAATAGCCGCTGTGCATCAGCTGATCTTTACGTGTAGATTATGTCGTCAAGAAGTACATCGATCACTGATTCTTGCTATCCTTCTAGAAAGATCATGAGTAAACGTGAAAAAGAATCATGTCTATACTTTTTAAATGAAAGAAAAAGCATTACTTAAAGCCATAGTTACTGTCTAACAGAAACCCACTATTTGCAATGCACGATCATTTTTCTAATCTCATTCCTGGGTGGTTTTTTTAAAAGTATAAAATTAATTATGGCCTAAATATTCAGTTTGTTGTATGGTTATTGACTATAATTAGAATAATTTCAAGATAGTAAAGTTAGATAGCTGTGTATGGCCTATTTTTCTTGGCAAGTATGCGCTCTCCTATTTTTAGTGTTTTACGTTCCTTGTCTCGCTGCTTTTCAGATATGTATGATGTTAGATTATTGACTTCAAAGAATTCCACTTAAACAACTTTGGTTTAACTACCTTCCCCCCGCCCCAAGCGTTTACCTGATTTGACTAGTTCTTTAACAATTTTAAAGGAAGCTATTAATTTTATGTCCAGTTTTGTAGGCATTTGATTCCATCAGAGAAAGGTCACATTGACTGGAAGCTGATGTACTTTGCACTTCAGAAATATTACCCAATAAAGGAACAGTACGGGGACACCTTGCATTTCTGTCGACACTGTAGTATTCTGTTTTGGAAGGTAAGAGCTTTGAAATAGATAATCAGAAATAAGTTCAAACAACTACTGGTGATCATCTGAAAGGAAAAATATTAAGATAATCACGTCAGCTTTCTCACATGAGTGATTGAACAACTAATACCTACCTTAAATCATACATAAAACTTGCATGTAAAATCAGTATTAAATTCCAAAGTTATTTTTATCTGGCATTCTTGTCTCTTGATCTCAGATAACGTCAGTACTTCGAATTGCAAGGAAATGTGCTATATGGAAAGAGTTGCACTCTGTGTCTTCTTGTATCTCTTTAGTCTTATGCAAACTTGTTAGGAACTTGTATGAAGTTAGCCATTTTATGACATCCCTTTTCTAATGATGGCATGGCAATAATACATCTCTAATGAAAATTTATTACTATAGTATTCCTACCACGTTGGTGTAAAACTGTGTATTTTTACAGTTTTGCTTTTGTCCCATATGATGCTTGGAGGAGTGTTTGAAACTTCATTGAAAATGCATTTGATGTTGATTCTGATGTTAACCATGAAGCATATTCTGTTTTACAGGGTGGCTTTAATTTCTCTAGGGCATTTTCATGTTTAACTCGTGTGTGAAAACATAGTCTTGCTTTTGCTTTGTGTTGCATCGCAATCTAGCCTTCCAGTTAGACTTGTTTAATTTTGCACCTCAAAGACCAGATATGGGTAGTGCTAAGTAGACATCAAACAGCTTGAAATGCTTGAGAAATCTTGGAAAATACACGTATTCTAATTCACAGAAATGAGTTCCTCTTGTGTCATCTTTCTGTAATGTTAAGGAGTTCCATGTCAGTGTGAGGCTTTTTTTATTTTCCATAGAAAAAACTAGGCTGTTTAACAGCATGAGCTTGCTTTTATGAAGTACCATGTTACTGAATGATGTTATCTTAAAGCTGAGTATCCTTGATATCACAGGAGCCCTTCCAGGTACTAATATGTTTTGCTAAATTAATAGCAGGAAAGGTAGGTAATCGGAATTGGCTTCTGCTGTGAAAAGCCTGGGCGTTTGCTGAAGAACTTGTGTCAAGAATGACATTCAGTGGAATTAGTCCTTATCATGTTGCTCAATATGTAGGGTAAAGTTTTTTTTTTTATCTTTGAAAGCAGAAATTTTAAAGGTAAGCACACAGCATGCATGCAGGTGGGCATTTTTTGGTATCGGATTTGTTTGGATTGTCTGGCTTTGTGTAAAGGCTTAATGCTTTCTACAGTAAATTTCTCTCATTCTGATCTTGGTATAATTGAAAGTATAGCACTTAATGTGAGGAATGACTAAAATGTGTTTGGACTTAAATGAATGATTTTGGGTATCATGTGTGACAGTAAGAGGCAGTGAACCTGTGCAGATGTCTCGGTACCTTGACTACTCCAGTCTACTACTGGAATAATAGCACTCATTTTGTGGTTTTACGTTTTTAGTGAAACACAACACAGTAAGTTGTAAAGGTACTTGGCATTGATGAGCAGTACCTACTAAATCACCATTCCAGTGCTGACTGCCTCATTCTGGAGATTTGGGCAGGTCTTAAAGTGACGGTGTGGTTACCGATTAATTGCGTGCTTCTGCACTAGAATTCTGTAGCAGGTGTTTGGGATTGGCTGTTTTAACAAAAGCACAGTCAGCAGGTTGAGGACAGTGATTATTATCCCTTTTCACTTGGCACTCGTCTGGGATAGTGCATCCAGCTGGGGGTGCCCAGTACAAAAAAGATACTGATAAACTCGATGGAGTTCAGGTGAGGGCTAAATAATCAGTGAGGCTTGATGACTTGTCACATGGGCTTGAAGGCTTGCTCTGTGAGGTGAGGCTGGAGAAGACTGCTTCAGAGGAACCTCAGAGCCTGCCACAAGGACAGTCAAACAAGGGAACGGTTTGACCAGAGGTTGTGCAGTTTCCATCCTTTGTTTTCGGGACCTGACTGGATAAAGCTCAGTGCTGGTCTAATCTCCTGGCTTACCCTGCTTTGAGCAGAAGGCTGGACTAGACACCTCCTGAGGTGCCTCCCAACCTGATTACTCTGTAAGCCTGCATTGCAGTTTTCCTTCTCTAGGTCTTGGAATGTAAGCCTTGTCCCTGCATTAAAATAAATGTTTGATCAGGCTGAAATAGATTGTTAAAAGAATTTATTTCTGCACAACCGGCACCCTTATTGGCTGGGACGCTAAGAGGTTAATAATCATTGGTCTGAAAAACAGTCCCTCTGTTTACAGCGCAGTAGGAGTACAGTAGTGCTAGTCACTCGGAGTTATATGGAGGGGGGAGAGGGAAATAGTTCTGCTTTTTCAGGCACTTGTATCTGTAACCTTTCCCAAGCTTACTAAAGAGTGATGAGAAACAAAGCAGGGGGCAGTGGGACAGGAGGTACTTTATTAGTTCTAGAAAAATTCAGTGCTAGGTGAATATATTTCTTAATCAGAAAGAACTTTTAGCAGGTCTTGACAATTTATTCAAGCTTCAGTATCATACTTGATTAGAAATATTAAATTAAATATGTATGTGAGTGATTGACATATAATTGTATCTGTAATGTACAGATTTTTTTGTTCTCAAGTGAAGCTTTTATTCTGCTTAATTTCATTGGGCATATAGCAAAAAAAAAAAATCAACCACCAAAACCAAACTTGAACAGAAACATCAGTTACTTTACAGAGGGAAGTACCAAGTGCTTGAATCTTGAAACAAATGGAAACACTGGATTCCTCAGATAGTTTGTAAGATGTAAAAATTTAGTTTTGTCTTCTAATGATACGCTTCCAAAATCACACAGCTTTTGCTTGCCAGAGCATTCAGAAGAACTTCAGGCAATAAGCTGAACCCTTCTTGGTATTGCAACTTTGGGTTTTTTTTACCTTTCATTCAAGAACAAAACAAAATGTTAGAATAGTTGCAGAGGGAAAAGTATTTAAGTGATCAGGGCATGAAGAAGACTAGCAGAGGTTAATTGCTTTTAACTTAGCTGTGTTAAAGCTAATAAGGAATGTGACTGATCTCCATAAAGTCTTCTCAGAGACAGAGAAAGGATGAATAACTGTGAGACTAGTTAGGGAAACTATTTAAGGGACAGCCTTAATGCAAATAAGTTGTAGGAACTACTTGTGGGTAAACTTATGCTTAGAGTTAAAAGTTTCTAAGAACCAAAGCAGCAGGGTTCTGAAATAGCCACAAAGCACAGGCCTAACTTGTGATGAGAAGAATTTTTATCAGTTTATGAAACTGATAATATAACGTAATCGTTGGCAACATGAGGGCTACACACAGGAAATTCTTCGTCCTGCGTTTTGTGTCCTTTTAAAGAAGAGATTGCAAAAGAAGGGGCTGATGGCTACTGAACTGAATTAGCAAACAGTCAAGTAGGCAAATGACTTCTTCCTTTTCAGTATGCTATAATAATCTTAGGCTTACTTTTAAGAAGTCTGTAAGAGTTTTCAAGAAGTGGCATTTCTATTCCTGTACTTGTTTAAAATCTGTGACCATAGTAATGTTAAATACAGCAACAAGGAGACTCCTAAGTTCATTGTAGGAAGTACAGTGATATAATGGAACATCTTGTACTCTTCTGCATTAAAAGAGGGAATAACTATAAGAAACTCTTCACATCAAGTGGCTGCCTTTGAGAAGTGACTTGATTTGTCCATTACGAAAATGAGCAAAATATGTAATTTCAGTAGTGTAAAAGTAATGGCAAACTAATTACTGACTGACGCCTCTGTGAATGCTTTTTATGTATAGTATTTCTTTTGTTGCACTAGGCAACATCGCAATTGTGGGCAGTTCTTTTATTTTCTTCACTAACTCAGTGGCACATTGCACTTATGCCTAAGATGGCCGTAGAAGTTGAAAAACCTTTTCTTCTTTCAGTATCCAGGGTTTTATTTAAAACAGTGTTAATTGTTTTGCGTAAGTGATATGCTTCACACTTGGTTTTATTCTTCTTGGGGCTTATGTTGGTTTTAGTTCTCTAGCTGCTGGCAATTTGCCGCAAGAATAAAAGACTCTTTTTCTAAATGGCACATGAACCTTAGCTTCAGTAAACCTTAACTCTGCTTCTTTTACTTTACGGCTCTCCTTCCTGCTTCCTTCTTCACGATCTCAAAGGACTACCACCTTGCTTTGTTACTCAAGGTATTTCCTGTGTGTCTCATCTGTTTTCATTGCTGACTGTTCTGTAATGTCAAAGTGAGTAATGCGTTAATTTCTAATTGTTTGATACTCTTTGTTTTGATTTTGTTTTCCCACTATCAGTTTAGCAGCAGGAGTACTTTGTTTCTTGTTTCCCCATTAGATAAGGCAGTGGTGACTTTCCATCTCAGTTTTTAATCAGATTTGTTTTTTATTATTGTAATATTCTCTGGTAATGCCATTTCAACTAGGGACCATCATTCAACTTCTAATCCACATAGGTGCATGGTATCGGTGAGAGTGAGATTCGCTAAGAAGTAGGTTTCACTGCACTCCCTGATATATTTAATTCAGTACTTAAATCTGAAAACAGTAACGTGAATCTCAGATAACTTTCTTTAACGCAAAGGTACTAAAATTGATTTTACTCCACTTGGAATGCTGTACTCACACATAGTTTTATAAGAGAGTCTCTATGAAAAGGAATTCTCAAAACAGGCTGCATATGACTTGGGAGAGTGGGGGCAGGCAGTTACAATGTGAATGAAGAAATGGTGGAAACAATTATACAGAGAAGGATGTAGCTCCACAGTTATTATGGGAGCTTCTTAATTTCCAGTTATGATAAAATTTGAGGAGGAAAACAAATACATTTGCCAGTAAACACTCCTGGTGAATTCTGTTGTTAATTTAAAAGAATTCTGGTTTAGCTTTAAGTAGATACATTGAAAATCGGTATGATTTGAACACTATTCAGTGAATGTAATTTTAAGGGGAGTACATTTTTCTTGGAAGGAGAATAGTCATAATTACAGGAAAGTTATGATTCTTCTTTTCATTCCTCATCACTTTTTTTCCCACTGTAAAATTGCTGTTTCTGTTGTGTTTAAAAACCCCGAGACTGATCTTACTGAGATTTTTTATTGGACCTGTAATTCCTGACTGAGCAGAGCTTTCAAAAGCATTTTTATGATGATGTGCAAAGCAGATAGCATGTTGCAAATTCTGTCTAGAATATTTAGGAGTATAAATAAGCACTAAAAGAGGATAAACCCTGGCTTCTTTCTTAGAATCCTAATTCTGGTGGTGTTTTTTTCCTGGAAACTAGGAAGGTAATGACATGACATTGACATGGCAATGGGTAAAGATGATAGTTCATTAGTGACTACCTTTGAGAGTGTTTTCTGCTGTGGTGTATCTCTTCCTTGCAGGTGTCATCTCGAGGTGGAGGTGTTAGGTTTAACACTTCTGGTCTTAGTCTTCTGGTCTTTCTCATCTGCGGCTTCCCTAAATAGGCAGTTATACTTGGGGTCTAATCTATTTGTGTGTTCTCTTTTTTTGCTTGCTTTTCCCCCCTGTGTGTCGTGAATGTAGTAACTGGTTCTCAGGTGATGTTAAAGCAATCGGTAAAAGAAGTGGGAGGGCAAGGAGATGAGACCACAGATTTTCATGTGGTCATCTATAGACTTAATGGAAAAATACAGTTAATATATCTGTGGAGTAACAATTTTCATTGGAAAAGCTGAGTAGTATTTAGAATGTGTTTCGCCTGGTGCACTGTGGTGTTGCAAAGACTTTGGAAGGGAATGTGGCATCTTTGACAGCACTTCCCTTACGTAAGTTTCCAAGTGAGAAAAGATTTCACTTACATGTTCTTTGCTTCTGTTAACTGAATTGCATGTAGCTTTGTTTCCTATGGAAACTTAAGAAATGAAGACTGCAGTGATCTGTGATCCACTTACCATGTATTTACTCTAGTTTTCTTGCCCCACATGGTGAATTCATCAACACTGGTGGAAAAGGGAGAGAAACCCCTAAAACCCTGGGGAGGACAGTTTCTGAGCCTTACAACATCATCGATCAGGGCGTTTAACCTCTCCATTCAGCTGTCTGGAACCTTCTCTTTACACCTCTAGCATTTCCTTCCTTTAGAGGGTTCTAATAAGGTGAAAAACTGAACATGTCATTTAAAGAGGAATTTGAATCTTAAGTAATCAGACAATTCTGCTGAGTTCAGGTTTCTGTGGTATTAAAGAAAGCACTGCAGGCTTAGTGAATCTGTAATGACAAAGCCTTTCCAGTCTGGCCGTATTCCATATTCCTGGCTTGTCCAGGTGCTAACTTCTGTTTTCAGGCAATGCTTTCAGGTGGGGAAAAGGCAGGAGTGAAAGAGAAAAAGATGTTGGGTGAAAAAGAAAAGCAAGCAAGGTAGAAAAGGTTTTATTACTGGGACTTCAAACATGCTGTTGAGAGGTTTGTTTGGGGTTTTTTTGGAGATGTCTGCTGCCCTTCAGTTTGAAAGCAAGGAGCTCATTTTTCCCCCTGAAGTAGTAGCTGATTTCAAATTTTCATTAAAATTATAATTTAGGTTCAACAAAGCAGTTGCTTTTTTTTTTAATTACACTTAAGAAAAAAATAATGGATAAGGAATATGTAACTTTTTTCAAGAGCTCTGACTCAGGGCCTGCTTTTGGTATGAGGAGAATGTTTGGGTTTTAGGTTGGTTTTTTTTTTTTCTGACATCTGAAGCTACCCTGCATTACCACGCTTAAACTGGAAAGGCCTATTTTCTTAACAACTTAGTCTAAAACAATTAAATAAAAAAAGTGAGTTCTTAAAAAGAGCAAGTTCCCATCAGTTTGTTTACAATAGAAGTAGTGCATGTGCCTATATGTGAATTTTTGCTTTTTTCTTTTTTAATTTGGGCGGAAATTGTGGGTATAGAAAGAGAACTTAACTTTTTTTTTTCTCTTCCTCATTTTGCAGGATACAGGACACCCCTGCACAGCCAGTGATCCAAACACCTGTCTCATGCCAGTATCTCCTCAGCATTTCATTGATCTCTTCAAATTTTGAGATGTTCAATAGCTGTTCTCCTGTGTCTGTGGCCATTTTTGTGAAGAGTCAGGCAGGATACGTTATGCTTTTTGTGCAATATATTTAAGTGTAATGTTTTGTTGTAGTAAAAAAAAAGCGGGGCAGATTATCAGACAGGTTTATTTGGCGTATTGTTTTTGCGCAGAAAAGAGCTGAGGAGGAGGAGACACATGAAGAAAATTTCTTTGTCAGGAAATCTGCAGTGGACTTCTTTGCAAGTCTAAGAAAGACCACTTTAATCTCAACTTTAAATCCATTCCTTTGACGCCTTAATAGTTGGTTAAAATTATGTGGGAGAGTTTTGAAAATTTCATGGAAGAGTTAAACTACTCTCACAGGGACCAAAGGAGGGTTTTTTTGTTAATCCTTCTTTCTTTATGCCACTGTTTTCAAAACGCCTCTATATAATTTGCACTATTATAACGAATAAGCCAGTATTCTCTTGGACTCTTAACACATCAGTTACCGAGGTGGCATTACTCATTGTGAGCTAATGAATAAACTATAGCAGTGGTTGTATCTGTTGTTGAACCTATGAATGAAGGAAATCAACCAATCTTTGTACATAAATTATGCAAAAATATTTATTTTTTCTTAAGGACTTTATTAAACATATACTCTTATCTCAGCACATCCTGCATAACTCAAGACAGATCTGGGGCTACTGGGAAGTGATTCTTTTGATGGTAGCTACAGCCTTCATTTATACTGTTTGGTATGTCTACAAATGCAGCTGCATTAATTCATCTTCTAAGAAGAAGAAATTACTGCAATTTAATGAGAATGGATTTGCTTGTTTCTAGACTGGTACGGTGGCATGACGTTATACTACCAAGTGAGGTTCTAACCTGACAAGTCTGTGGGTAACACTGACAGACAGTCTGAGCCTAAGCACCTTCTGCCAAGTTAATCAGGTGATAAATTCTCCAGGAAGCTATTTTCTTCTATCCTGTACCACAAAATTAATTGCTTGGTTTAGGCAAGTAAAGGAAAAATTAGGGAAGTTTGGGGTTTGTCAGTGAAATTCAACAAATAATAAGTAATGTACAGAAAAAATAAATCATGTACTATATTCTGCAGTTGCTTGTTCTGAATCTAGTTTTGTACAGTGTAATAAATCATCTTTTTATCTATTATTCCTGTAAGTCTCTTGTGCTCAGAGCTGAATCTGTTTGAGTTTTGTAAGATCTTTCTGTAACCTGTTCTTTGTAGTAATTGGTAATGGAATGAGAAGCATACACGCAGCCTAAGTGACATTGCTTTTCAGTAATTGGTTGTATTAGCACTTTTTTAAAAATAGGATAGCTGGACTGTTAATACGCTGCTCATACCAGGACATCAACAAGAGAATATTTATTTCATCAGGAGACAGTTTTATTTGCTTTAAGTTAAATTTCAGTGATAGACCAACCTTAGCCATTGAATTTGCTGAGATACCTGGATTTTTCAATACAGAGTTTTGTGGGTTTTTTCTTTCTTTCAGTTAAGGTGTCTGCAATGGCTATGGCAGTGATCAGGTGTGGAGCCCATGACATCCATTCTTATGCCTGTTCATTCAGAGCGTTGCTGCAAGCTTTGCTTTCCTAGCCCAAGCACTGTTGTAGCCGGGGGATTTCAGGAACCAGCAGCTCTTGTCTAACAATGATTTGCACTCCATTTATTTAATGTAATGATTGCAGACTTGCATTCCTGTCTGTGTGACTTAGGTAACCTTGATGGTGGCTGGTGATGGCTGGCATCTATCAACCACTCCTTCAACATGGTTACTGTTTTGCCACCCTTCATGAAACTTCCTGTAAATACATACATGGATGCTACCTGCTTTCTTTGAGAGCTTTAACACCTGCATGCGTTCCTGTGCCCCCTGCTCTAGGGGTACCTGCTTTGGCAGGGGCGTTGGACTAGATGATCTCCAGAGGTCACTTCCAGCCCCTACCATTCTGTGACTCTGTGGTTCCAAAGTCATCATTTGGTTTAATACTGTGCGGAGCTAGCTTTTCACCCATCATGCTGACTGAAGGTCCCTCAGGAGGGACTGCAAGGAACCATCCCTCCTGCAGACAGCATGCACACTCTTAAAGGACACACCATTATTGAGGAAGCTGCCTGTTACTGAAAATGCAAATAACGTGAGACTTGGGAAAAGCTATTAAGATTGCTGAGAAGGGACCTCCTCTAATTTCTAAACAGAGGAGGTAGAGAGGTGAGTTAAGGGCTTGTAAGAAGTTTTTAAAAATTTGGAAAAAATCTGTGTCTGTAATAACTAATTTTCAGTTCTTACAAATGTCAGGTGACAAGAGTCAGGCTTAATCTCCCTTTCCTTTTCACTACTTGCTGCCTTTCTCCTTCTTCTGTAGCAAAAAGTCTTTGACAGGCTGAAGGGTAGGTTCTGAAACCATTCCCTATGTAAGCTGTTAAGGGTAACAAGGGCCTCCCGCTGGTCTGAGGTGGCAGCACCTAAGATGACAAGAAGCAGGACACAAGGTTGTAGTCCTGTGCTCTGGAGACTTCATTCTCTGATCACAGAGTGGTCGAGGGTGGAAGGGACCTCCCTCCTCAAGCACAGCTAGCTGCAGCTGGTTGCCTAGGCCCATGTCCAGACAGCTTTTGAGTATCTCCAAGGAAGGAGACTCTACAACCTCTCTGGGCCACTGGTGCCTGTGCTTGGTTGACCTCACAGTAACAAGAAGTGTTTCCTACTGTTCAGACAGCACCTCCTGTGTTCCAGTTTGTGCCCATTGCCTCTGGTCCCTTCAGTGGTGCCCAGTAAGGTGGCTTTGTAAACCTTTCCTCCAGGTTAAAAAAAGGGGGGGAGACAAGGCATGTGCATGTACGCCCTGAGACGTATTTCAGTGCAGAGCTATTACAATTCTTTTAAAAAAAAAAAAAGTGAAGACTTTGCAAAATCACCATGTGTGTGTTTTCTGTTTGGTTTTGGTTTTTTTTTTTTGATCTCTTCATGAGATGGAAAGGGGAGAGGATTTCACCTTCTGGAGAATGATCTTGTTAATAAATAACTCACCTGTAGTAAAGAACGTGTTCTGACAACCTGAATTAATCTCACTGCCCTCTACACCAGCACTTACTCATGTAACCTGAAGTGCTGTAACCTGTGAGAAGAGTGATGCCTCAAACCGCCACTCTTTGGTCTGCTGCGTGCAGAGGCAGGCAGGCAGGCAGGTGCTCTCTCCTGAAGGGGAAAGCATGCCTTGGAATGTGTGCTGAAGCTCTACAGGTTTCTTCTGCTCCACAGCTTTTGTCCCAAGACCACAGATTTTGCAGCGGCAATGATAGGAAACCATGTTCTAAGTGCGGGCCCTGCGTGATCACCTTACAGTCTCTGGTGATTTGTGTTTTCTTGAATTCTGGTACTGAAAACCAACACTGATTTCAAAGGCAAGACATTCTCTGCCATGGTCCCCAAGGAGCTTGAAATCAAAATTTTGAAAAATAGGCTCTTCCTTCCACCTGCCCCTACCCCCAGTCATTAACTCCAAAACCTGTCTCTGAGAGGCTCCAGCCCCAATGCATTACATTCTCTCCCACCAGTTTTGTTCTTCTGTTTCTGGGAAAAGAGACTCTGAACAGGTCCATGGCTACTGTCTTGACGGTCAGAGAGCACAGAGTGAGCCTTTTTCTTCGGACATCAGAAAAGACTGAGGTTCCTACCTGGAAAAAGCAGAGGAGCAGAACCATGCTCTTTTCCTTTCCCCTCTTCCCCATCCCTGGGAATGCATAAACTTGCTTTTGGAGAAGGAAGAAGTTGAACCATAAGGAGAAAAACCCTAGCTCAAAGAGATAGGAATAGGATTGAAAGACAGACTAGGGGCATTTTGTGGTCTAGAAGGCAGAAGCAACACAGGCTAGCAGAAAGGAGAGGCTGGAGTGGCGAATAGTAGCACAATGTTTTGGATTTGCCTGGTGCATCAATTAGCATACTTGTCAAAGAGTTGTATTAGCTAAAGTCTTATATGAGCATATTTTTGAGCCAATAATCGTTACAGTAATTTATACACTTGTAGAGAAAGGAGACAATAAGAGGCAAAATTCATTCATTTTGCACTTACTTATGCTCTTGCTCTCAACCTCTACATCTTGTCATATACATACAGATAGAGGGAGACACTGTACTTATTTCTTAAGCCTCATCACTTGAAGTCAGACAATTGCACCAGAAGCTGATTTCATCAAAAGCCTTCAAACTTCACCGAATTGGTCATAGATACTTCAGCACCTGCTACTCAGAAGTCCTGTAACCCAAATTTCGCAAACCAAGTACTTCCTAACTTCTTAGAGAAGATAGGGGAAAAGCTCAGTGCCTGAGTCACTCTGCAATAGAGAGAAACAGGGCACCAAGTCAAGCGGCACAAGAAATTGTTATTTCTAGGGGTAACTTCCATGAAACCATTCTTCCTCAGTCTTCTCAGCTGAACCCACACTGCTCCCATATACTAATAAATTTTCTCTAGCCCTCAGTCAATATTTAATCACGAGGCTAGATGTTCAGGTACTCACCCAAGAAAAAAAAAAGGGGGGTCAAAGCATCACCGCCAAATGCGGGCAGCAGCTGCCTAACTGTGTGGCATTGTCAGCCATGCATATGCACCTCAGCGCGTGTCGCTAGGAGAGGGGACTACAGCCCGCCCTGTTCCCCCAGTAAGTGGCCCTTTCCCAAGAGGAATTTTTTCCTTCTGTTTGTTGGGTGTCACAGTAAGGCTAGACCCTTAATATCCAATTAAAGTTGCCAATTCAGTACAAAGATACCAGCCTTAAATAAAGCAAACAATGAATGACAAATGTTTGGCAATAGTTGTTAAATCACGGTTCAGAATACTGAAGCGTTAGCTAGTTACACTATTCATCTGCGCCCTTTCTATGCTGTCAGCTGCAAGGCTCAGGTCCAACTCCTCAAGACACTGGAACCTAATTCCCAGCTCCTGCAAAGTTCAGTAGGATGAAGGTTGCCTTTAAAGCTTATAATGTCCGCACCCGAGGACGTGACAGATAGATAAGCAGATTCAGCGCGCAGCAGAGGTGACAATGCCACTAAAACTGGGTTTCGTTTCTTTCGATTCCCGTGGGCTGTTCTCCATGCAACGACACACAACCTTGTCCCACTGCCTGTCAGGCATGCTCGTAATGCTCATTTCCCGCAGGTTTATGTGTATGTTCTTCTACAAATATGAATAAAACGTTCAGCTTTATATTCGTTGCACTTTATGGATAATTAGTCATCGCGCTGCTTTCACCTGAAATGCAACTTCAAGAAGTGAGGTGGAGAGCACCCCGACCCAAAACACCCACAGCTGGTGCACTGCCAAGAGGCCTGTGAACAAGTCTCTGCCCTGATCAAGGCTGTGTAAGGAAGGCCTTCAACCCATTGCAGGTACATGCGTTGTAGCCACAGGAGGAGATGGCAGGCTACCCACCTCACGCGCTTCTGCTGAGGAGGCTCACGGACACGTGTTTCGAGTCTCTGGCCCCACCAGTAAGTCTGCAAGGACCCTTTGCGCAGCTTCTTATTGCTCGAAACAGCGTGCCTGGGGCAGGAGGTGGAAGCCAGGCGCAGAGCACTTGGCCACAGTCTCACCCATTCCAGAACAGGCAAGTTCCAAATAATGCTTCATAAATTAACAGATTTACAGGCTTAGAGGCGATAAAACAAACAAATCCGCTGTAGCACGTAATTCATCCATGGGCGGGGGGAGGGGAGATGGTAATCCTGACACTAATCATCAAAATCATTTAAGACACCAAAAATGAGAAGCTGTTAAGCAAGTTCACTTGGTCAATAATAAATATAAAACCAGATCAAATCAGAAAACAGCCCACTCTTACTGAAGAGAAAGTGAGTTTAAGTGAGTTTAAAAAAGTGAGTCAAAGAAAAGAAGAAAGTGAGAAAGTGAGTCAAAGTGAGTTTAAGAGTTGAGAATTAAAACAAGAGGAGGAAAATTTGGCCTCTGCCTGTCTTGGAGGATTAAAAAGTTTAGGTCATACCTGAGAGGAAAATGGGAACCAGAAGAATACATGGAAAGCCAGTTCACATGATCGATATGTGGGTATGAGGTGAATGTAAGGACAGAAAAACATGTTGAGATGCAGAAGGCAGGCTACAAGTAGCACGCTGAAACCAGGGATCTTGGGGAAGAGAGGGAAGGATGGAAAAAGCTCTCAGAGAACCTGGTAAGAGAGCAGCGAAGGGGAGGAGGCTGCAAGGACAGGATATGAAGAAGCAGGATACTGGATGGTGCTGTTTACTGCAACTAAAACTCCAAGTTTCATCCCAGCACCACTTAAGTTCTTGTTGCAAGCTGACAGCATGCTTTCTTCTGAGCCTACATTTAAAGGTTCTGCTACCCGCACTCACCTTCTACGTTTTTGATCAATTAAGTCTAATTTATAGGGAGAGCACTGTGGAATAGATCTGGAGAAGTGCTTGCGTGACTTACACCAGTCTTAAAGGCATCCAAAACCTACATTTTGTACCTGTGCACAGGGATGTTCTTTCCAATTGCTCATCACAGCCAAAAATCCTGTTCTTCAACTGAACATAACCAAGAAAAAATACCGGGGAAAACGATCAGCCATGCGTTAGCTCTGATTCTCTAACACTAAGCTCCTGGCCTAATAATGAATATTAATACTAACACCCACCCCACCCCCCCAGCCCAGGAACATCCTCAGATGTTCTGGACTTCTTGCTTCTCTTTATTTTGTACTTCATTCCTCCAGTGACAGAACATCTGCTCCTTTACTTGCCTTGAAAACCTTCACCCTGTCCCCAATGCAGCCAGCTCCCACCGCACAGGGCTGGAGCTTGGATCCTCCACCGGGGCTTTAGCTGCCAACAGGCCCGTCCACCTTGGCCGCAAGGGGTAGGTTCAGCACACACATGCCCTCTTGCAGGCAGCAGCGTGACAGCCACGCTACGCAGGCAGGTTAGCACCCTTCAGGAAACGTGCGAGTTTAAATATCAAAAAAGAGAGCAAGTATATATTTCATTGAGTCTCTAATTTTCAAAATAACCCTATGTGCAGCATTACAGCATCTCTAGTATGACTTCTGGGAATCTTGTGCGCCATCCTATCAAACAATAGTTTACTTCCTCATGGGAAATCATGCTTGACTTGTTTTCCTTTGTTTGTCCTGTCAAATGTTGGTTGCCAAGTTTCTGTCCAAATGTTCAAAAGATAAACTGTTTACAGGCATTAAACTGAAGGCAAGCCTGCCTAAAAGTGGGTGTGCGCCATGAGAGAAACAGCAAGGATTAGGTCTTTACGTAATCAGAGAGGATGTCTTTGCATACATGACCCCCAAAAAAGCTAACAGGGGACAAGTATGAAAATAAAACAAAGCAAAGAATAATTAATATTAATTATCTTGCACATAAGAAAGCTTTAGCTGCAAAAAAATAATATACCAAGTACAATATACCAAGGACTCTGGATACATGAGTGTCCCTTCCTTTCCCCATCACAAATGCATGCACCACAGTATTTTCTCTTGTCTCTCCAGTACCAGAAGCGTTTAGCAGTGTAATCTTACGGAGAATTGCAAGGCTCCTGGACAAACAAGATGTTCAAGACAACAGCATTTGGGGATTTCAAGGAAAGAAGTACTAGATCAGAAAGGCCAGAAGACATGGCTAACTTAAAAGGAATGGTTCTGTATCAAATCTGAGCTGATTCACTGTACAACCTCAAATAAGTTAACCAGCTAATTCTCTGTGAAATTATTTAAACCCAACTGTTTAGTTAATCTTCTCACTACAAGGGGGCAGAGGAACTAGAAAGCAAAATATCACACTATTATTTTCAGTAGTGGTCAAACTAGTCTTACAAAATACAGCCGTGCATTTTTCATAGAATCATAGAATGGTAGGGATTGGAAGGGACCTCTAGAGATCATCTAGTCCAACCCCCCTGCTAAAGCAGGTTAGCCTAGAGCAGGTTGCACAGGAATGCATCCAGGCGGGTTTTGAATATCTCCAGAGAAGGAGACTCCACAACCTCTCTGGGCAGCCTGTGCCAGGGCTCTG
>VZSC01020081.1:374482-394627 GCA_013398225.1 Steatornis caripensis
AAGGGGGGGGGGGGAATAAAGAAAAAAGAAGAGAGAAACTCTAGAAAGAACTTAGTTTTTCATATGTTAAAAAAATCCTTCATCTTCTGTTACTCAAACTCTACTATTTCAGACCTTTTTGGGAAGGAACTTTTGCTACCACAGGCAAACCCACAATTAAAGTCAGCACGTAACTCTTACTCCCTCAATCCTTTAGGCCTTTAAACTGGAAAAAATCCCCAAATACACTTCAGTGATCTAATTCATATATATGCTTGTCTTTCTTCACTAATGGTATTTCATCAAGTCATTGCCACATAATAAACCTGCAGATTAAAAAAAGAACCACCTTGTTACTGGTTTTCAGACAGCAATTTAATACGGAGACAGAGAACTAGCTCAACTTGAATTATATGTGCCTTTAAAGAACATTATTGATGAAAGACTATTTGGAGATGAGCATTTATACACACACTTACGTTCAATGTAAAAAAGGATATACCTACACATACACCTTCACTTAATCTAGAACATCATACATATTTTGCTGATACAATTCCAACCTTTGCAGCATTGTTTTGGATATCTAAGGAAACCTCTGGCCAACTAAAAAAAAAAAAAAGAACCAAGACCATTAAGCAAAGTATGAAAAAACGCTGCTGATTTGGTGTTAAAGCGTCAAGACACTCGCAGAAGTTCTGTATTTCATTTTTATGATGTAACTGTCTATGCAAAACTAAAATTTTCAAGAAAGTTTATGTACATAACTGTCTAGCTGTATTCTCAAATCTAAAAATGCTGTTAATATCTAGCCACCAGCTTTCCGTATTGTTAACTCTGTATATTTTAAAATTTAATTTCATTAAGCCCGATTCTGATTTACAAATAACTTTAAGAACAATTATTAGAAAAAATCTATTCAATGTCAAGCAGATAGTTTGTGCAGGTTTCCAGATGAAAATCCACAAACTCTGGCCTCTTTCTACCTGTCTGTAAATTGGTACCTACGTCCACATTGTACCATTCCTTCAATATTTTCATAAACACATACTCCCACAATGGATCCATGGCATTTGGCAGGTACATACCAGGGTTATTAACCATGTAGTAGATTCTAACTAACTGATTTATTCTTCTCTCAACTAGTCCTCAGGGAAAACGTACACTAAACCTTTAAGACATACTTCTACCACTTATTTATTTGGGGTTTCCAAAGGAAAGATCTACGTAACAGCATCAATGTCCAAGTAGATCATATTTTGCTAATATGTGATAAAACTCATTGCACAAAGCCTACTGCATATTAAATGGACTAGGCTGAAAGAAACCCCCTAAGTGCAAGAGTAAAACCTATGCTTACCACGCTTCAGCCTCCTCTCTACACCTGCCTGCACCAGCGCTGATATTCTGAAGCATCTTTTCACTGAACTGAAAAGGAGCAAACAGCTCACTCTTCTCAGTGGTACCATACTTAAGAATACAAACTTGAGCAAAGGAGGAAGTCAAATTACTCATTTCCCACTTCCAGAAGCTTTTTTTCTAACTACTGAACCATTTAAGACAACAGTCTTTCTTTCGGACTACTGCTTTCATGTAACTACGTCATGCATAAAAAAAAAAAAATCCCTCAAAACAGCCTGCTGCGTTTCTGTTACTTCTTTTCAATGTTCTTTAAAGATTTTTAACCTACAGACAAGCGCCACCTACATATGCAGTGCCATCAGCGCAGCTGGAACAGTTACAACTCTATCGGCTGGTAGGTATAGCTCAGGGAGATCTTCAAGTCACCATTCTCTGAAACCATCAGTTTGACTTGAAGCAGCTGTAAAGCCCAAAAATGCTGGGAACCATCACAAAAAGGATTAGACAAATTCAGACAACAGATCCATAAATGGATTCTCTCTATTTAGAGGGATGCACCCTCTAATACCTCAAAACAATGATTCTTGATGTTAGGGAAAAAGGCCCTCGAAACTGACCAAGCTATGCTCTCCCTGAACAGCATCTCCCGTTGCCACAGTCAAGGACAGACTGCCAGACTAGATGGGCCAGTCTCTGAATCAGCTAGGAATTCCTTACATTCTTACAGAGTACGTGGAGAAAGACCCAGATCCCAGAACAATTAGCTTCCTTGCAGTGGATTTCAAAGCAAGGTCAGTAAGTAAAGCAAGGTCAGTAAGTAATGTAAAGAAATGACACTTTGGCAAGCTGACTCCGCACTATATTGGAGACTTATTTTATGTAAAAGGATTAAAGTTATGCAAAGTATGAAAATACAGTGCTGATTTGGTGTTAAAGCATCAAGACACTCACAGAAGTTCCATATTTCGTTTTTATGATGTAACTGTCTATGCAAAACTCAAAAGTACTACTCCTAAAATTTTCAATAAAGTGTATATACATAACTGTCTAACTGTATTCTCAAACCTTTAAAGCATTTTTCCATGTGTCAGTGGAAAAAGAAATAATTCCACATCCAAAGTTCACAGAATCAAACAGCCTTTACAGCTGGAAGGGTCCTCTGGAGACCGTCTTGTCCAACCACACTGCTCAAAGCACGGTCAGCTTGAGCAGGTTGCCAAGGATCATGCACGGCCGAGTTTTGAGTATCTCCACAGCTGGAGAATCCATGACCTCTTTGCGAAACCTGTTCCAGGGCTTGACTGCCCTCATGGTGAAAACATTTTTTCTTATGTTTAAATGGTATTTCTTCTATTTTAATTTGTCCCCATTGCCTCTTGCCCATTCACTGAGCACCACTGAAAAGGCTCAGACTCCATCTTCTTTATGCCCTCCCTGCTGCTACTGTACTTGCAGAAACCTTTCTTGTTGCTCTTCGTTTTCCTCGCCAGATTTAACTCTAGGTGGGCTTCATCTTTCCTAACCTCATCCCTGCATGCTCAAAGAGTGTCTCTATATTCCCCCCAGGTCACTCGACCCTGTACACTTCCTTTTTATGTTTGAGATTTTTCAGGAACATCTTGTTCATGCAGACAGGCTTCCTGCCACCTTTGCTTCTTTGCTTGATGGGATGAGCTATTCTTGAGCTTGGAGGAGGTGATCTTTGAAAAATCAAAGCTCACTGATACCACTAGAATAGAACCAGGTGTACAGTCAAAACTCTAGCTTAAAAAAAAATAATAAAATTAAATCAAGTGAAATGCCCATAAGGGACTACTAAGAAAAGAGAGCACTATTGAGAAAGACTCGAATTGTAACATCAGATGTTAGAAAGTCAAAACCTTTAGAAGACCAGGTTGGATGCTGCAATCTACTTTTTTTCAAATATGTCAATGACAAACAATGTACAAACTTCTCAAGATGCCATTTCAGTATTTTGTGGAGTAGGATCACAGACTGGTCTCGTACCAGTTTGACTATTACAGCATAGAGTATGCCTATCAGAATAGCCATTAATAAAGTTTTTCCCGGATATTCCATTTTAGATTGTGAAAATCCATGCAGCACAATGCCCTGTGCAATCACCTAAAAGTATCAGAAGTGACATTACACATACATATTAATCCATCAGCTGGCAGACTACTGAAAAACAATGATGATCATCATCTGTCCCAACAGGCATCTAGAAAGCTCAAGCCCAGACCACAGATTCTTCCCCTAAGCAGAGGAAATTCCAGCTTATGAAGTACTCTTTCTCCACTATGAGAAAGCTGCCATTTAATTAGCGTATCTTCTGAAACTGAGAGTACAAGTAGTCACTTCTAGAACATCATGTAAAGGATGCAGTCTCTATCGCTAGTGAAACTGTCTGCTCTTTCTCGCCCTCGCTCCCCTCCCTTCTCCTCCGCTGATGCTTCAGTATCGGTGCCCATCCATCAGACAGATTCCCAGAGAGAAGTCTCACAAGGTGGGAGATCTGGTTTATCAGACACTGCTGCTGCAAAGGGTCAACCCAGTCCATTGCCTGCTCATATTTATACTGCCTTCTTTACGCTATGGTTTTGTACCTGTGTGATGCTGTGGAAAACCAGTTCAACTCACTAAGCCAGCAGAAATCTAACTCACTCATTCATTTTTTGCATTCCTTTGGGTTAGTGATAAGAATCAGCTCATTGAAAGATGTCAGACAGTCACCAAAGAATGTGGAATTTAGGGGCAACAGCACCATTTTTTGTAGCAGCAACTACTCTATCAGCTGAAGCACCCTCTGAAAGTTGCAGTCATCTGTCCAATTTCTTCCATACATACAGCTTTGTACACACAACATGGCTTCCCCAAACTCACTCCCTAAGCTTCACTCTGTAAACTCAACCTTTACAGGGTTTCCTGCTTTGCTACCTGTATTGATTCAAGTGAATCAACTGTATATAAATTACATATGTTGACTACAATTTTTCTTTCTTTAGATAAAACAGGGAACAAATGTCTACTGATAGTTAACTTTATGAAGTGCTCCAGAAGGGACAAAACCTGAGAGGTATTATTACCAAAAATGGCTTGAGGTATACCAGTTTTCACCACGTCAACAAATTCTGATGATTTACGTGACTCTCAGCTTCGCATACTAGGTAAACAGGCAGTGAGTAATAAATGAACAATCAAAGAGTCTACTGGGAAACAGTAAGGCATCACTAAGAAGAATTTTCAGTGAATTTTACTGTCAAAGGAACATGGTTCATTATTAGAGCTCTACTAGAGGGCAAGAAGGTTCATGAAAAATTAGGCTAAAAGGCAACAAACCATGAATACTAACAGTTGGGTATAAAGTAAAGTAGTAGATTTGCCTAAAAGCAAATTTTAAAAGTACATGGCACAAAAAAAAGTATGTAGCTATAGATGAACATATAATAAGGAGGAAGACTGTAAATTTAACTGAAAACAGTTAAATCCATGCATCAAATAGATGTGGTTAACATACATGAACACCTTATTATGGGAGGAAAAAAAAAAGCACAGAATTCAATCAAGTCAAAGAACAATAGCAAGAATTTGTGACACTACGTTAGAGGTACAAGACAGTCAACATTTCAAAGCACGAGATTCAAGTATGTTCAAATACTACTCTTGACTTTAAAATGGTACTGCTTTAGGAGTGGGTACCAGTACTTTCAATATATTCCGGTTAGACTTTTCCACTTCCCAACTGCCTGGCCAGCAGGACTCTGGAGCACAGAACTCACTCTCTGCAGGCTACAAGAAGCCACATCACAAGAGTCTTAGCAACAAAAAAAAAGCAATTACAGGAGATTCTTGCTGTACACCTGCAGTGAGAATCAGCATGTTCAATGCCATTGTGTAGTTAAGCAGCTAATCCCTAATAAGTCTCACACACTGCTCAGCGTATGTGAAATGATATTTCCAGAAATTTATTTTTTGGCCAAGTTTTGGCAGACCTTCACAAGTATTTTCACAGAGGATTGATAACTGGTTAACCAAAACCCTCTGGCAAAGTAGAGGCACTCCACAAAACACTCGCAATAATTTTTTATAAACGTAAACAGAAATAACGCATTTTCCTCTCTACCTTGACTGAGACAAAACAATTGTTTGTCCTACAGCTTCCCTCCACCCCCCCCAAAATACATGAGCCTAAAATAAAGCTAGAGTAATTTTCCATGTAAGTACCTTATAGTTCAATAAAGTTACAACTAAGTGATTTATAAGAAAAAAATGCCAATCAGCTTTAATTAAAGAAGTGTTGTTCTCACATTATAGGAAACCTACTCATAACATGTGAGAACTCAAATAACAGAAAGTTAAAAAAAAACCTCCCTGCAAGTTTGTCTTTCAGGTATCAAAGCATTTGGAGGGGGAATTTCTCAACTCAACCAATGGCTGGCGTGCAGACCAACGGTTACTCTATTCTGTGGCACGTGTGAGCTCCAGGATGTGGCCCTACCTCAATGTCCATACATCTCCAATTTCATTATTAAAATGATTTATTTTGTTTCTCAAAACTCTTTGTCTCTTTTCAAAAGCTAGCCTAGTAACAAGTGTAGATGAACTCTTCACTGTACTTTTAACTCAAAAGCTCAGGACATAGGTGAGAACCCCAAGATTAGCTTTGCAGAGTCTGAAGGAGCAGGCGCGGCATCAACATGTGTTCCAGATTTCCGCCCTGGTGGAACACCACGGGAGGGTTTGCAGTTCCTCACTTTGAGAAGGCAGGAGGCTTTGCAGCCATCTACACCTGCCTTGCAGGAGAGCTGCGAAGAGGGAACTAGAAAAAGTCAGCAGTTAGCCTGTCCTCACTGCTACATGGGCAGCTTACTGCATGAGCAGAAACAACGACTATTTTCCAACCTCCATCTCCAGCCATTAGGACTAGCTCCCACTTTTGCACCTCCGAACCCAGGTCAAAGGCTTTCCTCTGTGCATGGGCGTTAGGACTGCCTCAGGCTTTAAGAGATCAGAAAGGCTGTCTCCCTGAAGGGCCCTGCCTTTTTCTTTAGGAACTTTGTTGTTCTTTACCGTACTGCTTCAACACGGAGACTGTCTTATTCATGACATGTGCATACTGAAAAGGCCATACATATAATTCATCAACCTTTTATTAACATATTAAAGATTTTGTAACTTCTGGAATATCACTGTACTTGACGACAGAACAACCAAATAAAATACAGAAATGCTTGCAGAAACAACAATAAAGAGAAGATGAGAAGGATAAGGTGCTTTTTTTGTGAACACATTTTTAAGACAAGAGTGTTTTACTTTGAAAAACAAAAATACTGCAGCTCAGTGGTTTGCCTGATGACCTTTTTTTTTTTTTAGAAGTCAAAACACACACTTAGCAAGCCTTCCTGAATGACTAAGGAGCAAAAAAGCTTCATGATACAAGAAATTAATTTTAAGCTTCTTCTCCTAAACATTCATCATCGGACATAAAATAAACAGTCATTTATGTTTTTATGAAAGGGAATGCATTTCTTCTAAAAAGCAGAAAAAGGTATAGCACAATCTGACTTCTAATTTCAGTGAAAATCATGCTGCATTTCAAGGAGAACAAAAAGAAGTAACAGAGACAGCTGTTCAGTTTATACATATTAATGTAAAGTATCCTATTGCACTATGAACCTATTTTTAAATGTTTTTCTCTATACCTATGGAATTTCAAAACAAGCTCCAGCATAACATAAAAACTTCCAGTTCTTTCATCTTCTACAAATGCATTTTAAGAATATTAAAAAATATTCTTGGACATATATCAAGGTAAAAAAAATTAACTTGTATGCCTGCTTTTCCTTTCTGAAAGAGATACAAGATGACGTCCCTAACCTCATGTGGTCAGCAAGCTGAGCTACAGCTATAGCCAGCTGACCTACATATATGGAACAAATACCCAAATTCCTTCTACTTTTCATGTTTTCATTGCTGGTTACAGCTAGAATTTAGTGCTTCCTTAGACTTCATGTCAGTCATTCCTGTGGCTTCTTATTTTCATTTTGTGTTTTAATATCTATCATGTGGAAGAAAAAAAATTAAGATACCTTCCCCTTCCCGTTAATGAAAGGAAGTAAGACATCTTTCGAACTAAGACTGCACCGCTAATATTACTTCAATGAGAACTCCATGACCAAGGATCCTGGGTAATTATAAAACCATCAATGATGTACATAAATATCCTCCTTAATCAGGCTACACATGAAAAACAGGTAACTTCCTAACATACATTCACTGAAATATGTATGATACAAAATGTTACACTTCCAAGTAACAGTTATTTACCTTTGTTGCAAGTTGTGACACTGAAGATGAAACTTCATCATGAAGAAACTGGTCTTTATTCTCAAAAAAAAGGATAAAGATAAAAAAGGCCCATAGTCAGTTTCGGTTTGACAATTAGCAGTGACACATTTTAGAGTATTCATAAATGCTTTTATTCTATTCAGCCCATCATAAAAGATAATTGACAAAATGCAAAACTAAATGAACATCACTACTAAAATAAGAAATGTGAACAAAATGGCACTGAGAATGGTGAAAAAATGCTGCAGCAGATGTAAAGAACAAAATCAAACCCTGACAAAACCAAAAATCCCACACTTCAAAGAGAGATAAAGAAGACGCTTGCATCATAATAATTTTAGTACAATTAAAATTAAAAATTTAATTTGAATCTTAACAATTATGCCTGCATTTTTTGGCTCTATGCTGATTTTCTGAATATCATACTAGATGACTAGATTATTTCCTCCTTCACATTAAAAAGCATTACATTTCCTTAACTTTTGCCCACATTCCTTTCCCCTCCATTTAGAACTCCAGATTTCTGAAGAAAACCAGAGTACCGAAGATGCCAGTGAAGGTAGGGTAGCATTTCTGTCCATCTCCGCAATAAGCTGGTGTCTTAGTATACTCAGGCCATCCTGTTATGTTCTCCTCAAGACAGGCCAAGTAAGATCAGTGTTGGGAGTACTTCTGAGGCCAAAGAAAGATATAGGAAATGGAGCACAGCGTACAGGGATCATGTAATTTTAACTTTTTTCAGTCTGTGTTTTAATGGGAAAAATGTTACTTTTTTTTTTTTGCTCTACATATAACTCCAAATACAAAAGTCCCAAAGTACAAAACAACAACAGCTACCTACATCTGAAATTATTTCGCTCCAATTCCAAGATAAAACCGAAATTACAACAGAATGGTTTATGGAGACCGTCTTTGAAGTGGCAGTTTCACAGAGTCCCCTGTGCTCGCTTTAGTCTGTTTTTTTGCTTATGTCAGCCACTTATTGTTTCAAATTCAAATTTATCATCTTCCTTTTTAACTAAAGTAAATGCTAAAGAGTTCATATATTCTTTGCTCCACAAGCTCAATTTTTGTTTTAGGTTAACTCCACACATACACATCCCGAGACACACAAAACACATGCTATTCCAGCTCCTACGCATTACCAAAGACCAACCTCATTTTGCTAACAGCATCAGAAAGAGGTGAGAACGCTGGCATGAGAAGCATTAGGTATTTCAAGTCATGTGGGGGCCCAGATGCATCAGCTTCATTTTGAGAGACCAGTTTCAAATCCCATGCATCTTTTTTTGTTATAGTTATTTTTTATAACTTTTTAAAATATTTACATTTTTTCACCTATTAATGTTTCCATTTCCTTTACAGGCAATACTTCATATTACGCAACAGACAAATAGGAGTTAGGAGCATTTCTAGAACCAGTACAAAGACCATTACACTACAGCTCGATAATAACTGTATGCTGAAATAGAGTGATTTGTAGACAGCTAGCTTTACTTGTTGGGGCAGAACACAAAGTCAGGAACTCTATTATCATCCAAAACGAGAATATTACTTCCTGTGGATCTTAACAAGTTATTTAACTTCCGGATTTCAGTTAGCTGTCTTTAACACAGGAGGATATTATTGTAGATGGGATACCAAAAATGACAGTTAAGATTTGTGTAGTACTCTAAAATCAAATGCAATTACTTTTTCCCTTTTTTTTTCTTCCTTTCCTTTTAAGAGAATCATTGGCAATGTTTTAATCGGAAATGCCACACACATACCACTTCAGAAGTTTCCTTGTTTCTCCTCAACATTCTCAGGTCTCAAACTTTTGGATAAATTTGCAAAGCCTTAGACTTAACATGATGGCATCTCTGCTTGCACACAGGGCAAGAGTTAGACAATACTTCACCTGATTTGTCCAAATTTTTACCAAAAAGAATAAACCCCCCCCCCCAAGAACTAGAAAAGCCTCAAGGAGAAGTATGATAAGAGGAGAAATTATCTCAAACATCCAGAGCTGGCAGAGCTACCAGTTTCAACAACCAACAATACTGTCTCCAGAACAAACAAGACACTGTTAGTACCTTCCAAAGAAATAATACCTCCCATTTTAATTCTTCCAGCTCTCCAAATATCTTAGGAAGGATAATAAAAATATGAAAGTGCGTAGACTTCATGCTCTAGTACACAGAAGAGCTGGAAGTGTGAAGGCATACACCCTCTAGCAAGCCACAGCACAAGGAAGCAAGAGTGCAAAGCAACTTCCACAGTGCAAGCTTTTAGGGGAAAACCGAGAGAAGCGATGAGCACCTCGTGTGGCTAGGGAGTCTGCATAATAAAATGTGAATCCCATTGTGGATAAAAGATGTAATTCACCAATAAATAGTAGACAAAAAGGGTATTTATTTGCTTCTTTGAAAGTGTGACAACTAGGGCTGTGTTTCCGTGTTAATGCAGTGCTACTGCTCGCAGACGTACAAGGTGCTACCTCATAAGGAATGAGTCAGAAGTCTGCAGTAACTATGCTCACGCAGCAGAGGCTGATGGTAAGAAGACAACACAAAGTTAAAAGATAGGCAATACAAAGATTAGAAGATATGAAACCCTCAAGAAAGCAACAGGTGAGAAGCCAATACCTAAAATACATTTTTTGGGGTGGAAGCCTATCAGGTATCCATAGTATCCTTTTAAGATACACTGCCGAAGAAAAGGAGACTTGGACAACTGGTGTGCTTGCGATGTCCATCCATACATCCCATGTGCTCACAGTAACCCTTCCTTGAAGCTGGCCAGTAGGTTTGAACTCAGCAGTCTCAAAGAGACCAGGTTTCCAAACATTTTGTGGAAAATCCATCGCAGAGAGAGAAGCAGACTAACACTCCACGGCGGGAGGAGCACACGTCAGGGTTCAGAGCCGGCCGTGACCCATGCCACATGGAGGGAACCTGCACACCATTGTGTATTTAAAAAAAATGATAGAGGGAAAGAGGAGAGAGAGGGGAGAGAGGGGACCAGTGCCACCACCGGGAAGAGCCAAGGAGAAAAGATGAGAAGTCATATACAACCTGTCTTCACTTGTTACCCATAGAATAATTTGCGTTTTTCAGTGACACACATTAGTACACCCTCTTCTGATACACATTCTCTACTTTTGCTACCATTCAGAGATCAGGGAGCCTACATTTGGTTTTCCAAGTTGTCTTTAGGGGACAATCTACTGTACAGCTACATGTAAAGAGTGAAGATGAGCTTTCTTAATCATGCTGCATAACACATGCTGCCACTGTTATTTCAGTGTGTTTTAATCCTGGCGGTTTACAGTTACGACATGTCATTTTTTACTTCAATTTAAAAGAAAAATGCTGACGATATTATAGTATTTAGTAACTAACAGGTGAATAAATGGTAATGCTAGTGGGTAATGCTGATCAGCAACTTGAATAGCCTTCCAGTTCTGACAGGGTAAGGTTGGTATGCGCTGGGTGTTTTCGTAAGGAAACAAGTGCCCTTTTGTTGGACATACTGCAAACCATAAGGTACTCAAGGGATTAATTCAGCCAGCACACAAACCTTTTTGTACAGAGATCAAAATTGTAATCTACTTCCCTCAGCTTCCTTTGTGGTAAAGTAATTAATTAGTCTCTTTAGATCATTCACTTTCATAATCCTGGCCAAGATCAGGAATGCTGGACATCAAAGAGTTAAGGCAAATAACAGTATCAACTCACCCTGCATGCCCTTCTTTTGCTCTAGTACTTAAAATGGTATATTATCGATTTTCTCTACCCAGTTGTGGAACCTTCCTACCACACACACACTAGCTGTCAAAGCCAAGCACATGTAAGAGTAAACAAACTGTTATTAAAAGAGCAGGTCCTTTTGGTGCAAATTCTTGCCCTTCTACTGACCGATCACATCCCCTCTGCCTATTGCCACATCTCATCAAGGCCTGAGTGTAATTTACAGTCTAGGTTATCATGCCTGTAAGTACAAATGAGATTATGAACCACAAATGTATAATTTAAGTGGGAAAAAACCCAAAACAAACACCACAAGAGATACACTGTAGTGTAGAATTTAATGCAATTCCCAGTATTCCACAAACCCCAGTAAATAATTTAGTGATAGGAAAGCGGAAGGTTTAAAAAAAAAATAAAATTAAAAAAATCACTTAGGAAGTCACAAACCTGAAAGTTAACCTCCAAAGTTGGAAAGATTCCCAAAACACTGATTACAAACCAAACAGTTGAACAACTATATATACACAGCCTGACTAGAGGCAGTCAGCACAGATTGAGAAGAGGAGATCACACTGCCAGATCACCATCTTCAAATACAGCTAACACAAGAAACCATTTCCTTGGGTTTGAGCAGGATCGTGCCATAACGCCAAATGAAACAAAGACGACTAAAGTAGATTATTAATGCAAAAGTCACTCTGCTTGTCTAATTTTAGAACTGAATCCAAAACAATGCAAAATGCACTCAAACATGGGTAAGAATAAAGTGACCAGCGAAAGATCAGTGTCATTGGGCCTCATTTTCTTTGCTGCACCTATAATATACAGCTGGAACATACACTCTTGTTGCACCATAATATACACCTGGAAAAATTCACAGTGTGGACATATGCTTTCCGAGTCATGAAATTGAGGTAACAGTCATCAAATGTAAATGGGCACTGAAACAACTATACTGTTTTCAACATATTCTTTTAACACAGCTGAAAAATAAACCTCAACTGTACCTGACCACTCACACAGAACTGAACGTGCCCTTTAAGGAAAAACAAGATTTGCAATTTTAACAAATAAAGGATTCAGTCTCAGTCATATATAGCTTTCTTCTGGGCCAAGAGGCTATGTATTCAGCAGAAATAACTCCCATGCTGAACCGTGAATTGCCTCTGCTCCTTTCTGGCAGAGGCAGCCTAGATTGAGATCAAGATCATTTCATTAGTCTTGTCCATATTTCATCTACTGCTAGATCTCAATATTCCACTTGTATGCCCCCAAAGCAAGTGAGTGAACCAAACTAGACATCCGGGCAGGTGGTGTACATTGACAATTTCCAATTAATATCACCAATGAAAAATATTAACCTAGGCATTTCTGAAGTCTGTTCATGCTCAGGAGTAACTCAGTATTTTAAACTCATTTTTCTCTCCTATAAAAAAATACTTTTCCACTCCAGATTGCTCATTACACTTACAAAAACATCTAAATTATGACAACAAACCATTATAAATGACACTGTGATGAAATAGTGACAGTGACTCCCATCCTGCAAGCTTTCTCCGCCAGTCTTGGGCAAAACTGAAAATACTTTGTTCATAAAGAAAAGGAAAACGTAAAAATCGAAGTATGTTAAAGAATTATACTTTCATCTTGGGATGCGTTTAGCAGACAACACTAATTTTGAAACATGCTTCTAAACTATAATCCATCAGACCATTTCTAACAGAACTTATTTCACTCCGCTGACTTTAAAGAGTCCAGGTGAGTATTTCAGATAGCGCAGACAACCTAGGTGATGTATTTAAAAACCCTTCCATCTTTGAGGCTCCAGCCTTTCATAGCTACCTATTATTCACCAGACCATCTGGAAGATGAAAAACAGTTTTCCTATGTTTTAATTTTGTATTAATACTTATAAATTATTATTAATACTTAGCAAATTAAGATGTTGCCTCTTTCTTCAGCATCCAGTCAAGAAGTTGTTTAGCATTTTCACGAACTCTGTTTCATTCAACCACTTCTGTTATTGCTTCACATTCCTTTACGTTTTAAGATAGAATATCTAAATTATTTCCATATTTTTACTGTCAATTGATACAAATGGCCAAACTTACTGGAGAAGATTAATTTCAGAATGTAACTATTTACATAAGAATATTTTTGTAGCTCTGCATTTTACTGGCATTACAAAGAGAAACACCAGAACACCATGTTCCTACGCTCTCTGTTTTTACATCAATACCTGAGGTTATTCTATTAATTGTTCACACTCTTGTGCATCTCCGTATTAAGTGGTTATAAAACATCTTACTCAGACTTTGCTTCTCTGAAACATTTTTGGAAGAACGTTATTAAAGATTAAACACCTTAAAATATTTTAAAAAGCTCAGCTCATTAAGAATTTAGTTTTGCCCAATTTATAATATTTCAAATATGCTGCAAGAAATGGAAACAGCTGTATTAAGACCAAAATACCATCAGTGTCAAAGCTGAAACAAAGAAAGTAGGTCAAATAATCAATTTTATTTCAATTGCGGTGACAATTCAAATATTCTGGTGAAGTTTTCAATTTTCATGAAATTTCTGACTGAAAATCTGTCAATTTTTTTTAACAACTTATCCATACTAGAAGTTCGTATTTGCTTTTTTCAGAAAACAAACCAAAGGATGCTAATTAGAAGGATAGTAGCTGACACACCATTTTTATTCAGTCATGGTGTTTGCAATTAAATTACATACCTTAAAAAAAGCTCTTGCATGAGTAATGGCAATATTTTCATAGCATAGTTTCTGCAAAACAGGTTGAACACATTATTTTTGGTTACAGTGTTCACCAGCAAATGCATGGCTTCCTGTTCACACGCGGCTTTTATCAGCACTTTTGATATTCCCGCAGACCTACTCGAACCCATCCCAGAGCTCCTCACAAACAACCAGTGGCGACACTTGTTGGAAATGTACCTCTGATGATGACAGAACTGAAAGATAAGTCTACCTGGTAAAGTTTTCAGTAACTTTTAGTAACTCTACTTATGTTACAGACATCCTCACACAATCTGGCAAATAGATAGTTTCCATAAAAGCAAGGAAAAAACCAATAAAGTTATATTACCAGTAAAGAATTAAATAGATTAAAACCATTAATTCTTTCTCAAAAAGCAATATATTTTAGTTTATATATTAATAGTAACAAATCCAGCACTGCTATGACAGTATGGGTTCAGAAACCTTGCAAAACCCCATGAAGATACAGCAAATAGCTTAGGGAAAGTGGATCTCAAGGAATGATGTGGAGGAGAAGATAGTGGTTTTGTGGATCAGCGAAAGGGGGTAATTCTGTACTGGGCTGGAGGGAAGACAGACAAGGCTGCTGGCAAATCGAGGTGATCGGAGCTGGTAAAGCAGAATTGGCTGGAGGAAAGATACAACAAGTGATAAAAATTACAAATGAGGGAGAGGAAGGGGATGTACTAAGAAAAACCTTGAAAGCAAGGACAGAGATTTGAATGCAAATGTCCAGAAACAAAGGGAGGCCAGCTGAAGAATCAGAAACCGAAGGATGAGGACTTAAACTTTACGTCCTAAGCAACAACATCAATATCAGCAGTGGGACTTAAGGGATGGGGAAACGCAGCGTACATACTAGAAGCTGCAGAGGAAGTAATCACCATCAGGACGGGAAGTGAGGGTCTGCACAAGAGTTTCAGCTGTCTAGACAGAAAGAAAAATAATAATAATTAAAAAAAAATCAGACGTGGACTTTTACAGAGGAAGTAGCAGTAAAGTATTGGACACAAATTTTCTTATGCACAATAGGAAAAACCACTGATAGCCTTCAGCTTACAGGCTTGACTGAAAGAAAAAGATAGATACTGGTGTTGTGTATAGTAGGAGGCCAACCAGACCATACGTGCTTTGTAGGACTTCTAAGAGTCAGAATAAACCAACGGAGAGGAGGTAAGAGGTGAGAAGCAGATCTGATCCGAGACAACTGTGTAAAGATGACAGTATAAATCAGAAAGTTAAGCACCTCAGAAATGAAAGGGATTATAAAAACGAAAGCCTAAGGCCCCAAACGACACTGTCAGCTCTGCAGAGCTCCAGGAAGGCTGTGAGAAAGAAGCAGGACCCACTCAAGAAGCTGCTGAAAGATGAATGTGACAAGAAAGAGGAAAAGCAAGAAAGGAAGGCCAAGGAGGGGCTCAGGAAAGTCTTCACTGTCAGTCCCACAATCTAATGTTCGAGAATGATGACAGAATACAGGTGATGGATTTTAGCCAGGAAAGTGTCACCAAAATGTCACAAGAACAACTCTGATGAAAGGAAAAAAACAGGCTAGCAGAGAGGAGAAGGTATGAAGGGATCGCAAGAGCACTGCAGGCGAAGCCCGAGATACACTGAAATGGTTAGAAAGTGAAGGAAAGGTATTAGCTGGATTAACATTGACTGCTTTATTTTTTAATTAAAAAAATACCCTTATTCAACGTACTAGCAGAACATAAGAAATGCTGCTCAGCTCCCACCCATTCCTGCAGGGCCTGTCTGTCTGAGTTCGACTCATTCCAAGATGAAAGCCAGTATTAAAATTCTACCAGAGACTTAAACATCTTCATTAAAATAGATAACTAAAATTCTGTATAGCCAACTTCAAAACATCCCGTGAGCAAGTCTAAACAAAATTCAGCATAAAACATGTTTTTGCACATACTCTCTTTGAACGTAACAAAACAATTGGGGAGAACAGATCAAGGCTAAGGATCTGAAATATTTTTACACGAAAGATAAAGTTGCAGAAGATAATATAGGTCAGCCCGACACACATCTACTACCCTAATATATAGATGTATTTTAAAGTCAAGCACCTTTTTACTTCAGTTACATGCAATATTGACACAGCACTGACACCTCTGAGGACTGATAGATGATAGCAGGCTTGAATCAAGAAGAACTTAGCATGATGGCCAAAACATTGCCTTCCAGAAGTCAAAACCCAACATTTTTCCCTTTCCAAAAATACAGCTACAGTTTGAAACATAATGACTATATTACAAGCTGAACGCAAGTTTGGCATGCGTCACTGTACATTTCTAGCATATTTTGAGAGATGCACACAAAAAGCACATTAATTTCATTTTATACACGTGTACTATTTATGTGTGTTAAGCTGCCTTCCTGCATTAATTGTAACTTCAGCCAATAAAGCACCTCTGTTGTGTAAATTAAAAATACTTATGCTTCAAAGCATAAATTAAAATTAACTTCTAAGATTTAGTCTAAAACTGTCCGGTCAAAAAAAATATACAATAATCCACACATTTATTTACATGAGTACTGTTTCAAAATTTACTTGTCTTTCCTATCTCAGGAAACACCTTAGTATTTTAAATAAGTGTTAACAATTCAAAGTACTTGAATGTATGCAGAAACTTCTGCTAAAAAGTGGCCAGAGACCGACAATTCCCTCCCAGTGCAATTTTCCTGTTCTAAAATTTGTATTTTTGTTCTCCCCTGGAACTAAATCCAACCATTCTGTATTCCACAAAACCAGAACTGTCAAAACTTCTCTTTCTAGATCAAACTAAGCTTTTCTAGTTAAGAACTACAAACATCCACAAATTCAAATGTCTGCTTGAGTAAGCCCAGATCAGGCTTCCATATCTAAATAGGATGATTAAAATTTCTGTAGAGTAACAAAGGTTTTTTGAGTTTTTTTAAACTTTCAGTAGCCTAATTCTTTGTTGCTGTCTGCTAGGTTGCACAGTGAGAACTCCTTCACTGTTTCTCACTTTGAAGAGACAACATATAGCACCAACATTTCATTACCCTGGAACACTTTCAACCTGATCTGTTTCAATGACACATACGTGACTACCAATTTCTTTTCTTTGAAGTGAAAAGTTTCAGCGTTATTTATAGCTTGAATGGTAGAAGCTTAGGATTTTCTTCCTGCTTGCTCATTAATAATGAAAATAAAGACAAAAGATAGTTGTTGGGGAAAACAACGTATCATAAATCAAAGTCAAGATGTGATTACTACAGTTCATCTTGTCTTTTACCAAGTGATGTATCAGTAAAGAACCTAGAGGAAATTAAATCTAACAGTAAACTTCTCCATGAAATCCAATGCTAGGCTTTCTTAATTTACTAAAAAGCACTCAAACAAATTATCTAGATTTTGGCCCCCAAGACAGAAAATTAGGGAAGTCCTGGATTCTCTTCTTCTTGATGAGGTAATCCTTCATTCACAGCTTAAGCAGGCTGTAGCACAACAACTTAAACAGAGCAGAGGCTAAGACCAAGACTTTCTCACGCATGGCTAAGGTACCAAGACAACTGTCCCATAACTCCTCCACGCTCAGGTGGTGCTACCAGCTTCCCAAGGCAAGGGTTTGGGCGATGCAGGGGTCAGGACACAGCAGTAGCGAAGTGCAGACCACTACCAAATCCCCTTACATGTTACTGGATTTCACTCCCTTGCAATCATATTATTGGGAGCAAAAACAGGTTCTGATAAAACATCAAAAACGTCAAAGAATAAAAGCGAGACCCTTGAATCAGATCAGCAGGTTCAAGCTGAACAGGCACATTTGGTTACCTCACGCTTTCTCCTTGACACCTGTCTAAGCCATGTTTTAGACATACTGTACCTACAGCTGACCTAGAAGCTGCCTTTGATAGATCATGAGAATTACAGTGGTCATCAGGTGGTCAGTTTTCCACGTAGTCTAGCCTTCCCTGAAGCGTACATAAGCTCTAAATTAACTACATTTAAATATTTTAGGGGTTTATTTGGGGTTTTTTTCCCAGTTGTCAAATCTTCATGATTTTAACAGGCAAAACAACTAATAGCTCACGGTCTTCACTCCAGTTTCTGTGCCAAGCTACAATACATCCTTGCTAACTTTTCTGAATCCTTTATCTTCAAGAATATTTCATTTAGTGCCTTATTTTCCCCCACCACCTCCAATACCAAAGAAGCATCTTTTATTCCACTGCCATTGGTAATAGACACTGTGGAAGTTGGAAAGGAATTTTCTTGAACTTGATGAAAACAGCAAACCATTTGCACCAGAAACCATTGTCATCACCATTATAACTTCAGACCGTCACTAATGAAACAGACGCCCAGGACAGCAGAGACAGGCAATCAGACAGGACAAGAAAAACCCAAACCAAATAAACAAAAAAAAAACCCAAAAGCACCCCAACCTCTGTTGCTAAAGCAGAAGATAAAATAACAGCAAACTTGTCAGGACAGAAGTCTGAAGAATCATCTTCTGACTGGGATGCTAAGGTCAGGAGCCTCTGAGAGGGTTTGGAGCATTTGTGGTAGACAAGAGAAGCAATGAATAGTCAGTGGGATTTACTTGAAACTTCTGGTGAGTTTTGGTGTTCAAGGAGGGTTTCAGGAGGTAAGCAAGTCTAGAAGGGCTGCAGATAGCACAAGCCACCATCTTAGTGAAAACAGTGGAAGTTTCCAAGCACCTGAGGATAGGAACTGTAGGAAGAAGAGGTCAGATGTTGTATGAGAGGTTGTGGGAGATACTTCAGGTTGCCTGTAACCTCACAATCCCCCTTTATCCCGTGAAAAGGGTCTCCAAAATGAGTAACTGTTCTTTCTTTCCCACAGAAGATCCTATTCATCCATACGCATCTTCACAGCTGCTGTCAAACATGTAGCAAGGGCTAGGGCCCTTCACTGTGCAGGGAGGGGAAAGGAAAAGGCACTGGGGTGTAGACTGGTGATTCTGGCTACTGGAAGATAGAGAGAATAGCTGCTGCGATTGGGACAGGCTGCTCTTCAGCAGTAGCCACGCATGTTGACAACCCACAGCAGTTGTCAACCAGAAACTCAAGCAGAAGGTAGATTATCCAGATACACTCCGGCTCTTCCAGCAAGGTAAGCAAGATCGTTGCGGGGTGGGAAGCCGGGTGGGTTTTCCTCCCTTCTTTTGAACACAAACCACACCATTTTGCAGCCATGGGCAACTGCTTGCTTCGGATACGCAGGTCTCCTGCAACCTCTCATACAACATCTAAAGATACACTGTGGCAAGAGAAGATCAGTTCAGCAACCAAGTAGTATTGGCCAGAGTAACAGGCTTCTGAGCTGGATTGATGCCTCATTGTCATCAAGTTTTTGAAAGCAAGTCAACAGACATTCTTTCTGTTGTTTTGCCATACTCAATTGATACCCTTTCTTTCAGGTTGTATTTGTTAGGCGACCGGTACTCTGAGAAGGCCGTATTTAACTTACCATCTAACAATGAAAGCTTTCAAATAAGATTGAGGCAACTTAAAGATAACCAACCACCATTACTGAAACTATTGAAAAGGCAGTCCTGCCAGAACGCCGGTGCTCTGCGCAACACGCGCACACGTCTGCAAAGGACGACTATATTTCTACAGACCACTGTTTAATGATTGTGCTTAACAGACGGGTTGCAGCGCCCCTGCCTTGGGGCTGGGAGAGAAAGTAGCCCGCGGTATGAAGCCACTGGAACGACGGGCGGCAAGTCCCAGCAGTGCCGGGGGCCCGGCTGCTCGACGAAAACAGGGGCGGGCAGACCAGTCAGCGCCCCAGAGAACCGGGTGACAGCTGCACGCCCCGCGCGAACACCCCCTTCCCCGACCACGGCCAGCCTGCCGGCACGTCCACGGGTGGGAAAAGTGATTACTCATGCCGCCGGAGCGGAGGGGAGCGGGGCCAGGGCGTGGGGACGAGCCT
>VZSC01020081.1:399899-420889 GCA_013398225.1 Steatornis caripensis
ATATAACTTACTCAATATGGCCCTTTGTCCAAAGAAAATGTGAGAGAGAGAAAAGCAAAATACTTCTGAAAAATACACTTGTTAAAAAAAATTGACAGCTGTTTGAATCAACTGGAAGTCAGTTCAAGAAATACCAAGAGTCTTAGAGGAAGGAGATTTAGTGCGTGCAAATGCATGCTAAATTAATTTATACTCCGTCATTACGATTTATTATAGAGATTTTCTGTCCCCAGGGATGACACAGCAAAAATAGAAGGCCAGAAATTATGACAAAGACTGTTAGACATGGAAAAATACTGCTATGAAGACAGATTAATACTATGCTTTAAACCAGAAATAAATAAGAGGAAATGGAATATACATATGCAGAAAAAGACTGGAAAGGTAGATAGACCTAATAGAATTGCCTCTTCTCATCAGATGTAAACAAGGAGGCATCCATTTAGTTGAAAGATAATGCGTTTATAACTGATAAAAGGAAATAGATATTTTTCAGCTGTGTAGTTGCACACTGTGTGAACTCACTTCCAAAGAATGTTGTTAAAGCAGGATTCAAGATACAGGAAGTTTATGAGGAAAACATCAGGTAACACAAGTAAAACAAAAAAAGCTTATGTAATGTATAAAGCTCAGATTTCAGAGAATATGCTAATTTTGACAAGCTAGAAGTTAATAATAAAGCTTTATTAGAATATATTCCATTCTTTTCTAGTGAGGGATTTCTTGCTGTATTGTATATCAAATTGGCAATGACCTCTACTGGAAACAGAATATTAGATAAAGCATACCACTACCTAACCTCTCTGGTCTTACATTTCTTTTCCAGAAGTCTTTTTCAAAAATGTTCCTAGGCACAGAAGAGTTAAAATAAAATGACCCAAAATAATGCTGTTCTCTGCGATACATACATTGGATAGAAGTGCACTCAGAAGACTGCAAGTACTAAAGTTTCATTGTCTGCAGGAAATAAATGTCATAATCTGAAGCGGGTGCAGATCTCCATCTTTTTGAGGTATGCTGTATTTTGTATTATGTTGGTAAGAAACAGTGCTTTTACAATTACTTTGAATTCCCAAAAGCTAATGAAAATGAAAAATTATGAGACTAACTTTTGAGTATTGAAACCAGAGGGTACAATGCTCATGAGAGAGATTGCCCAGACTCACTCAAGAATAGTAAACGTAATCAAACATGCATCATCCTATAGGCTACTCAGTTTTGCAGGAGAAGTACTGAAGAGTTAAACCTAAGGAAACCTCCCCAGCATTTTATTTAAGTCAACAGTAAAGCTCTGGTTGCAGATTCAGGTCTTCTCTGCCTGGTGAACTGGTGATCTCAGCCTTAAATATTTACGTGGATATACCAGCACTCCAAACAGGCAGAGCAGTTTTACTGCAGATAAAGCCTTTTGTTTTGTAGTTCCACCATTATCTGAGCAAAACAAAGTGTATTGAGGGGAGAAAAGTGGACTGATTTGCCTACACACAGCTATGTACCAGTGCAGCTGCTCTGGCCGTGAATGACATCTCTGCACTATGGGGGTGTGTGAGGCAATGGCAGAGATGGCCTCAGTTTTCTTTGGAGGGCCAATTCTTACCTACAGTTTTGATCCAAATCTACAGCACAAGGACTCTGAAGAGTGCAAAGCTTACCTCCGCATTCTCTCCTGGATCAGAGCATTGTGAGGTCAGTTCTCACAAAAAATGTCTGGAAGGACAGACAGAAGAAAGTGATTGGCAAAAAAAAAAGCCCTCCAGGAACACTCCAGTTCGACACTGCTGATGTCAGTTGTGCTAAGGGAGAATCTCCAGACACTGGCATATGACTCTCCTGGGGCCAATTATTCTGCAAATATTTCTCAGTGATGCAGTGAACACATAAACTCTCACTAGACCATGCAGGAAGGAGTTAAAAAGTTTTAATTAGGTCTTGTTTAAACCATGTTAGCTGTCATTTTCCCTTTTAGAGATAGGTTCTAGCCCAACCATAACCAAACATTCAAGCCCTCTGAGTAGAGAAAGGGCTACAGGAAAAACGCAATACAAGAACAAAAAATGATTCCAGCAGACAAGGAATGTTAAAGGGAAGGTGCGTGAGAGTCAGACTCAAAAGTAGATTGAGGGGCACTGGAGGAGGGCAGCCCCCAACATCTTCAATTGCTCCTGGAATGTGCCCAGGGAAGTAATGGGTGCTGCCAACCAGTGCTCTCTTCGTTGACATGAGAAGATGAGGGACTGGAAGTAGGTGGTGCAGTTGGCATCTCCCCCACTGAGTTTGCTCGTTTGCTTCTCCTGGTGGCATGAAAGGCCACTTTGGCCATGACCAGGAGGAAACTGATAAAAGGTCCTATGTTTACAGCCCACTGTGTTACAAACATCTCAAGTGATCATTAATGAAAATATGTTTGAACAATAAGTACTCTCTAATCTAGGCAAGACTGAAATACTGTTCTGCAGTGGGAAAGCCTGCTTTTTTATATGGCATGTGTGATTTAAGACAGAATTTTGTTTGTTTGTTTGTTACTCCTACTCTTTCCTGACAGTTAAAATGTTCCTTATTTGCTATATTAATAAATAGGCTTAGGATATGAGAAAACAAATTACATACTTCCTTTATGGTGCAGCTTCAGTGCAATGATCTGAAAGTACTCACTTATATGTTAGTGAATGAATACTGACAACTTATTTCTCAAATAACATCTTCATAGCTGGAAACTGCATCTTTTTTGCCTCTTTTTCAAAGTTTGCTATTACTGGAATCAAACAACAAATCATGATTAATAATAAAGTGCTATATATGCTGGAAGCCAAAATACACAAATTTTTCTAGCAAGCTTTGTCAAATTCGTTACTAAGCAAGCAGCAATTTCCTGACTTCGCATTCTTCCTGTTTATCCACTAGCCTACTTTCTTTTCAGATACCACATGTACACTAGCAAGTGTTGCAGAACTGTCAACAAGTAGTCATGGATTGTATATCTACAAATACTTTTTTTTTAAGAGATCAAAACCGCAAATTATTCTCATCTGAGTGATACAACCTTGCCAAAGCCACAGAAGCTTCTATCTAGCCTACAGCAGAATGGCAGTGTAGATGTTGCCTCATTTATGTTTTTCCTAAATCTTCCAATTCCACAATGCCCCATTCCCTCAAAGCAATTGTCCCATTGGGGTTTGGATTTCTATTGCTATAGGATCAATGTGGTATGAAACCTTCATGTTTGAGAAATACTTTTTATTTTCTCCACTTCTAGCCCAGATTGCAGGCAGGCAGACATTGCAGACATCACCTCACATAAACTAAGACACTTAAATACCGTTCTTCTGTCTGGAGAGAAAGAAAGTGTATGAATCTGCTCACCCTGGAGAGAAGGGAATGTGTAAGGCTATTTATGGAGCAACTGTAGGAATAGGCATGTTTATGAGGAAAACAGAAGGCATGCAAACCAAGGAATGAGAAGCAATATTGCTAAAAGACAAAAATACTTCTGGAACAGTAAAGGGAGACTTGCCTTAGTATGGCTGAATCAGGCCAAAAGTCCATTTGCCTCAGCATCCTGTCCCTGACAATGGTGTTTAAGAAAAACAAGGCACAAGGCAAGTTCAAGGTGATACTTTCCCTGGCATGTCCTGCCAGCACGAGCTTCCTACATGAGAGGCTATATCAGCATCTTTGGTTTTAATAAAACCTGATGGGACCTTTCTTGCATAACTTTTCACTATGGATTCAACTTCTTACAATGATACATAAAAAATTTCCTCTTTTTTTTAACTCATTGAAAAAACCCACACAAAGAACTTTGCTTTTAACCAACAGAACAAAAGTTAGAAATGTTAATAGCCTGATGGGAAAGGTAATGTGGGACAAGGTTACACAAAAAATCTATTCGTAGTCCTATTGCTGGAACAAAGCCATCTGCTGCAAAGTCCCCCTGTATATTGCCACAGGACAGCCTTGTGCCCGTCTGAAGAGCCCTCTGGTTTCCACCCACCTCTGCACATAGCCAGGGTGCCCAGCGCCCACGTACGCATTTACTCTAGCGAGGGCTTTCAGAGGCTGATGGGACTTACAGTAATTTAACTTTCTACTGCTAGATAAAGGTCTAGCCCAAGCTACAGAACATCTCAATAATCTCTTGTCCTTTTAAACATCCAGCAGTCTATAATCTGTGAACAGGAGAATGCTGGTGGAATTCGGAGTCCAGAGTCTGAGAAATATGCTTAATTTCCAATTTACAGAAGTATAGAATTATACACAGTATAGAAGCATACTATGGAGGCATAGAATTTCAGTTAAATAAAAGAATGCGATTAAATGCATTGAGAAATTAAAAGTTGGAAAGGAATTGGGAAAAGTAACAAAATACTAGCTAAGCAACAAAACTGAGCCAGTTGTGTGACAAACGGAGTTAGAGTTATGGCTCATGAAAATCTACCCATATATTTTCCGTAGAATTCTGTAGCATAAGACTCGTCATTCATGGAAATTGAAAACTGAAAATAATTTTAAAGCAAGTTATTGTCACCTTAGTAAAATTGCATGTGAATCTCTTCTTCAGAATGAAGCATTTTGGAATTAAGGATTTTGCTTACTGTACTTTGAAAGTCTTTAAAAAGTAGATTAAATTATATTTACTCCTCATATATATAGTCTTACTATTGAATTGACCTTGATTTCACTTTACTTTGCTTCTGAAGTAAAGTATGCAAAATTAAACTAAATGCGCTTTAATTCTGGACCAGCATCCACACAGGATTAAAGGGAGTTTTATTAATAGACTTCAAAGTCACACCTGCAGTTAATTCAGATAATTTTCCTGAATGTTCCTACATCATCAAGGCTAGTATGACCCACAAATATGGGAAAGTCCACTGTAGCCTTAGATAATGACAGAGTAAGGAAGAGAGCTATGAATATTTCTACAGAAGTCATTACTTGGTTTTGATTATTTACTAGTTTTCTAATACAGTATGCAGGAGTCGGTGGCATTTGCCTAAATTTGCCTAGAGTATTCACCATTCCTATTAATTTTCTTCAGTATGAAAATGTATGTTCCCAGGCACAGGCTAATGATGCAAGATCAAGTTGCTTTTTATTTCTATGCTTAGACCAACTTGCTGAAATCTTGGCCTCATTGACATGGTTCATAACAGTTTTCACTGACGTTAGCAGAGGTGTATTTTAATTCAGAAGAACTTGATAGAGAAGAGAGAGAAAAAAACCGCATACGTACAGTGTAGGAACATCAATGCAATCTAAACAGGTATTGTAGCAGATTAGCTCTTGGTAAGACTTTTCACTAACTGTTACCCAGTTAAATTTCACAAGAGTGAGACTCACTTCAGTTGCTTCAAAAACTAGTGAAAGGAGTGATATTTTTTTTTCCCTCTCTGCTCCCTCCTGATCAGAGCAGTAACACCAGATACATAGCATGAAAGGAGACCTCCCGTTTGCCCCATTTCTTCTGGCAGAGACTTACCTAAAATGTTTCTGAATGAATGCTTCGAATGAGGGACATAGATTTTTAGTGGATGTTGGACCAGGCTCTTAAATTCTATTTTGGTAAAATTCAGATTATATTAATTTTTTTTTTTTTTTATTATTTGACCTGAACAGTTCAAACAACTCTCCAACTGCAGAAAAAATAAAAAAAGCCTGTCCAAACGCTGAGGCACCTCTCACTTGACGACAAGCTGAGCTCCAAAACTGGACCTCTAGCCCTCTGCAAACGCTGGTCCAGCCTTCTGGGAAAGTTTGTTTTCTGTATAGTGCTGTAGACATAAAAAGTATTCACGATTAGAGTTCGAAGCAGAAGCATCTCCTAATAATGACATTTTGGTTAAAGTTAGTTCTTGGAGACCAGCTCATACAAGCAATTCCACCAATTTTCTATGTATTTTATCCAATTGTGTAGATGATCTAAATTTAGGAAACCTAGATAGCGGTTCATGTGGCTGAGTCTTTGCAGATTACCTTATCTCTAACTTCACCTTCATTGACAATAGTTTTGTCAGCATTTAATTATTCCAAAACCAGAACTCAAATACAAAGTGCTTCCAAAATCATCAGGTTTTCAACAATCAGTTGCTGTTTGTCACTGTTCTCAATATACTAGCATGAAAATCCAGTGCAGATCACCAAGGAAACTGGCAGCTTGCTACCTTACAGTTTTCTTAGCGTATCTCCAGTGAGACATAAATCTCCAGTAATCTAGATTTGCTACTTTTTTACAGCACTTAAATTTTTAGCTCCAAATAAATTTTACCCCAGCTGCTCACTAGTAATATGCTTGGTCATACTTGACAGAAAGGTCTACTCTAAAGCAAACACAGGTGAGATAGATAGATAGTTGCTTTCTAAAAGCTCATAGAGCTTTGTATGTGTTATGCTTAATGTAGGTCAGGTAACAGAGACTACGTCCCTTGCATTTGGGAGTAAGGGAATATAAAGCTTGCTTCAAGCACAAGGGGTTTATTCCAATCTAGGAATTCAGTTTAGGCTAAAGCTGGAGAGATTTATACCAGCTGAGAATTTGCCTATGCTTTAAGAAGCTTACTTTGATTTAGGGAGTTCAGAGATTTTAGCAAAGGCTTCAATTACAAGAGTTTATCTTCTGTGGGGAAATTTGCATACCAGTACTTATTTCTCATAACAATTTTGTAACTTAAATTTGCATTCGATTTTTCGTAGTTTTCCCTTCTTTGATTTCATCCGCAGGTGATGAGTTTACATGGTCACATATTTCAGTTATACTGTAAGATCAGTAGCTTCTTTGAAATTCCACTGTATGCTCTTCCTGGCTTTATTAGTCTCAGTTTGTACTTTGCATAAATCCGTTTTACTTTTAAATAATGATAATTTACTATCTAGTGTAGTTTTACGTTTGGTCGAGAACATACATCTATTGTTAGCAACAAAAAGCAAAAAACCTATACGCTTCAGGAAAGGTGTAGATCAATACCAAAACTAGTAAGCTTACATTTCCTACAAGGATGAATGTTTAGATCTACAAATGCCATTGCAAATAATTCCCCATTGTCTGCTGTGTTGTTGTAGTGCTATAATCTCCTAATCCTGCTTCTGCAAAACTGTCTTTGAATCTTCCTGTTAGATTTGGTAATTGGCCTGTTGATCCTGAAGGTAAGTGGCTGTTATGTGTGTGTGCAAAGGCCTTCATCCTGCATTTTGCTCTTAAGAAATACCTGGTAAGTAAAGTTGCCTTTGAATTTCAAAGCAAATAACATCTGGTTTAGTGATCCTGTGCAAGGTTTCTGGATGAGTTCAGCAGCATAGGAGCCTGCAGATGATCAGTTTGCCACTGCCTTTAAAGGCAGATACTGAATTGTTTCAGATGGTGTAGGATAACTCAGCTATCAAGCCACCAAATTAAATTTATACATGATAGATCTTAACGGTCCTCTTTTGTTTTCTTTGCAAAGAAAGGCTTGGCATCTTAATACAGTATTGCACCACATCATTCTTGTCTAAGCTGATGAAAACCCAGCAGTGAGTTCATTTCAGTGGGAAGGCAGCACATCCCATTAACCTAGATTGGGAGCTGGGTACCTGTTGTCCAGCTAAATTCTGGTTTGCAATCCAGAAAGCATGCTCTCCAGTACTGTTTAAACTAAGCAGCAAACTCCCTAAGCACAGGGCCTGCAAATTCCCTGCACTGCGGCATCCCTGGGTTTAGCAGCACACAGTTGAGGGGAGATGGCAGGCTGGTGTCTGCCTTACCTGCTCTGCAGCCTGTTGTTAAGAAGGAAGCCATCTGATTTCTGCTAAGCTCCCCCTCAAACAGGTTTTGGTTACCTGGCCCACAGTAGGTCTTTTCAGGCTGCATGGATGCAGCAGGGGAGATGCCATCTGATGGGTGACTCAACATGGAGACCCAATGGTAGTACATTAATTCCCAGTTTGTTCGGTGACCAGTGCACCCATCTTAATGCACTGCCAGTATTCCTCGTGCTACTGAAGAGAGCCCCCCGACAGGCAGGACCTGAGCCCACAAAAATGAAGGATTCCTCCTGGGACTCTTTGATAAACCTCTGGCTGCTGTCTAGCAGAGGTCACACCACCTCTGTCTTCACCACCACTGCAAGAAAGAATGAGAATTTTTGAGACAGCATGTACCTGAATATATAAAATATTACACATTTTCCTTTAATTACTAGAGCCTTGTGTTCTGTAGATATCTGGAAGCATAATTTTATTGTGTAATTTTTGAAAACTTGGCCATTACACTATTGCTGACAATAAGTATAACAATAATGAGACAAAAACCCCAAAGTTCTTCACCTAATTCCATAAAAGTCCAAAGAAACTCTGCTAGTCATATGCAGAGGTTTTCTCTATTGAACAAGCCTGCAGGGAAATGCCCGAATAAACAACTGAATTACACTAGCATATGAATCAATAGATCTAGTCAATAAAATACCCATCCTAGCGCTGAACCCGCTCCATGAAAGAAGTCACTGGTATTTCTCCTGAGGGTCTGTGGAAAAATTAATATAGCATTAACAAAGCCTAGATTTTGCCTTTCCGTACAATCCCAAGCAGAGATGATAATGCATGACATGAGTCAGGGAATAGCTCACGGAGAACTTACGCCCAAAAGATATTTGGGCCTCTTGTTTGTTTGGGGGTTTTTTTCTTGATTTCCGGAGGCAGCAGAAGTTGATAACGTTGCACAGTCTTAGATGGGAAGCACCATGTCTAAATTGTGCAAACACAGCTGGCAAGTGACTTAGATGTTGAATACTCCTTACCCACCCATACTGGCGGTGTAGCTGCATTTTTGACGGGTTATTCCTAGATATGCTTCCTAGAGGTGCAAATTATCTGATGAGTTAAACTCTAGAAATGCAATATAGTCTAAGTGAGTATTGGCTCCCTGTGGACGCACTGCCCACATGACGTCCGTATGGGGGAGTTCCTTGTTATTCCAGTAGTATTACATCTCTCCAGCTACACTGGCCTTTCTCTGCAGGCAGACATTGCTCCTGAAGCAACGCTAGTTAGATCAGCCGTAGCAAATACCTTGATTGCAAGGTAAATGTCCATTTTTACCAGTTTAATAAGTAAAAAACGGTGGCTTTGCCAGTATATTTCCTAACATTGATAAAGTGATACATGGCAGCTTTGTCAAGTGCATTGGCTAATAGGGCAGAGTACCATCCGTAGCACCAATGTGTAGTACCAGCATAAGACATTTCAGTTTCGCTTCCCACTCCAATTCTGCAAATGGCAGGATAGTGAAGGAGAGCTGTTGTTGCAGCAACCTATAATTTCAACCTCAGAATGAACAAAACTACTGTCCATAGTAAAAGAAATCACATTTTTATTTAATGGAACGTTTATCTGTTTTTTATGCATGTGTCAAAATGATTGTTAGTGTGGCATTATGCTATAAATCTGTATGCTAAGTTTACAATAATCTATAAGAAATCTGCCATGCTCATTACTATCACCCTTTTTGTTATCTGCTGTCTTGTAATTCCCATCTGTGAATGATTAAGACATCTATGAGTAAGTAAAGTTAAAAAATGCATAAATGTCCGATGAAAATACTTTTGTACTGTGTATTCCTGTAGTATTCATCTCCTAGAAAATGGACGTGAGTGTTTTAACTTTGGCACGGAAGAATGATTTACAGTGCCTTAAAAAATGCAATTGCTAACAGAATGAAGATGCTCTTCATCACAGAGAAACGTTGGTATTCAAAATTTTCTTGCTGATATTTTTGATTTTCATGTGATCAGTAGTGCTTCTTTGTTAGTTATGATGTAAGAAAAGAACGCTTTAAGATAACATTGCTCTTAGGTCTCAAGCAAAAGCCTGAGAGCATAGCGCGTATGCTATGCCATGAGAAACAGCAGAGAACCCTCATGATTATTTAGTGCAAACAGAAAACAAACTCTGTATCATTTGCTCTTCAGCTAATGAATATTTTGTGTGGTTGGAGGTGTTGCATGAAACATGACCCTACAGTAGTTATTTCTCTTGCCCATTACAATGCTCAGTAGCTGTTTCATAGAGTCATGGAATCATAGAGTCATTTAGGTTGGAAAAGACCTTTATGATCATCACGTCCAACGGTTAACCTAGCACTGCCAAGTCCACCACTAAACCATGTCCCTGAGCGCCACATCCACAAGTCTTTTAAATACCTCCAGGGATGGTGGCTCAACGACATCCCTGGGCAGTCTGACCCAGTGCTTGACAACCCTTTCGGTGAAGAAATTTTTCCTCATGTCCAACCTAAACCTCCCCTGGAACAACCTGAGGCTGTTTCCTCTCATTCTATCACTTGTTACTTGGGAAAAGAGACTGAACCCCACCACGCTACACCCTACTTTCAGGTAGCTGTAGAGAGTGATGAGGTGTCCCCTCAGCCTCCTTTTCTCCAGGCTAAACAACCCCAGTTCTCTCAGCTGCTCCTCATAGGGTTTGTTCTCTAAACATTTCATTTTAAGATATTGTACAGAAATCTAAACTTATGACTTAGCACTGCCAGTGGCTATGCTGATGTTACCAGGCTGCTGCAACATAACTTTTGAGCCCTTTAGGGAGGTTTGCAAGTTGTGGCTTGAAGCTATTACACTGTGGATGAAAACTGCATTGAAGCTTAGTGAGTTCTTATTCAACTGGCATTGCTGAACAGATTGCTGATAATAATTCAACCTATGGTATAATAACGCAGAAAAAATACGTGCGACTTATTAAGATTATGACATAACCTGTAGAAATCAAAAAAAGGGAAAAGGTAAATTTTATATTCAGTCCAAAATTGCTGCGTATGGTGTACAATGTGACGTAGAAGGTAGCCAGCATTACTCACTGAGCTAAGAAAAATGTTATATCCAAATACAGTGTAACAGAGCAAGGTAGAAATGTCAATTTTGTAGATCCTAGAGCTTTGTGTGGACTCATTTTTCCTTAAATGTTGATCAGGGTATGGAATGGCATGGGGTTATAGGGAAAAAAGCAATTTAAAAACCCCACACAGATGAGCCATTCTTCTATGTGTTTTTTCCTACAGACTCACTCAATTAGTAAAAACACATTTTTCTGGTGAGAAAAGCTACTTCGCTAGTCTGTTTTGTTTTCCTCCTTGCAAATACTAGAAGGACGGAGAACCCAGCTTTGCTAAATTTCTGCTGGCCTAGGTCTGCAAAGCAGAGCTCCTGACCTCCAAGACTTTGAAGTGGACCTGAGCTTCTCATCCCAGACTGCACACCAGGCTTGCCTTACCGTGCACCTTCCCTGTGCACAGAAAGAATCCCCAAAGCTGCAGGCTGTAAGGCAGTCACAACACGCCCCAGGTGAGTTCCCTGCAATGGGCCTCTGGGTATGAGAACACCTAGCAGCACATCGAGACACAGCCTTCCAGAGACAAAGCAGAAGCGCAGGATGAGTGGGAAGGGGAAAAAGAGGCTGGGGAAAAAAAAAAAAGCAATTGAAATCAAAGCTAGGGAAAAGCAGTGCAATCAGATCCTCAGTGTTATAGATCACCTCATTCTGCTCCCTTACAAAGCTGGAGCAATAGAAAGATCTAAATCTAATCAAATCTAGAAGAATACTTTAGTCCTGGGAAGCGGGAAGAAAGCAGATCAAATAAACGAACATCAGAGAATGAAAAGTTCAGATGACAAATACAGAATACGAACTGTTTATTTGTTATCACTGCAGCCATTTATCTCCAGTTTAAATTTTGTTTTTGTTCTGTGACTCTTACCAAATCTCAGTTCATTCACTTGCAAAACTGGTATACTAGTTACCTAGCAGAAGCCCTCCAAATATAAATAGGTGGGTTACAGTTACATTTGTTACTTGGCTCAATGTTTCAGAAGTGCTTTTTGAGATTCCTGAGTAACAGGCACAAGAGAACTATAAAATATAGTTGTTATTATTACTCTGAATTTTGCTGAGATCATGTATTAGGGACCTAATATAATGGTAATAATGACAGTGACCCACTTGAATCAAATTCTGTATTTCTTATGCGGGAAGAGTTTTGACTGAGAACTTGCAGGGTTTATCCATAAATGTGAGCACAAGAGAGAACCGTGTTAACTTATTTAAGGAGGGGAAAAAAGCATTATGAATATCTTAAGTTCTAGATACTAAATTAAAAAAAAATAAATCCATGCTTAGACACTTCAAGGGAATGGAATTTAAAGCTGCTGAGCAATTCCAAATGTCACCATCTTCAAAGAATGCTGGGACTACTGCAGCCCCTCAGCACCAGGAGAGAATTGGCCTCATACTCACTTAACTATGGATTCATCATCTCCAACTCTCAGTTTTGAAGATGGTGTCTGAAACCTCTGGATAACTGAAACGCCAAGCCCCCCCGCCCCCAAATCCTCTATTAGTAGCTGTTAGCCTTTTCTAAATCTTGGAAGATCTATGGGACAGCTTTCAGTAAATAGTAAAACCATGAGGAAAATAGGTTTCTTCTTTCCTATGTGGCAAAATAACTCCCTAAATTTCATTCTTTTGGATCAACAGTTGGCAATGCTCTGGCAGAAATACTAACTGCCAACATAAAAACGTTGGGCCGGAGTCAGCAGACCCAGCACACTGTAAATACTGAAGCTTGTGGAAAGAAATGCAGCGTGGGAGTAACCTTTTACTCCCTTTTGCATACTTGTAGGCACTTTCTGCCCTTTTGCACAGCTGTAAGCAGTTGAATGTAAAGCAAAACGCTGTTGGAGGCTGTGGAGCAGTGCTGGAAGCGGAGCAGAGCAAGTGACTCCATTTGCTTTTCTGCCAAATAGTTTAAAAGGCACCTTTAGCTGTAATGCACTGGGTGGGCATTAAATGCAATCTGTGTTTGTGCTGCCCAGAGTAGGATGCTCATTGACTAATAATGCAAAGTGAAGGATTTTCTGCCCTAAAGAGACCCCATACCACCCTTTTAACCACTGCAGAGACAGCCTCGGCTTAGGGACACATCCTGGCTGGGTCAGGCAGAGGTGCTCGAATTAGCTTTCAGCAAATCTTGTGTACAGGAGGCATCCAGCAAGTGCGAAGATCAAATAGACACTCTCTGAGATTTATACAGCAATAAACAGAAAATACTCTTCTGCCTCGCAGGTATGTCTGAGATTTGGTCCTTCCCTTCAAGGCTTAATAGTCTACAGAGAACAAAAGAGCCAGTGAAATGCTTATTGCTTTCTCTTTAGTGCCTGATAGTTGCTGATTGAAGTAGACGACACCACCTAAGTGAGTGTAATGTACCTCTGTACCAAGACGACTGAATTAACAGCAGTAGTAATACATCTCATGCATTCATTTCCCGACAACTCAATGAGGAAATGATATGTGTTTGTTCTAGATTAAAATACCACAGCAAATGAATGGATCACCAAATTAAATTGAACCCCAGTATAATGTTTTCTGCTTGTGCCATCAGATCCTCTTGGTTTTAGCCCTTCCCTGTATTTGTGGGGTTTGTTGGTAGAGCTTATATACTTCCCAAACTGCAAAAAGGTGAAAACAAAAAAAAGTATCATGAGTGTTTTTAGTATAATTTGTAGTATAATTGTTTAAGTCTTAAAAATGGCACTCCTAGCCAATATTACTGTAGAATAGCTTTTTCTGGGCTCAGGTTTAGCCTTTTGTAAGCAAATGAGAAACAACAGCAGCTTTTGTCACATTGGCATTTGTGCTGCTCCACCTCAGGTGTTCCTGTGGGAACAGGGCATCCTTCCCCTCACGGTGCCAGCCAACAAAGCACTTTTGCTGTCTTTCAATACACAAAAAGAGGATTAAAACCTCCAAAGCAAGTATGTTTGGTAACACAAGCCAACTAGGAATGTTCATTGCTTCATTATGTGAAGCTAGTAAAAATTTCAGTGGAGATAAGTGTTTCGTAATTGAATTGCATTAAAGCTTGAAAGAGCACCCTGCTTCAGTACAAAAGGTTCAGTTACATCCAGGAACAAAAGAAAATACAAAGGCTTTTTTCTAGGTGAATTTTTGGGTGGGGGATTTTTTGTGGTAAAGGTCCACAGGATACTCTCCAGGGAAAACCAAAACCAGAGCTATAGGAGTATGCAGAGCAGTGAGTATGGTTTTATAGCAGGAAGAGGAAAAGAAAGAGATATGTTCAGAGCATACCAATCATTAGCACTGGATACGAAATAGCAGAACTAGAGGAGTTTTTTAAAAGAACAACAAAATCCAAACTGTATTTGCATTCCTCTTCTACCAGATCTCACGAAGTCTCCCTCTACCATAAAAAACTGTCCCTGTCCCTGAAGGACCAAAGAGACCTTTTGGAGTGCGGAGCAGCAATCATCATACCCACACAGGATGATGGTGCTGAGCAGGCAAAACCAAGAGAGCCGTCTCTCCCCCATCCACAGCAGTGGCCTGACCACCAGCCTGGCTGGGAAGGAATGGCTCTCTGCTCACAGTGTGGCTCCATGCCTTTTGAATAGTCAAGGTCACCGGGCAGGACTCCAAACCCCAGTGATCAGAGCCCTCACCCTGGTCTGAAAGGAAGTAGCAATCATCTCATCCACTTTACAGGACTCTTTTCTCTCCCTCCACTCCACCACATATCAAAATGTAATTTTTTGACTGGACAGATACCTTTTATCCTTCTGAAAACAGTGATTAAAAAAAGCAAACATCCATGCAGTCTTTCATAGCCCTCATCTCCAAGACGGATTGCATGAAACACAATGGCTGGCTTTCTTTGCAATTTCAGGCAGTAATTGGGCCATATTTCAACACATACACACATGCTTAGATGCACTTTATCAAGGTTCATATTGTTTCTGTACAGTTTTATCTATGGACTGTCTACTATATTGCTTTGGTAAGTGCACTGAGTGCAAGGGAAACCCCACCCCTACAATGGTGTTACCATCTTGTGTTTTTCAAAATTAGCACTTCATCATGCCTCATGTGAAATCCCTCCAAAAAGACGGATACGTGCAAGAGCAATGGACCATGGAGGAGAAAGCAGTGAGGGGAGGAGTGCCACGGTTCAGTGATGTAAGAGATGCTTGAGGGTTTAAGTCTTTTTGTTAGCTGCTGTACCATCCCCCCCACTATTCCTAATATCTGCCATCCTCAGGATCGGAGATCAGAGAATCTCAGAGACTCAGAGATTGAGTCATTCTTACGTTGGGGGCCCCAAAGCTGAATGCAGTACTCCAGGTGTGGTCTCATGAGAGTGGAGCAGAGGGGCAGAATCACCTTCCTCAACCTGCTGGTCATGCTTCTTTTGNTTTCCCAAACTGCAAAAAGGTGAAAACAAAAAAAAAGTATGAGTGTTTTTAGTATAATTTGTAGTATAATTGTTTAAGTCTTAAAAATGGCACTCCTAGCCAATATTACTGTAGAATAGCTTTTTCTGGGCTCAGGTTTAGCCTTTTGTAAGCAAATGAGAAACAACAGCAGCTTTTGTCACATTGGCATTTGTGCTGCTCCACCTCAGGTGTTCCTGTGGGAACAGGGCATCCTTCCCCTCACGGTGCCAGCCAACAAAGCACTTTTGCTGTCTTTCAATACACAAAAAGAGGATTAAAACCTCCAAAGCAAGTATGTTTGGTAACACAAGCCAACTAGGAATGTTCATTGCTTCATTATGTGAAGCTAGTAAAAATTTCAGTGGAGATAAGTGTTTCGTAATTGAATTGCATTAAAGCTTGAAAGAGCACCCTGCTTCAGTACAAAAGGTTCAGTTACATCCAGGAACAAAAGAAAATACAAAGGCTTTTTTCTAGGTGAATTTTTGGGTGGGGGATTTTTTGTGGTAAAGGTCCACAGGATACTCTCCAGGGAAAACCAAAACCAGAGCTATAGGAGTATGCAGAGCAGTGAGTATGGTTTTATAGCAGGAAGAGGAAAAGAAAGAGATATGTTCAGAGCATACCAATCATTAGCACTGGATACGAAATAGCAGAACTAGAGGAGTTTTTTAAAAGAACAACAAAATCCAAACTGTATTTGCATTCCTCTTCTACCAGATCTCACGAAGTCTCCCTCTACCATAAAAAACTGTCCCTGTCCCTGAAGGACCAAAGAGACCTTTTGGAGTGCGGAGCAGCAATCATCATACCCACACAGGATGATGGTGCTGAGCAGGCAAAACCAAGAGAGCCGTCTCTCCCCCATCCACAGCAGTGGCCTGACCACCAGCCTGGCTGGGAAGGAATGGCTCTCTGCTCACAGTGTGGCTCCATGCCTTTTGAATAGTCAAGGTCACCGGGCAGGACTCCAAACCCCAGTGATCAGAGCCCTCACCCTGGTCTGAAAGGAAGTAGCAATCATCTCATCCACTTTACAGGACTCTTTTCTCTCCCTCCACTCCACCACATATCAAAATGTAATTTTTTGACTGGACAGATACCTTTTATCCTTCTGAAAACAGTGATTAAAAAAAGCAAACATCCATGCAGTCTTTCATAGCCCTCATCTCCAAGACGGATTGCATGAAACACAATGGCTGGCTTTCTTTGCAATTTCAGGCAGTAATTGGGCCATATTTCAACACATACACACATGCTTAGATGCACTTTATCAAGGTTCATATTGTTTCTGTACAGTTTTATCTATGGACTGTCTACTATATTGCTTTGGTAAGTGCACTGAGTGCAAGGGAAACCCCACCCCTACAATGGTGTTACCATCTTGTGTTTTTCAAAATTAGCACTTCATCATGCCTCATGTGAAATCCCTCCAAAAAGACGGATACGTGCAAGAGCAATGGACCATGGAGGAGAAAGCAGTGAGGGGAGGAGTGCCACGGTTCAGTGATGTAAGAGATGCTTGAGGGTTTAAGTCTTTTTGTTAGCTGCTGTACCATCCCCCCCACTATTCCTAATATCTGCCATCCTCAGGATCGGAGATCAGAGAATCTCAGAGACTCAGAGATTGAGTCATTCTTACGTTGGGGGCCCCAAAGCTGAATGCAGTACTCCAGGTGTGGTCTCATGAGAGTGGAGCAGAGGGGCAGAATCACCTTCCTCAACCTGCTGGTCATGCTTCTTTTGATGCAGCTCAGGGTAAGGTATGGGCTGTGAGTGCACATTTCCAGCTCATGTTGAGGTTCTCATCAACCAACACTCCCAAGTCCTTCTCCTCAGGGCTGCTCTCAATCCATTCTCAGCCCAGCCTGTATCTGTCATTGGGTTTGCCTCAGCCCAGGTGCAGGACCTTGCATGTGGCCTTGTTGCAGTTTGCATGGGCCCACCTCCCAGGCCGGTCAAGGTCCCTCTGGATGGCTTCCCTTCCCTCCAGCGTGTCAACCACACCGCACAGCGTGGTGTCGTCAGCAAACTTGCTGAGGGTGCACTCAATCCCACTGTCCCTGTTGCCAAGAAAGATGTTAACAGCACCAATCCCAATACCGACCCCTCAGGAATGCCACTCATCATTGGTCTCCTCTTGGACATTGAGCCATTGACCGCAACTCTGAGTCTGACCATCTAGCCAATTCCTTGTCCAGAGAGTGGTCCATCCGTCAAGTCCATGTGTCTCCACTTTAGAGACAAAAAATTCTTCTGAAACATCTATTTCCCTTTTAGTGATCGACATGACAGAAAATGACAACATCTAAAAAAACCATTTCTACAGGAAAGATTCATGCAGCCACCAGTGAAAGGCAGTTTTGTATCGCAAAGATAATGGCAGCTGCAGTGAGTCAGACCAAAGGTCTATACTTCTGCTGGCTGACAACAGCCAATAGCTGTTCCTCAGGGGAAAAGTATTACAATATAGAGTGGTGTTTCCTCAAGCACACTTTGCCTGTAGCTTCTAGCAATCTGCTACTTAGTGAAACTATTAATCCTTGACAAAACGCAGCCTTTTACATTCAGCAGCAATACGTGTTTACATTTCAGTTTTCCAGTGCACAAATAAATAGTGTTTTCTTTTTTTATTTCAGAACTTTGCCTTATTATTTCATTGGATGCTCCCTAATTCTTGTATCCATGTTATTCAAGGTTTTAAAGACTTCTCTCAAATCTGACATCACTCTTGCCTCTTTCAAGGTAACAAGCCGTATTCTGTTCATATGATTTGTCTTCCATTCTTGCTTTCTATGGCATCATCACGACCATGGTCAGATGTTGTCAGAAACACACATCACCTCCTGTACCAGGTTCTGTTTTGCTGTATAAGGTGGGAAAATAAAAGAGCATGTGGTATTCAAGATGCAGCTACACCATGAACTTCTTAATGGCATAATGTTGTCTGGTTTGTTCTTTAGTTGTTTCCTAGCAAACCCTAATTTTTTGTTTCTGCCTGATATTTTGTTACCATCATCCACAATGACTCCTGGGGCTCCATCGCCTCCCTTTACTGCTTAACCTTTTGCATGTCCGTGCTGAGAAATGGATCAAGGAACTCACCTACCTAAAGAACAACAGCAGAACAACCTCTATTGATATCCTGTTTTCTTAATTAGTGCCATAGTCCGGCTTATGGTGTGTACCCACAGACAGCCCTGCAGGTCAGTTCTGCCTGCCTGCATTCAGGGATGCAAGGGGGCTACTGGACTCCTGCTAAGGCAAGGAAGGTACAATTTCTAGAAGAAAATGTGTAGAAAACCAAAATTTGCCAGAAATATCTTCCAGAAGAATGGAAATGTGGGAAGATGAGAAATATCTGAAGAAGCTACATGCTTACCAAAACCGCACTTTATTAATTTCTTTAAAAATAATAGTGATCTTGTATATTGCGTAGATGAAAAATCTATACATCTTTGAGAAATAACTGTATTTTTATTTTGAGTTATGACAAATACAGTTTGTATTGCCTTCATAGCTATGAGGAATGTAGAGTTACTTACATATGTACTGTACTTGTTAATATATGTCTTCAATAATAGGAAAATAATAGAAACACTGAAAACAAGGCACAGCTGTTGACTCACTAGCAAAAAGGAAAGCTATAATTGTATATGTAAATAGAGGGGGAAAATTGTATTTCTGTAGAAGCAGCTAAGAAAATGGATATGCAAATATTTTATACTTTAATTTATACATTCATTAAACTGTAAATAAAACTCAAATAATTGTCTCACTGTTCAGATCAAGAAAAAACGTTTCATATGAAAGTTTTATTTCAGTTTTCCTTCAGATTTGTGGCAGATGAGGAAAGAGAATAGGAATGGGAAAAGAAAAGGACGTTTTCTCTGAGAACTTACCTCTTTTTCCAGACTCACAGATGTGTTTGGCCACCCCTGCCCTTAGTGTTCTTTCAAGAAAACCCAACATCGAAAATATTAAAACAAACAGTTCTCAAGTGAATAGTGAGGAGAAGATCCCGTACTGATTCTGGCCTTATAAAAAGGGATCAAAGAATGGAGGCAAAAGAGTTCTTTATACATAAGGCATTATAGTGCAAATGAGAAGCAGAAAATTAAAATGTGTATTTTCAGTACATTCAGTATGTATTCAAGGTACCTCCATAAAGGTAACTGCAGGTCTGCCAAAACACGAAAGAGAGAGAAGGACAAGCTAAAAAATCCTGGCAGGACAGACAGACATAGACCCATTCAGCATCACGAGTGCTCAGGTCTGGGAGCAGGTAGATGTGTGCTGAAGGACAGGATCTGTTTCTCTGCAAGAAGCCCTGCACACTGAACCCCTCCAGGAGCTCCACGAAGGGCTGATAGCAGCCCTTTCCCCGCTCCGCCCTAGATTTCACAGCACTTTGCACTTTGGCAATGCAAAACTTGGCCACCCTGACGCTGCTGGAAGACCTCGGACTGCCTGCCCACAGGGCTCCTTAGCGCTTGGAAAGTCTCTGAAATAGCTATTCCAGAACACTATTTGGGCATATGTCCTCTCTGGGTGCTCCTATTTCAGAATAGGAGTGCTTTTTTGGACTGACTATAATCCATATTCAAAGCTAATTCAGAAACAGTGTGGCTGCGTGGAGACTTAAACCAAAATAGCTATTCAAAAATAATTATTCTGGAATAATAATAATAGCTCTCATTTCTGTGTCAGATATGGTTATTCAGGAATACCTCTTCCAGTGGATTTCCACATGGAGATAAGCCCCGAGTGTTCTACCACCTGTGTTTCCCCAATCAGGTGAAGAAAAATCTTTTTGCCAAAGTCCTGGGAAATAAGATGAAAGACCCTTAAAATAAAATGCTGCTCTAGACTGCAGTTATTTTGACAATAGATCAATCAAAGGTATCACACTTTTTTCTGGTGCCTGAAAAGATGAATTCTGAGGCATAGCTTCTGTTGTGTCATTGAGTTACTCATTGCCTTAAAGTTAACTAAAGATAAGTCGTGGGCGATTAATGGCAAGGAAGAGAAATGCCGTTTAAGATGCTGAAATAATACAGCAGTTTATTTCTTTGACATTGTTATTCAGAGCAGGTTTTACAGGTACTGACAATAGGTGCTGGACTTTGGTACTCAAGGGGTAATCTCAAGGTTGTGCTTGGGTCTCAAGTTCTTATTTAAATCAGAATTACTTGATTGTTCAAACACCCTGGTGGAATCAGCAGGCTTGCCAGGTGGGGAAGTGCAGGGAGCAGGCAGGCATTGGCTCAAACCCAGGTTCACCAGCAAGGCAGCTTGGATACAACCAGTTTAAACCACACTGCACAGATCTTGTCCCCATGCTCAGGCACAATTTGCTGAACTTCTACAACAGTCTCCAGGCAGCGCAAAGCAGACAGAGTCAGCTCTGTGCCCTTCTGCCTGAAGGACACTGCCCGGGGCAGGGGCTTTGTACCTTTTGTTTTCCATATTGCCCCTGTTTGTCCAGAAATGCCACTGGACCAAAGGAGTCAACCAGTGGAATATTGTATATATTCCAGTAAGGACCACCATCAATTTAACACATTGTCATAGAATCACAGAAGGGTAGGGGTTGGAAGGGACCTCTAGAGATCATCTAGTCCAACCCCCCTGCTAAAGCAGGTTAGCCTAGAGCAGGTTGCACAGGAATGCATCCAGGCGGGTTTTGAATATCTCCAGAGAAGGAGACTCCACAACCTC
>VZSC01020081.1:431360-441400 GCA_013398225.1 Steatornis caripensis
TAAAGCATATAATCATAGAAACATATATTTATATTTCATATTATGTAAATAATAGAATACATTTATAAAATAATGGATACATAATGATATATAGAGAGAGATACGCTATAGTAGATAATATATACTACACATTTAATGTGTAGGTTTCTATAATATATGTAATATATACACACATATAATGTTTATATAATACATGTAATATAATAGATTTATATTAGTATATTTTATATTTATACATTATGATACACATAACAGCATATGCATATACTATGCAGTTTATGTATTATGTGTATATGTTACAACATGTGCTATTATCGTTATAAATAATGATATATGTATACATAAAAACCTTAGCTGAAGTACGTGAGTGGAGCTGTCAGGTTTGGCTTGTGCCTTTGCTGCGACGGAGAGTTTTGTTACAGACTGGAAAAAGCACAGAGCGGCTCCTGAAGAGGAGGCACCAGGAGAGCAGAGGTGCCTTAACATGCCTTCTCACCAGCTTCCTAAACAAGAAGTAATACTCTGGTGTCCAGCTCTTTCTTCTCTTCATTTTAGCACTGTTCTTCCACTGATAGCATTTTCAAGCTAAATATATTGGGGCCAATAAGAGGGCTAAGTAGCAGCTCTTTAATGTTACTCCACTGCTGCAGGACATCGCTGCTCTCACACTTTTCCCCAGATCCTTATTATTTTCATTTTATGGATTGCATTTAATTCCCAGGCAATAGCTCAGACAAAAATTAACTATCGAGTAAAGATTTCTGAAGATGGCTCCTTCCCTGAGAGCAGTGGCTGGTAGGAGATTTCCACAGGAGCGTTGAGATCTATGTCCTGGCGGAAAGATAATGCACAGCGCTCCTCGGAGCCGTGAAGCTGCCTCGGTACAAACATCTAAAGAGCTGATTATCTGAAGTACTCAGAAAGTATTTCTCGGGCAGAATGTGCTGTTTCATACTTTCAAGATAATACCTACCATTGCATTCACTTCTTACAGGAACAAAATATTCAGAATTTTCTAGAAAAAAGAGAGTAATAGTTATTTCGCAAAGGACGGTAGTGGTTGCAGAGACTTCAGACAGGAATTTTGAGAAATAGCTTTGGGCAGCTGGGCACAGGAGAAATGTGTAGAGACAGCCAAGAGCAGTGAATGATTTCTCAGTCTCCAATGACACCAACACTCATCTGTTCACTCCAGCCTTTTTTTTTAATATGTTTTTTGTGTGTTTTCCTCTGTGCTTTTCCACAGAACTACTTTCAGCTGAATTTTATGACAGAACTTCCAATTTCTTCATTTAAATTGGCAGGACTCTTTTTTTATTTTTGAGAAAATATTTTGAAAGTTCACAAGGGTAAGGCAATAATAGCATGTAAAATATGGATTGCTAAAAAAATCTCTAATTTTTTCTTTCCCGATTTTCAAAAACTCTACAGCATAATAAAATCAGTGTGGAGAATACAAGAGTTAAACATGAAATTATGGGGTTTTTCATGTTTATTTCATGGCAGATTTGTGCAAAATTAGATCCTAACCCAAGTCCAATGACGTCAACACAAGGACTATCATGGTCAGGAGACCTTCTCTGCTGTCCATGGGGTGTTGCTGTGGTGGGTCAATGCAATCTAACCAGCAAGCACTTGTTCTCTCGCCTTAGCACATTTAAGGACATCCACAGGACCCAGTAGTCGGAAGGCATCTTGTCAACAAAGTCAGACAGCAACAGAAACTCGCAAAGGCAAGACTGGATAGATAGCATGGCCTACAAACAAGGTGCAAGTGAGGAAAAAAGTTAAATCAGTTTTGGTGCTGAAGGACTGCTTCGTCAAATCATTCCCTCTGGTGCAGAGTCGTACCAGATCCAGTGGGATTGAATAAATGTGAGTAAAATTTTATTTTTTCCAAAGTAATAGAGCAATGCTTTATATTCTGTGATGTCAATCAGATATTCCTTCGAAGGGATTTTATTTTTCAACAGCTTTCCCAAAATTACAGCATCTCATGGAGTCACACTTTAGTGTTCCTCCCTGAAAAACTGCTACTAAAGAGCAAGTTTTCATCTGCACATACATTAATTACAGAGTATTCCCCTGCCTTGTCTCTCAGGGGATACCACTAAGTGTAAAAAAGTCCTTTCTGACGGGTTATGTATAAAGGTATTTACTCAGTATACCACTAAGTACGTAGAAAAACTTGTTAATGGGTTTATGTTTTGTTACCTTGAATCCTATAATAACGACCCATCCGTATTTTGCCAGTAGGTTTGACCTCACGCCGATATGTTTATTAGATAGTGGGGAGCTTGGCTCGAAGCGCTGCTCTGGGACCACCTCGGTGAAGGGGCGTTTTCGTCACAGCTGCGTGGTGGTGGTGGTGGGTGTCATGCTGGCTGTTCTTCCTGAGCAACCTCCCAACGATTTTGTAGGATGTCTATGAAATGAGAACGCTTTTCTGGCGGCAGGAGCAGCACAGGAGGGCGTGCGGCCGATCCCATGGTGGGGTTGCAGCGTGGTGGGACTGCAGCACCCAGGGTGCACGGGGAGGGTACACGTGGCATTTGCAAGTGGTTGCAGCCATAGCATGGCAAATAACGTCTCTCACCTGCATTTTCATCACACAAGTTTGGCACACAGAGGTGCCAGTGAGTCTCACCGGGGACCGTCACGCCTATGGATGGTGTATAGGGTGTTTCTGACCGACAAAAAGAGAAATTGTTGTTAACACTTCCTCTCAGGGAAAACTTGAACGGAGAGATGGTGCCCCACTGCAGGCCCTGAGACTTTTTACGTTATGCCAGCTTCCTAGTTTGTGGGTCGTTTTAACACGGAGGAATTTCATGAGACTTGCGCTTCCATGGGGGGTGGTTAAAGAGGGAGGTACTTGAACCATTAGAGATATTAAAAGCAGTTAAAGAAACACATTGGTGGCATAAGCATATGCACTTAAATCAGGACTGAGCTAGATACACTAAATCTAAATGCCCAAAATTGGAATGAGGGCCCCAAGTGAAGGAAAAAACCACCAACGCACCCCTCTTTGTACACAGAAGTACTTCACGTGCAAATCCACCTAGTGCCGATTGTATGGTGTAGGCTTTGCTCTATGGCACTTGCACATGGATGGATTTACAACGCTGCTCAGCACACCTCTAGCCCTGATGTAATTTCTCTTTCCATATATTGCAAAATGAGCAAATCGGACCACTACAAAAAGCCCGTCCCTCGCGTTCAGCCCCCAGAATTTCCTGCGGCAGCAGTAACTCTGCATATTTCACCGCATGCTCTCTGCGAGTGTCTGAGCAGGCAGAAGGAGGTATTACATCTGAAATCAGAGCGGGAGACCACGGCGCACCAGCGGGATCCTCGCCCAGGAGATGTATCACCTCTGCTTTCTTTAAAGAGATTTAGAGTTGCTTAAAAGTGGCAGAGATTACCTTATTCCCCATAAGGTGTTCCACAGGTGAGGAAGGGGTTTTTTTTTGGCAGGGATGAGGAAGATGATTCATTTGTCTAAAATGCTCAACCTCATTATACGCTCAGCTGGTAAATGGCAATTGCACCAGGCAGGCTCACAAAGACAAAAATACCTCATTGTTCGTAGAAAGAAGGAAAAGTTAAATTTGCTAAGATTACAGTTTTCATGGCACTTAAAATAATAAGCAGCTGGGGCTCAGAGTTGATTTATTCTCAAGACTCGATTCTCTTCCTTCTTTCCTTAAGCAGAGATGCAAAGTGTCGACCGAATCCTTTCTTATTCCTACCTTGTGAAAGCTTCCTGATTTGGCAAACATAATTATGCATTTAAAAAAATAATTTTTGTAACTGCAGCAATTTGCACAAGTGATTTGTGAACATGTGCACGTTTCAGGGGTGGTTTAAGGATCTGTCTGGAAATCTGCCCTCAAGTACCTTGTGGTAATGGATATTCAGATTCGGTTATTTCAAAGAGCAAATCTACAAGGCACCAGAAATTACTTAAAATGAAACAAGTACGTCATTTTTATGGAAGAACCTTGGTAGGCAACATGGGAAAAATGATGTGCAGTGAATCAAAACAGATCCTGAAGGTGCATTGAGCTCCAGACCACTTTCTTTCCGAGTGCGCCGCCGGCTGCGGGACTGTCAGGATGTTTCAGTGAGGTCTTGCACAGAGGTAATCGCCTCCACCAGGGCCAGGGAGATGGCTGGCTTTTGCAACTATGATAAAATGATGTCAGTTCTGACAGTGAATGTTTAAATTTAAAGACCTCTGCATGTCCGACTTGCAAAAGCTGGCCAATATTTTCAGAGCACTGCCAAAAATAGGTTTGCCCAAGTCCTTTGAGTTGTCCTAGAGCTGGTCAGAAGAAGAGCTAGATTTCAACAGGATATTAACAGAGAAATGGAACTTTTCACTAAATATTTTTATCCTTTTTTTTTTGGCCAGTTCTACTTGCATCTAAATCTCTGAAAGAAACATCATTTCTCTGCTCTTTTGATTGTCACGCCCCACCCACGCTGGTGCTATAGGAACAGTTCAGGGTTCAGAAGGAAACCCGCAATAACATTTTGTCTCTCGATGATCAATAGCATATGAAATAAAAGCTGCATTCTTAAAAATAAACTAGAGGTTTCTGCTGTCACATTAACTGGACTTTACCTTAGGCATAGAAACTATCATTTGGGTTACATAACACTGAGTATCGGGTTTAAAAAAAAACAAACAACAGGCTAGTGAATTGGACCATGTGTGACAATGAGAGTAACAGAAGAAATCACGTGTCTTTAAAGCCAAACTCTAGAACTGGCATTAGACGGATTTGTGGGAAGAGTGAACTCCAGGATGGGAAGCAAAGCAGTACTGAAAAGAGCAGGTATTTGCATAAAATTATTATGCTGTTACCTAAAAAAGGACATCTGGGTGCACAGTTTCTGACGTTTCATAGCACAACGGCTACGTTACAAGTCGCAGATAGCTTTCCTGATTCCAGTAAGTGCGAGAAATATGTCTGAAGTGAGAATACTTTTGCGTATGTCCTATGTATCTGACTTTGGGCTCCTGCACCAAAGCTGGACACCAACTTCACCTTCTGGTCAACGGGGCAAAGCGGGGGCTCATACAGAGGAGATCCACCTCAAGTGCCTCGCAACAGGGTTTGCCCTGTGGATGTGCAGCTATGACGGATGAGACCAGAAGTCCAGTGCTGAAGGCTTGTGGTGGGTCCAACGACCCCACATCGTTAGGGAAGGGGGATGCAAATGTAGACATGAGACGGCTGCCTCTGTCCACCCACACGTGTGACGGCAGACTTGCCGAACTGAGCAGTCTTGCCACGTATGACTCGTTTGAGTATTCAACTGGGTATTGCACTGGAGATAATTATGGTTGTTTACCACTTGCAAACAATCTTCTACAGAGCACAGACAAGATCACGGCTCTGTCTCAGAGTTTATAATGGAAATGAGAATTAATGATATTTAATAGATTACTTTATGCTGAAGTTCAGTCAGGCTGTTCTCAGTGTTTAATCACATTTGTTTGGGGAGCCATGGGAGGAGCAGGGAAGGCACCAGGTGTCTGTGGTTTAAAGTTTTTGGCCTCTTTTCCCACTCTAACTGTTTGCCTACAGCCATGCTCCTGCTCCTGCTCCCTCAGTGCCCTCGTGCCCAGCTCTCCAGCAGCAAGAACTTGCCTCCTCCCCAGGTCCACTGCCAGAGGCACCTCGTGGGGCTGGAAGGTGGCTGAGGCCAGGGCTGCAATGCTCCTGGGGGTGAGCTTGGTGCCACCTCCAGCCTTGGTCATCCTGGGATGGACACTTCAGGCACTCTGGAAGGAGAGCGAGTGGCCCTCCAGCCGTGTGTCCAGAGGCACTGGCTGTCCGTGGATGCCTGTGTTGAGATTTCCATCAGCTGGTGGGTCCCAAGTGACCGGGATTGTCCAAGCACAGATGGAGGCTCAGATATTTTGGAGTAGCTACCCAAGTAGGGGCTAGTGTCCTGCAGACCCACTGGGCTGCTCTGCAGTCCCTCTTCTTTCCCTTGCCCCCATAGGGAGCCCTGGCACTCTCCTAGCATGGTATGGCTCATTTTAGTGAGGTCGAGCTTTGTGATACCAAAAAAAAGTACCTGAAGTAGGAAGTCATGATTTTGGCTTCACTGACTTCACAAATCTAAGCCAAGCTTGTTAAATTTCCCCTCACAGTATCGTGGACCACTTCCCAGGCAGAGTAATGAGAATAGCAAGAGATCGACTTTGCTGGAACTTCTTTTACTAAATAAAACTAAAACAAAACATCAATTTCCAGCACTGTCCTTGTACCAGACAACTCTTGGTAGCACTTGGCAATGCAGCCATGCACATTGATGTTCCTGCAGGATGGAGAAGGTCTGGGACAGCTCATCCCTGCTTGCACATTAGATGGCATCTTCCCTCCGGTGATTCTGCAGTATGGAGTGTTGGTCGGCGTGTTGGCTGGTTCCAGGATAACCAACCACTCCTCAGCCTCCTGTCCGCACCAGTTTTGTCCAGCATTAACTTCGCAGGAGCAGCAGTGTGTATTATATATCCACCAAAGCATTGCCAAGCACGGTGGCCTTAGCTTTGCAAGAGTGCTGTAAGACAGAACACACGGTAGGTCAGTGAAAAAACACACCTGTTTTTTGGGAGTCAGCAGAAGTGCGTGTTGCGGATGTAGTGTCCACGGTCGGGGCTGGTGGGGAGACGGTTTGGTCCATGGCATTTATCAGCCTTCTCCTCTCCAGGTTACCAGTTTGTTCAGTCTTTCTGTGCAGGTCACATTTTCCGCACTTCTCATTTCTGTCGCTTTCCTCTGAGCTGTCTTTAACTGGTCCATGTCTTCCTTGAAGGGTGGTGCCCAAAAGGAGACACAGCAGTCACCAGCACTGAGCAAAGAAGGAGGACCCCTCCACACGCTTTCCAGCCTGCACGCACCCCCTCAACGGCCCCACAAGATTGCTTCCCACCCCCGCAAGAATTCGACGCTGCTGGCTGGTGCTGTGATTCACCCCACCGACCTGGCGCCGCTCCTCACCCCGTGTTCGCACAGCTGGTGCTTCTGCCAAAGCATCGAGATTTTTGCACTTGTCCTGCTTGAATCCCACTGCCGATCTGAGAGCACTTTGCAGTTTTTAGATCATTGCGAATTCTGCCCCTGCCTTTCAGTGCCTGCAGACCTTCCGAGGTTGATGTTTTATGCATACCGACTCTCATAACATGAGTCATTATTAAAAATATCAGGCAGCCCCCATTCACAGCAGCGTGCAGCAGCCCATTCTGTACTTTATTCTTCCAGACAGTCAAAGAATTCTGTTCATTCTTTGTAGGTTTTCAGACAACATCTGTAATATCATTAATGTGGTTCATTTAAGAGAACTTTCCCCCAGCCGGCATATGAGAATGTCATTTGTGACCATCTTACTAAAGTCATACGATGCTTACTCACTTGCTTGTTATGTTGTCTAAGAAGGAAACTGGGTTGGTTGCACATGATTTATTCCTGGTAAACACGTTAGCTGCTTTTTATCCTCTTATTTTTCTGTGTTTGCAGGTAGCTCTGATTATTTGTTGAGTACTGTTGAGTGTTTGTTGAGCACTGGTGAGTGGCAAGCTGATCCTAGGCTTTTGCATCTGAAAGATATTTACCCTTTTACAGTCTTCTAGGACCTCACCCATCCTTCATGAACGTCAGCTATAACCACAAATGGCATTGACTCCTTCAGCCAGATCCCAAAGTACTCCAAAGTGAATTTCCTCAGGTCCACCTGATAATAGCAAAGTTATTAGGTGAATGCTTGCTCTCAGGCAGCAGCACCTCTCAGGGAATGAAAGCAAATGGATTCTGATACTAAAATATTACTTAAAATAACCATATACTGATTATATTAATTAGCTATCACAACTAAGAGCACTGTTTCAGACTTGGTATGTAAAAGCATCATCTGAGGCATTGGCGTAGCTCCTTTTCGACATTATCTAATTCAGCACAGACTTTTTCAGCAAGGTCGATGGTCTGAGTGATTCAGTTGTTGCTGAGCTCTCATCGTGCAAGCATATTGATATCTTCCCCACTCCTTTTATTAGGAGCGACTGGCAGAAATGCAGGAAAAAGAATTCTATTGCTCGCCCTTGACTTTTCAGAAACACTAACAGGTTGTCAGAGCAACCTGTCAAACTTTACGTATTGCTCATTTCCATGGAAAGCAAATTGGGGCAGGAAATTGTGTTTAGTGCTGGTACGTGCTAGCGCAGCAGGGACATCCTGGGGGCCTCTCAGAGCATCTGCAATCGGAGGGGTAGATGTTCATGTTCATTCATCAAGGACTGATATAATCCCTGGCTTTAGGACACTTAAGACGCTACTCATGCAGCTGGAGGAAGGGAAGACTGCTGAGTCAGTTGCAGATAGATATGGAGCCAGATGACTTAAGATCTTGGCAAGTTTTAATTTTTTTCTCAGGAGGAGGGGATCTTAAGCACCCAGGAGACATCATTTCTATTCAAGAGATTTTTGTTTTTTAAGCCACAGGCCATTTATTCACTGTTGTATCTTTACCTATGGCAGCAGCTCATATTCTTCCATGCAAAGACCAAGACTCTTAGGCGCAAGCGCATGATGGTATCAGGCAGCTGAGAGCGTTGTGGTCAACCAGTGTAACACAGGCAGCCCAAAGTGCTGCAGCAGTGCAGAGCAGGGCCGTGCCTGGGGGAACCGGCACCCAGAGCACACACTGTCTGCACGGGGAGGGCGGCCACCCGCCCCCCCTCCCACTGCCACCGACAGCAGAAGTGTGAGAAAAAGGAAATATTATTACCTGCCTGTTGTCAGTGGGGAAATGAAACAACTACTGGAGTCCCTAATCAGACAAAATCTAAAACTTGAGCTGTGTTCTCCATACACCCTCTCTTTTCCTCTTTCTCTCTCTCGGTGAAGTGGATGATTTCAGGTTCTTGGCACCACCTCTGCTCACACAGCACAAAGCACGCACAGCACTTTATTTACAGTGCAGCACGGACCTGCAGATAATTCACCCTCAGTGATATCACACAATTACTTATAGATGCCTGTGTTGAAAATAAATGAAAATTATTATTTATTGAGAACTTCTCAGCAGTCCCTGGGATTAAAGAATATAATAACCAATAACATTTTATGCCAAACATTGTGTTAACAGAAAGAATACTATAGTATAGATATTGGCAAAAGAATATTTCATTTAAACGGCTGTTAGACTACAGCTTTAAAGGAACCATGAATATCTAGGCGGAGCACAACTCACTTTTTAATCAACTCTCAGAGATGACAGTGAAGCTCACGAGAAACACAAGACAGCTCAGGGGTTGAGGGGTTTCAGTGCTGACACGTGCAAGATCATTTGCTGTGCTGCTTCATATCCCTTTCACCATGCACTGCATGGTACCGGGGTGTAAGGTATCTCAGGACAACTAACATTATTTCTGTCTGAAAAGGGATGTGGACGACACCATGCTGTGTGGTGCGGTCGACACGCTGGAGGGAAGGGAAGCCATCCAGAGTGACCTTCACAGGCTGGAGAGCTGGGCCCATGCGAGCTGCATGAGGTTCAACAAGGCCAAGTGCAAGGTCCTGCAAATGGGTCGGGGCAATTCCAAGCACAGATGCAGGCTGGGAGGAGAATGGACTGAGAGCAGCCCTGTGGAGACGGATTTGGGACTGTTGGTTGATGAGAAACTCAATGGGAGGCCGCAATGTGTGCTCACAGCCCAGAAGGCCAACCGTGATTTTAAAACCCCCCAAAAACCTGTTAGTGACCCAGTATAAACTGGTTGCTTTACATTCATCCTCCTGTCACTTTGGCACAAACTTGTATTGAGACAGTTGCATAGTTAACCCACAGCTAAAACTACCCAGAGCTTGAGTGAGTCTCCAGCTTTGCTGAACGGTTGCAGGAGCGTTCGCTCACAAAAGCCACCCCAGGCTCAGCGTGATCCCAGGCTCACTGCCCAGGTTTACAGCTCCTCGCACCCAGTGGGAAGGATGCTTGTTCATAGAATCATAGAATCATAGAAT
>VZSC01020081.1:442770-459836 GCA_013398225.1 Steatornis caripensis
GGCCTAGCAATTACCTCCGCCAGCTCCCTCAGCACACGTGGATGCATCCCATCGGGACCCATCGATTTGTGCGTGTTCAGTTTGCCTAGCTGCTCTCTAACCCAATCCTCATTGACCAAGGGCAAGTCTTCATTTGTCCGTGCTTCCTCTCTTATCTCCAGAGTCTGGGAGTCCTGAGGGCCAGTCCTAGCAGTGAACACTGAAGCAAAGAAGGTATTCAGTAACTCTGCCTTCTCCGTGTCCAGCGTCACCAGGTCACCCGCCTCTTCTGCTTCTCTTGTTCTTCGCTGAGTGATGCCTCTCCTCCCATCGCACGCCGTTCTGCAAGACAGGGTCAGCTGAGGCCTTGAGGCCTTTCTGCTTAGCAAGGAAAAGGCATGCAGCTGCAGGGACACGCGTACAAGAGCAGAACTGCTATTGAAAAATTGTCAGTAAGGAGGAAAGTGGCAAAAAACATTGCAGGTATCTTTTCATGCCAAACACTCCCAGTGTGTCTTTAATTTCTCCTCTTTACTATCAAATTAACTGTCAAATTCAGTTGGGGATGAAGCATTACAAATAATCCCTTAGGCGAGCTCCGGGGTGAATGAATGGAGTGTAAGTGGCAAGTGGGTGAAAAAGGGGACTCCAAGTTACCTGATGAAAGGGCTCTTGCCGGAGCTGTGCTGCCGATGAAAGCTAAGACCCAGCGGGAGATCGCATGCTACTCAAGGAAGAGCCAGGGATTTGCACAACTCATTGGCGCTGTGATGGTATCCCTCCTCGTGCCTCTTCGGTACTCACCACCTCCTGCAGCCTGAGGGCCAGAGGCTGCTCTTGCCCTCTCTCCCTTACGTGCACAGACAGACACACACACACCGAGGGTCGGTCGGTCGGTCACAGTTCCCTGTGCTATGGAGGAGCTCTGGGAAAGCAAGAGACAGCAGATGGGACAGAGATAAGGAGCCTCACGGAAGGCTCAGCAACACTCTGGTCGCATTGGCCCAAACCAGCAGCCAAGGGCCTCTTGTGCCATCAGAGGGTCATGGTGAAGCAAAGGTTTCGATGCCATTCCCCCACCCTTCCCCTCCTCGCCTAGAGCAAGGATCTGCCACGGTGCAGCTGAAGAGCACCTCCGGCAGCAGAGCACAGTCCTGTGTGCTTTTTTCCCCCTTCGGGCAAAGCTTGTGTTTTAAAAGGAAATACGACTCAGCTATGACAGGGAAGGCACACGGTGTTTCAGTTACTCCCAGGCAGCGATGATTCTGTTCAAGCCTTTTTGCATTTTGGCTTTATGTGCCACCATCCCTTTCGGGCTGAGAGTTTCAAGTTCCTGTAATTCATTACTGAAGAACACAGAGTGAAGGACAAATCAATTCGTTATTTGCCTTTAAAAAAAAAAAAATTAGAAACCTTTATCAGCAGCAGGGTCACTCTAGCTTGGTATTTCTTCCTTACTCTCATTTAAATAACAGCAACAAGATACAGCCCTTTCCCCCAGTCAGGAAAACTACAGAAAAATTAAAAAGCCTCCAAACATGAAGCGCTTTCACATGTAAGGAAAGGAAACCACCCACATTCCTCCACCTTGTCTTAAAGCACCTTCAGGCGGCTGCCGGTGGCAGGGTGGAGGTGCCCTCCCCAGGACCCGCCTCTGCTGTCTGTAGAGGGAGCTAAGGGCAATGGCAGACTTGGCCAACCTTTCCGTTGCTGGTGCTAGCCGAGCTGAACCTCACCCAAAACGCAGAAGCACCCACAGAGAGTTTATTCAAGCTCTCACTCTGCCTGGCATTAGTGACGTCCACTGACCACCCTGCCCACAATGTCTCGCTTGCAGGATGGACTTGGTTGGTGGCATGCTCTGGATTACATGAAGTTACTAAAAGCTTCTTGAAAAGGTGTGCATTATTGGTTTTAAAGCACTCAGAACTCTTAAAAACGGTCACTTCCAAAGATGCTGATAAGGAGTTGAAGAAACAGCTCTTTCCAGGCCCTCTTGGGCTGTTTTTGTGCTGCCGGACACACTCACTACAAACACAGTGGCCCTCTGATTAAAAGTCAGTGACGCGCCGTAGCTCATGATTACACACTTAGTTAAAAACCAAAGTGAACATAGCCCCAGGAATCGTATTAATCTACTGTTTGATTAAACTACCTTTCAGCTACCTTATTAAATTGCGATCGTTGTAGAAGAGTAACAAGAAAGTCATATGAAAGACGAGATTGATTTAGGGGGTTATTTGGTTTTGTCCTTGACTACTCATAACTGAGGGGAAAAGGCATTTTATCCAAGGTAGGAAAAGATGCTATAAGCATTAATGTATTTGTTTTGTTTTGGTTTTTTTATCACTAATATATTCATAGGGAAGTGCCACTACACTGCACAGGTAAAACCATTTCTCAGTTAAATCCCTGTGGCCATGTCCTACTGAAGCCAGGGAGGTGAGTTACCACTAACACAAGCTCTGCCACTGACAAAACTGCTGTACAACTTGCAATTGAAAAGGCGATGCAGACACATTTTAAGAAGGAAGCTCCCTTGCAGCATCAGAGCCCCGGTGTTATCGGTGGTGTTAATCACCATTACAGCAGCACCCGAAACCTCAGCTGACACCAGACTTCTGTGCATGTGGCACTAGGGAAAATGCATGGTCTAAAACAAAGAGCTTCTCAGCAAGGCAGTGGTGGCATGAGGGTTATGATGCCAGAACAACCCCCGAGCCGTGCGGTACCTCCAACGAGGGCCGTGGCAGATGTTTTTTACATTAGAGGCTTGATAGCAGCTCTGCATGACGTGAGACCTCAAGGTAAGATGCAGGACAGAAAACAGCCCACTCAAGTGATCCGATTCTTCAGCCTGCAGCACATCTGCTGTATAGAAGGACATGCACGTTACTTAGGGGTAAAAAAAAAATAATTTTCTTGTTTGGGTTCTGCTCTTTGTTTTATATACAAATTAAAGGCTCAGCATCACGATGACATTACCACTGCCTAATAAGTGACCAAGTATCCACTTGCTGGTATCTACTGAAGTTTGCCTTCTTGGTCTGTGGCAAATCTGGAAATGCACGATCTGCAATTCTGTAGTCTCCATCTTCAGAAAGAAACAATAATAAACAATATAATTTCCAGAAGACGCATGAAAAGATGTCAGAGATGTTGCCTTCATTTTATACTTCCCTTATTAGCAAATGAGTATTACCCTGAGTAATTGCCCTAGGTGTCTGTGCTGATGGAAGAAGACAGAAATTCTGCTTTAGACAGCCAAGTATATATATGTGAAAGAGTTTTTCATAAAACACTCAAGTGCATTTAATCTTACTTTATTTAGCACAAGAGATCAAGCTTGAATGCTCTCTGATACTCACTAGCAATGCCATTTATCTCAAACAACTCTCCAGTCTACGCTACATCTATTTGAAGAGAATACCAACGATGTTTGATTTTCTGATTATTTAATAATTTCACTTCACTTGCCTTCAGGAGGTGGACTCAGGCATACAAACCAAACACCTACAAAATCTCTTGGGATTCCTTCTCAAAGAATAAAATAATTAACTTGATGTATCAAGACATAATTCAAACTAGAGAAGTTACTGCTGTAAGAAGTGGATTAGTTTAGTTAAAATTGTTTAGCACCAGGAGATATTAACCTATATTGGCTTGATATTAGAGGTAAAACCAATCCGATACATTTTATGAAATTGCTTTCAAAGTGTATTTGTAACGAAGGTCTAATATTTACTAGCTTAAACAGTACTTCTATTTAAATATTTTTACAAGCTAGGGAAGGTAAAAAGTAATTCCTGGAGTGCAATTCCTCAAACATAACAATTTATGTGCCAAATGAAATCCATTGCTGGTGTTTCTTAAAAGCTTTGCAAAACTAAGTAAAGCAGAATTAACCTCCCCATGCTCACCAGGCTCCCAACTTTCATCAGCGTTCAATTGTTGATGAATTGCCAACATTTTTGAAGTAAAAGCCGTATAAACAAAAGCACAAATATGTTTAAAATGTAAATGCTTTTTGAGGGAGATCAAGGAAGAGATTAAATACCTCAGTCTGGCAAAGGATATAAGGATGTTCCTTAAACTCCCCTTTGACTTCAACAGGACATAAACATATGCTTGAAGTTTGGCACGCTCAGTGCTTTGAAGACCAAGTTCACAGGCAGGTTTGGGAATTGCAGCATGGAGCGGTATCCTGTCCGGATTTTGGGAGCTCTGCCACAGAGTGAGCCTGCAGGCAGCAGTTAGATGCCTATAAACATGGCAAACTTAGGCAGGGTCCAAGCACAGGGCACACTGACTCTGGGACAGGGGCAAACTTCACGAGTAGGCAATTAGGAGGAAAAAGTCTTTAGTTGGTCCTAATTGTGAATGTGGGTCCCTCGCTTTAGTGGGTGCAGAGATGGGACAGGTTCACATGGCAAACCTCCTCTAGGAGTCAGGACCCCGTGGGACCATGCCGGTCCTTCAAGAAGAACGTGCAGAGGGAAGGTACGGTGCCAAGGACTCTGCTGTGAGAGCCGCTGTGCAGGTGCCTTTCCTTCTGCTGCCGAGCAGTGTTTGCTCTAACAAACAACAGGACTAAAGGGGTTAGGGGATGTTAGCTTCCAGTCATATTTTGGGCAGCCCCCAGTCCACCTTCGTGCTTCCAGCCACAGAGGAGATGAGAAGATGAGTGTGTCATCATCCACCCCCACAAGGTTTCGATGTCTTGGTGCTCAACGCGCCCCAGCCTCACCCGGCTGGGGGGAAAACTTGGAAGATCTTCCAGGGAGCTGCAGCAGTGAAAGGGACAGGCACGCGGCCATCTGCCACACCCAGCGTGGGCCTTAGGAAATCTAAATTTCGGATTTAGATTTTTACAGGAGCCCATAGGTTAGCTATAGATGCCTACATCTCCTGATGGATGAAGTTCCAGCTTTCCACCAAAAGATCATTTCAGCCCCAGGCCCAAATCATCAGCGGCAAGTTCACACGTATCCGTTCTGCAATTAATTTCAATTACACCTTCCTGCTGCTTCACTGTATGTTCCTGAGGCTCCTGAGGTCTTTACTTTGGCTGAGTCTCCCCACACTCAATTTGCCTATTGCCAGCGTTGTCCTCCTGTCATTTTCATTGGTACCAAACACAACTTCCAAAACTATTCAAAGCAATTCTCATGGAAAAAATAGATTTCCTCATGAGCTTCACCTCCATGATACAGTAAAATGAGAACACTCCAGGGGTCAAGTTATCATTTATTTTCTTTAGCGTATCTTCTGAAAATTGTATTGTTGTTATACTTAATGGCATCATGTTATTCTACTTGTTTTTTATCTAACAGAAGAGTTTGTATTGGCATAGCAATGGCACTGAAAACAGCTAATGATCTTACATTCACCTTGCACAGGGGCAGAAAATCAGGTAACAAAAATACGTCTGCCCCAAATCATAGGCATTGATTAGAAAGCCATAAATACGGCTTACTGGGGATGTGTGGGGGGTTGCGCTGCGTATCTTCCATCAATGTGATTAAATGCTTTCCAGATATAACATTCTTACTTTTGTCAAAAGGATCAAGTATTTTGTTTCCTTTCTTGTAGGTGAAGGCAGAAGGTGGAATATTCCACTATATGATTTTTTATTTTAAATATAAACAGAAGGCTACACAAGATGGAGGTAGTTTGTGACCTGGTATAGTGTAAACACTGATTTTCTAATCTTCTTCAATTTAACAACAGTTATCGGGCAGGGGGGCAGGGAGGGGAGAGACATTTCTTGGAGGGAGTGAGAAAGCAAAACAGGGGCAAGAAGAATTTAAAAATTAAAAAAAAAGGTTAAAAATTTCAACCCAATTCAATTTGTGGTTTGCAATGTTGGAATGAGCAATCTGAAGACTTCAAAATATTCAGCTGTGTAGGATGCCCCTTAGTGGTTGAATATAAACACTGTTGACAGGAAAAAAAAATTAAACACGGAAAAAAACCCCAAAATAATATTTGTATTTATTAACTGGGAACAAAGGATTTTAAACACTAACATATGCCCGGAAGAGCCTACAAAGTTGTATTTACATAAAACATCAGGAACAGTTAGAAAAATGCAAAGCAATAGTAACAGAACATTCCTGAATAAGCTATTGCATTGAGTGAGAAGAACAAGAAAACAAGGGAAAAGGAAGGGGAAAAAAGTCAATCTCTATTTTTATTTTAATCAGAATGCGTATTATGGGATGAGCAGGCTTTGCAGAGTACAATCAGATACTGAACTCTGCAACAAAGCCTGACCCAGTATTCTCACTGATACTTTCTAGAGAAGAGAGTTTCTGTACAGAATTATGAAGTTATCTGATCTGGTGCCATGGTTCTTTCCCAGCACCTTACGGATGGTGTAGCCTCCAGCCATCTCTGCTGTTGCAGAAGGCTACCAGCTTGTGTTATAATACACAAACTTTTCTACACATAAGGCATCAAGGTTTAAGATTCAATAGTACAGGTTAGAGTGCACAGATTCTGGAAGATACACAGATGTACATATCTAGTTAGATATACCAGTACAAAGAGTCTATGAGAGATGATTTTTATTTGGTCTGACTCTTGCCATGAGGAATATATTGCTTCTAACTTTCCTTTTCAAAACCAATCTTTGCATAGGACTTGATTTGCAAACAAGCTGCAACAAGGTGACAGTAACGATGCATGGCAGCCCCATTGATCTGTTTACACCCACTCCAATTTTAACTGTATTTTATACCTTTAGATCTTTATGTATACACTGGATAACAAAAGAATTGTATTTACAGACTATTCATCTTACTTGGAAATCTGACGCCTCTGCTAGTCATTATTCCTTTTTTCTTTCTTAAAGAAGTCTGTAATTCTTCCACCTTTTCAACTTTGCATGTAGAAATCACGGCTGCAAAGTGTCTCATTACCTCCACACCAGTAACTGAGGCAGAAAAGTCGCTCATCAGCACTGCTGACGTAAGCCTTTACTTCTTGGGTCACATCCCAACACAGCTTAACGGGACAAGGGAAGCCTCTTCTTTTGAGTTAGCTGGTGTGTGCTGTAGCTGGATATACTGATCCCACACATTCCCAGCAGCAACGCTGCCCGTTGCAGCAGTGTGTCTGATGAGTTGATAATGACTTTCCGTGCAGCTTGAGTCTATGGGAGAAACAGGGCAAGTTACACGCTGATTCAGCTGAGCGCGAGACAAAAAGCAGGTCTTTGGAACCTACAAAGCACTTTTTTTCCTTCTCCATGTCATTTAATATAGTATGACTCCACTTTCTGCCGAAGAGTATTTGGCATAAACTATTGCATGTTGTGGAAGGCCCTCCTTTTATCACTTTGTAAAAGAAAGGACACATTTCTGATATGATTTTTCTTTCATTTGTAACTCATTGATTTTGATGACTTTAATGGGGTTCCCTCTGGCTGCTTGGCTGAGAGGGAGAGCTGAATCAAGCGTAGAGGCTTAGGCATGAAGGGGAAGGGACTTGTTCTGTGCAGTACAAAGATCCCTTCCTTCCCACAGGTTAGCTTATAGCACAGTGATACTCCCTTGAACGCTACTTACTAATTCAGGAAAGCAAGGATAAAAGGCATCAGCAACATCTTTTATTAGCTCCACAGGCAGGACTAGACCAAGCCGACAAGGTTTAACACAGTCTCTTTGTCAAGACCAACAAAGAAGCGGCAAATGTCAGTCAAAGTAGAGATAAAAAATTAATTATTTACTGATTATCTGAATACAATCAGCAAATAAATTAAGTTACTGCTGCTTGCCTAGTACGTATGATACAGTCACTGAGAAGCAGAAACACAGTTGCATGGACTCCCCAGAGAGCAAACCACAAATTACTATACATATTGGCACCGTGAATTAAAACGTATCATGCATCTTTCTAGTTGCAGCGTTTCTTATATGAAATGATGACTAGGCCTCAAAAAATGTTTTTTTTTTATTTATGCTTTCCCTTGCCATCCATGGACAGAAAGCATGGCACCACGAACAGGAGTGACAGATTCCAAGGAGCCCGATTTTCACTTCCAGATTCTAGGTTTTTTATGTAAGCTCAAATAATCAGAGCTGAGTGCTCTGACCTTGACAAATGCGGCCGACAGTGCGCCTACTTCAGCAGCAGAATAAATAAAGTCAAAAGAAATTCCAAATAAAATTACTGTGTAAGCTGATATCAAAAGATATGCAGGGAGGCATGAAAGAAATCCACAGCCTCTGAACTGCTCAACGATCACCTCTCAGCTGCTATACTCTGATTTTGGATGCAGATCACATTGCTAAGACCTGTGAGATTCTCCAACAAAAGGATGTATACTCTGTAAATATCAAAATATGGAGTATAGTAAGGAAGATGCTCTACTTGGTATGTATTTTTTGGCTGCTTTATTCTCTATTACTTAGCTAATTTAAAATATTTTCTATGCATGCTTTTGTTTTTTCCTTCCTGTAACGATCAATACCCTGGTCCTTCAATGTTCCAGAGGTCAATACTGTTTGAGGTTTCTTTATCATAACCATAGGCGCTGGTTGAAGTGTTTCACTGACAGCTCAGCTGAGTTGCTCAGGAACGCATCACTTTCCTTCCCATTAATGTTTTCCTACTGCCCCAAACACACAAAGCCATTGCAAGAGAAAATGATGGAGAAGTAGTTTCTGCTTAAGCCCTGCACAAACATGAACTCCTTCCAAGTACGCTGCATTTGGTATTCCAGCATGATACCAATTATCAAGAATTATCATAATTCACTTACTTTTCAGCAGAGGCTTAATTAAGACTTCTTTGAGTCGTTATGCAAGTTAACCCACCGAAGTCAGTGTTCCCTTGGGTTGGTAATGCAATAATTTGAAATAAAATCAGTATGAGCAGTAGAAATACTGGTAATTAAAAGATGAACAAAAGACAGAGTTTTCGTACCTGCAACAACCTTATATACCCAGGTGTCATTCTCCAGAGAGGAATTAACATGATTTCTAAGTCTTCGTAGAATTTCAGCCCCCTACAATTTTAGAACACATAAAACATCACTAAATCCGAGGCATTTTTTACAAGTCGAGCCCCGAAGGAGACAGAAGATTTATTCCAATATGGTTTGCTACAATGCCAAAAGCACTCCAAGAAGCACGGTATGCAAACATTTTTTTCCTCACCTGACGCTCTTCTCCCTGGAGCCCTTTACATGCTTAAGGTCCTAGGGGTATATAAAGCCCAGCTCAGTTGCATAACCTGTCACATGGGATCCGTCTGCACTGCTTAGGTGTTGGCAGAGCCCTAACTGTCCCGCCTGGGGCCAGGTATGTCTTGCAATATTGGAAAACTCTCTGTGAATGCCTGAGGCTGATTAAGAGAGCAACACAACAGCTGACCTCCTTAAGAACAAAAGGGACTAAGCCTGCTTTATAGATAGCACTGGACATAAGAAAAGGAGGTCATTATAGCATTTTGTATCGTAGAGTGACCATGCAAATAGGATTGGATGGCTTTTGTGTAACTTAGAGCATATATTTATACTCATAGGATGACCTGGCTGGGTAGGAAGCTTAATGCAGCCATGACCTGGGTTGAAAGGATGCGCTAAAATAATAGGGTCGTTTGGAGGCACAATTAAAAATAGGTTCTTTCTTTTCTGATAGCATTCTCTTTTACTCAGCATTACGCATATTCTTGCCCCTTTTTTCTACTGCTAAGGCTTTACCACTAAAAAATACTTTATCTAATGTTATTACTGTTACTACTATTTTCTGTTAACAGTGATTTCTTTTCGCTCTAAGTAAGCTTGGATTCAGTTCTGCTCCTGGGGTCAGGCAGTTCACAATGTGAGAAATGGTGGTAAAATCTAATCTACAAAATTAATTTCCTTTTCTTTTAGGAGTGTCCATGGATATACCGTCCTGAGAAAGCTCCTTTTCCCCACTATCAATACATGCAACCTAGAATAAGGATAACAAGGCAGAATTTGGCCCCAGTTGCAGTCATACTTCTAAACTTGCAGGGTAAAAATCTTCAGGTGGTGTAAGGCAGTACAGCACCAGTGTGCACAGTGAGCCCACACTGGACTTCATCACAAGTGCGTCCGAGAGCAGTGCTGGCGGACACCTCGTTAGTCTCTGCTAATGCAGCCTAAAGCTCCCTGAGAAATATTCCTGCTGTAAAAGAGCGGAAACATGAAATGTTTCTACTTGGAGAAATACTCTACATTAGGTATTCCACAACGATAGCACTTACCAAGAATTCTCGTAACTCATTTACTTTTCAGCAGATGCTTAATTAATGTTATATAAAGGAATGATGCTGTTTTCTTCTGAGGCTCCGGCTTACATGGCACACATTGGGCAGATCTCATTTTCCTCTCGCCGCACTACGTTTGTACCACTGAAGCAGCGGAGCTATGTCTCATTCACAACAAAGGTAACTTGGGTTGAACTAGTCCTGCAGAGTTAATCTAAATACTAAATACCAAAAGCAAGAGACTGGGAACCTGCCAATCTGTTGGGTTTTTTAAAATATGCAACTTGCACAGTGACCGCATGCTAAACCTGAAGTGCTGTATGCCTTAGCTACAGGAAATACTGTATTAATGGGAAACAATCAACATAAAATTGGGAGCTGAATGAAGTTAATGGAGAGCGTATTAGTAAACACAAGTCATGGTACCTGCCCAAACACATTTGGGATTAAAATCCATACTGTAAAAACACAAAGGCTTTTTTTTTTCTGTTCTTATTTCCCACCATATGCCCCATGCTACCTTTCCTGCACAAACAGAAGAGCACCTGGGCTTGCTGCCCAGAGCAGGCAGGACAAGGCTAACGCTGCAGAGTCCGTGTACTTCTGGATACAGACAGAATGCTGAGTTTTTCCTTTAAATTTATAGCCTTGCCTGCATTCAAAGAAAAACCTACTTACTGCAGTATCAGAGTTTCAGGACCTGCAAAAAATGTGTTACTAACAATTTCTGTCATTTTGTGCGTGAGATTCCTGTGGCACGGTATTCAGAAAGGGAGAGCTTTCCAACCAAGTTTCTTTGTGTGGAAAATAAAAGGGAAGGGAAAGAGTATGCCTTGAATGCCACAGCTGTCTTTAAAAATTATTTCTTGGCCATGCTCAACAGCTGAATCGTAGAACGTTTTCTGTAATTGCAGGTGTTACCAAAATCTGCATTTCTTTCCCAAGGACTCTGAAAGAATAACCCTCCCAGGCTGTTTGAGGAGAACTTTGCACAAACAAGGGCCTGCCTCTGTTCCTTTTAAGGTTCAAGTCTCTGAGAAGTGAGTCCCGACTGCCACGACACAGAGATGAATGTGCCCCTCCTAGGCAGGGGACCGGCTAACGGAGCAGGAAAACCACGAGCAGCAAAGGGCTCTCTTGGCCAGTACCTGGGGATCCCAAGTACAGCGCAGACTACTCACCTCATTCATCTGCTAATGCCTTCCCAGCTTGATGGAGACACTGCTTGCTAATAGGCATCAAGCAGATAAGAATGCAAATGGCATGCTGACACCCTCCTCATCCCAAAATCAAAGGCGAGGGACACTTTGAACCCAGCTGTCAATATTCTCCACCTTGTGCTCTATTTCCATTAAGAGGATAAATCAATAATGAAATTAGACGTTTCTTAGCTGTAATCCTGTGCCTTTGGGACCAGCAATGGCTGTTTCTCCAAATGCAGCAGGAATCAATCAACAGGAACAACTTCTTATCACAGTGATAGAAGCCCCTCCTTGACCGGCATTCCCCAAAAAGCAATTTGTGCTGCCTGTAAGCACACCTCTCCGGAGCACAGAGCAGGGACGCTCATGTTAGCGTTGCCCACCACAGCTCGGCGGCAAGCAGCAGGGCAAGCATGGCAGCACAGCGCTCAGGCTTCTGCTCTTTCAGTAGGTTTTGTGGCCCACACCAAGCCCGTGCTGTTGACCACTCCAGTACAGAAGCCTCAAATATTTAGGCTGAAACCACACTAATAATAGAATCATAGAATCATTTAGGTTGGAAAAGACCTTTGAGATCAAGCCCAACTGTTAACCTAGCACTGCCAAGTCCACCACTAAACCATGTCCCTAAGCACTACGTCCACATGTCTTTTAAATACCTCCAGGGATGGCAACTGAACCACTTCCCTGGGCAGCCTGTTCCAGAGCTTGACAACCCTTTCGGTGAAGAAATTTTTCCTAATATCCAATCTAAATCTCCCCTGGCACAACTTGACGCCGTTTCTTCTTGTCCTATCACTCGTTATTTGGGAGAAGAGGCTGCCCCCCACCTTGCTACACCCTCCTTTCAGGTAGCTGTAGAGAGCGCTGAGGTCTCCCCTCAGCCTCCTCTTCTCCAGGCTGAACAACCCCAGTTCCCTCAGCTGCTCCTCACAGGACTTGTGCTCCAGACCCTTCACCAGCTTCGTTGCCCTGCTTTGGATGCGCTCCAGCACCTCAATGTCTTTCTTGTCGTGAGGGGCCCAAACTGAACACAGTATTCGAGGTGCGGCCTCACCAGTACAGAGTACAGGGGGACGATCACTGCCCCAGTCCTGCTGGCCACACTGTTTCTGATACAAGCCAGGAAGCTGTCGGCCTTCTTGGCCACCTGGGCACAGCACTGGCTCATACTCAGCTGGCTGTTGACCAACACCCCCACGTCCTTTGCCGCCAACCAGCTTTCCAGCTACTCTTCCCCAACCCTGTAGTGTTGCACGGGCTTGTTGTGACACAAATGCAGGACCTGGCGCTTAGCCTGGCTGAACCTCATACCATTGGCCTCGGCCCATTGATCCAGCCTGTCCAGATCCCTCTGTAGAGCCTGCCTACCCTCAAGCAGATCGACATTTCCGCCCAGCTTGGTGTCGCCTGCAAACGTACAAACTTACAGTTCACAGACTTGTTGCTTTCTCTATGTGCCCCAGATGTTCTTAGCTTCTCTTTCACAGACAGCTGCTTCTCCCATCATCCTGAATTCACTTTCAGATCCTTAAATATGTTATCTCCTAAAATCAGGCTCAACTTAGCAGTTTTCCTTGCTACCTGTACTCCATTCATTGATTATTATTTTCCAGCTCACTTTCTCAGCTACTTTCCAGTATATTTACTTTTATCCTGATGAAAGGGCAGCTATATCAACATTTCCCTCTACACCAATACTACAGCTTTAGCATCAGAAATGTCTCTTCAGAAAAGATACTCATACTGCTCTCTTCTGCCGGTCAGTTCTTGCCGTCACTGACCTTTGCAGCTGCCAGAGTAGCGATGGTCTGTGGCACCTGACTGTGGATGCCAGTGGGCCCTGACTCTCACCCCTATGGCAGGCCATTGCATACATTTAGACATGCTATTTTCCCTCTACTTTCTTATTTCTCAAACAACCCTATTTCTAAAAAATTTTGTAGTCATCCTGAAGCAGAGGGAGGGGGGAGGTGAGGCAAGCTGGTAGGGTGCGTGAGTTAAACCACAGGCAACGGGAGCTGGGGAGAGCAGCCTCTCTTACACCCGCATGGAAGCCCAGACTGTGGAGCTGCAGCCAATACGTGGCTGTTACACAAAGGATGTCCAGACAGGTTCACACACACAGGGCTCCATCGGCAGGGTCTGCAGCTGATGGCATGCATGGAGTCCAACATGGAGAGCTGCTTTTGGTGAAAAATGGAAACCAAAGAGGAAGGGGGGGCAGAGGGGAGGGAAGAGAGAAAATAGAAAAGGGGAAAACCAGAAACTCCTCAGTGGCCAGAGCGGAAAGAGAAGTGATGGGGATCTCCAGGTAAGCAGCCTCCCCAAAGGTCCCCCTCCAGTGCAGCAGGATCACCCCAGGAAGTCCCTTGCAGAAAGTACACAAGTCTCATCGGGACCTGCTCAAACTGCTGTTGGTGGGTCCTGCTTGCGATGCCGTTATCGCTGACTGGTGTGTGCTGGCCGGAGCTGGTGTGTGCTGACCCACTGCTACGCTCCATGCACATGTATTATTACGGCCCCAAGCAATTGTCGGAGAAGCGGGAAAAAGGCAGGTGATTCTCCTGCTGATGGCAGTCACTTCCTATGAGTACCCACCATATCCACATTACCAGCTTTGCTGGGGCAAGGCCACGGGAACAACAGCACGAGAACAAGAACATGAGACCTAGGAGGGGAAAATCCTGTGCCATGGGCACCTGGAGTGATGGGCACCCCCCACTGCCAGGGCAAGGCAGGCTGCACATCTGCAGACAGGAGGCTCTCGGCAGCACGAAGGCTAAGGCACCTAAGGCAACGCGGAAGCAAATGGGCAAGCTTATGGGCATCAGTTACTTGTGACCCACTATGTGCTCAAGTGGTTGGAGTTGATGTCTCCCAACAGTTGTTGCTCCTACCTGATAGATAAGATTGCAGATGGAACACTGCAGGGTGTTACCTATGTGTGGTCGCATTTCTGAACCACAAACGTGTTTAAAGCAAGACTCTCTGCTGGCTTCAGGGGTCATTAAACTTGATTTACTCTAGGCCTTTCACACTGATACAGAGGCAGCATTTCAAAAGAGGATTTCCTGTAAAGCATACACAATTTTCATTCTATACCTGTACAACAACAGCAAAATGTATTATTTTGAAATCATAATTTTGAAAATAATTCAGCTATTTAACTAAAGAAATACTTTCCAAAACTCATCCTCCTTAAAGAGGCCAGGGTGGAGGAATACGTGCAGGATTCTGAACCGACCCACGGCTTCCACTGCAGCCCTTTGTGCGGGATAGGAGTAAACACCGAGAGCTGTCACTGTAGGCAAATAAATAAAACAAACCATATAAAGAAAACAAACAAGCAAATCTTCCTTTACACGCAACTGTATGACTAATCCTGGGCTTTCTGACTTCAACAGTTATTAGTTCTGAGAGTACACCCTCACAAATCATTCTGTGCATTACTGTAAAATCGAAGCCAAGCTAAAAGGAATTTCACCTAAACCAGAGGTAACTAAAACACCAGCTCTGTAGGGGCAACAAGACTGGGCACTGTCAGCACACAGAAGAAAGAGATGGTCCTGCCCCAAAGAGCCTACAGTCCCTGGGGAGGCAGATGGATGCCAACAGATGGAGGAGCACGGGGAAACAAAGAGAATGTACCGCCTGGCATGCGAAGCAATGTTCTCAGCTCACTCACAGTCAGATTGTTTCCAAATTTTTGTAGGCGTTGCAGCAAAGCACAGTGTTAAGGAGGGATGTGAAGGTGGTTAATGAATTTTAAGGTGATAAGGCAGGCAAGGAACAGGAACAATGTTAGTTGTATTTTTGCATTACACAGTAATATCTTTGTGAAGCACAAAATTAGGGAGCTGTATTGGAATATACTGATGACAGAAGTAGGAAATACTGCCAATAAAAGAAGATTGGAATACTCTGTAGATGAGCTGAGACACAGACAGACAATAGCAGATAGCTCAACCTTCAAAGTCATCTAAGGTTACGGATAGAGCAGCAGGAGATTGTCTTGCTGAGGCTTATGGAGTTACCACTGAGGTAGCTTAAACCACGCATTTATTTCCTGCTGAGAATTGACTCGTTCACTTCCCACAGCTCCACTGTCAAGCAGTTAGTCCTGTATTTGCAGCCTGCCTACCCATAGCGCTTTGATGCCATTGAGGGACGAAATAATAGAAACAGACAAAAATTTAACAGCAAAAGACTTAATAGCAGAAAATTAATTTCTGCTAAAAAGAAGGGAGAACTTCTGCTGTGAAAGGAAATTTTATGTTAGAAATTGCTGCAGTTTATATCTATTAGAAACTACAGGGAAAAAAATAATCCTGGAATGTCTTTTTCAAGTATTTCCAAAGCAAAGGCAGGTAAGCACTACTGTCACGGGCAGCAGCACAGGCGTAGCACAAAGGCACTAGCACAGCTCATGTGGAACCCAGTTCTGGTCAAACAGGGCTGGTTCCCTCTATCCTATCTCAACACCTGGCTAGTGCAGATGCCTGCCTGGAACTAGTTGCTCTAAACTCCCATTGTAATTACCTATTTTTGATGTTTACATTAAGATCAGGGAAAGAAGTGATGCTTGATAGTACAGTGAGTTAGTACACCTAGCACAGACACAGATATCAACAGTGTAAATAGAGCCAGTCATGCAAACTGCACGTCACTGATGAGCGCAGCAGAATTCAAAGTGAAGCTGGTATGAAGAATGGCTACTAAGATGACCAAAGCAAATGAAAAGTATGTATTACAAGAAGAAGCTATAAAAAAATGTTTAACTTCAGGAAAGGAGAATCGTCAAACCCTTCCTCTCCTCTTAGATGCTGATGAGCAGTGATTATGTCCTTGAACACTGATTTTTGCCTCACTCCCCAACTTCTGGATGCAATCGATAGCCCAGCTTCATCTCCCCTTGCTTAGGGGAGGTCTTCAAAGAAGGAAAGCAACACCAGAAAGATTGAGTGGCCCACTACACATGGAAAAGCCAACACACAAGGACTGCATTTAAGGCTCGCATAAACAGGTACTATCTGACCTGATGTGCAAGCACAGCACATTTGGGTGGGCCATCCCCAGTGTCGCAGGAGACAGTCACTGTCCTACAGAACATTGCCAGTCCTGACTGCTACTCATCCGTGAGTGATCAGTTGGGTGAAGAAACTCACTGTCAGTTTTACCGTAGCTAAGGTGTGTACCAGTACAGATGTATTTATTCATTTTACAACTGAAAAACAGGAAGATGCCACCAAAACGAAAAAAAAAAAACCTAAACAAGCCCAAACCAAGAATATAAACTATGGGCATTAACAGAGAGACTCAGGGTCAGGTCTGAAGACCTTAGTGGAAGCTAGCCCCTTTCAAAAAGGTGCTCCTACACTCATGCCAACCGCTGACAACTCTGATGTTTGGGTTCACCTTAATGATTTGTACAGCTTTGTCCAGTCCTGTCCTGTTTTTGTCCAGTCCTGTCCTGTTTTTGTCCAGTCCTGTTCAATGTATTCATCAATGACTTGGATGAAGGGACAGAGTGTACCCTCAGCAAGTTTGCTGATGATACAAAGCTGGGGGGAGCGGCTGACTCCCCGGAAGGCTGTGCTGCCATTCAGCGTGACCTGGACAGGCTGGAGAGTTGGGCAGAGA
>VZSC01020081.1:460048-500146 GCA_013398225.1 Steatornis caripensis
GCCTGGATGCATTCCTGTGCAACCTGCTCTAGGCTAACCTGCTTTAGCAGGGGGGTTGGACTGGGGGATCTCAAGAGGTCCCTTCCAACCCCTACCATTCTATGATTCTATGACAGCTTTGCGGAATCTGTAGGTTGGCCTGCAACACAAAACTGGTCTAGACGATACGGCAGGAAGAAGCTTGTCTGCCTCTGCCATGGAAGAGATGTTGCATCACAAGCACTTCCCTGCTGCATCTTTTGCTAATCCTCTACTCTATCGTGAGACCCCACCTGCAGTACTGTGTTCAGCTCTGGGGCCCCCAACATAAGAAGAACATGGACCTGTTGAAGCAAGTCCAGAGGAGGGCCATGAAGACGATCAAGCGGCTGGAGCACCTCTCCTATGAAGACAGGCTGAGAGAGATGAGGCTGTTCAGCCTGGAGAAGAGAAGGCTCCAGGGAGACCTTATAGCAGCCTTCCAGTACCTAAAGGGGCCTACGAGACAGATGCAGAGGGACTTTTACAAGGCCATGGAGTAATAGGATGAGGGGTAATGGTTCTAAACTGAAAGAGGGTAGATTTAGGTTAGGTATCAGGAAGAAATTCTTGATGATGAAGGTGGTGAGATGCTGGAACAGGTTGCCCAGAGAAGCTATGGATGCTCCCTCCCTAGAAGTGTTCAAGGCCAGGCTGGATGCGGCTTTGAGCAACATGTTCTGGTGGAAGGTGTCCCTGACCGTGGGAGGGGGTTTGGAACTAAACGGTCTTTAAGGTTCCTTCCGACCCAAACCATTCTGTGATTCTATGAATACCCACTCCTGAAAAGTGGCTGAGTGTTTAAAATGCATAGCAGAAAATGGCTGTCTCTTTTGAGCAACAGCGTTATGCTTTGCTGCTTCTGAGGCAGTTTCAGAAATCAACCAGCACAACACACTACCAGAAAAGCCGGAACATTATGGGCCGTCCTCATTGGCCTGAGAATTATCTGGGTGCATACTGGTGGAAAGATTTATCTATAGCCGTTATTCTGGGAAGGTTCACATCTGGCAGGCAGAGGACAGACTTCCAGTAGAGGTCCAGAGTCCCAATTAAGCTGGAAACAGTTAGTAATGAAGCTCCCATTTTCTCACACGTGAAATGCACTGTCTTGCAATGATCCTAGTATTAAGAGCACATACCAACCACTTCATCGAGGTAGCACACTGGAAGGACACACAATGCAATCCTAACAGTTTGTGAAGAAGGTGGGTATCATCATTCAACATACTGTCATTTTTCACCACTGATCTGACTACGGAAGCCTATCGCACACCTATGGATGTATCTGGCTACATAAGGCTCGCAAGACACATCATTACGCAAGAGCACATCCCCTCCTGTGACTGTGTGTGCCAATTAGCTGCTATTAATCCAAGACAGTACGTTTTCTGTTGCTCTAAAGGAGTGACACAATGGCTGCTATTTTGCTAACAAACAACACATTAGGCTCTTTCCTGTGAACAGCCTGCAACTTCCTTTCCATTTAGAAGAGATGGAACAAGGAGGGGTGAGCTTGTTAAGGAGCAAGGCATGTCCTCTCACTCTGCTCTGCTCTCCAAAGTCCACTAAAATGAGCATCAAGACACCCACCAGGTATCGGCTCCTATGCCAGGCAGAACATGTGTTTCTGGCTAGCCAGTCCTCAGTGGGTGTTTTTCACTGTGAGAGCCAATATGGGAAATTATATTACAATCTGTGATGAAAACTCTTCACGTTGTGTCCTCTGCTGCTTCTGAGGCTGATGAGACAAAAAGCTGGACTGTCAGACTCCACGTCCTCATGGGTTGCTCACTCCATCTGCAGAGGGTCCCAGATCGTGATAGGCTCCATTGCAGCATCCCAGACATCTTCTGCAGCTTGATACATACACAGTGTATAGCTATACTGACCTGCGTAGGGTTGGAACCTGTCCAATGCACATATACACACAGCCCAGAGCCTTTTGAATTTGAACCCCTTGTTTGTAAAAAGCTGGACAGATCATTCCCAGAAGTTCTGTATCGCTGTTGGGAAATTTTCTCATCAGTAAAACTGTGCACCTGAGCAGGTGCGTATGCAACTGCTGAACAGGGTTCTTCCTCTTCCTCCTCTACGTCCCACATTGCAACCCTGTTACGCACATGTCAAATCTTCACCATGACTCACACAAATGCGAGCGCTTAAGAAGCAGCCTTCTGACATGTAATTCCAGAATTGCAGGAACTTGGGTATGGCGGCTGACGACAGGCGGCCACGAGATCTCCTGTGGTGCCTGCCAATGACTAGGAGGCTTGCAATTAACTGCTCTATTTTACGTACGAGAAAGACCCTAACATACAGCACCCTGTGCTTTTCTGTACCTAAGGACATTTTAAAATTGTTTCAGAGCACAGCCAGAGTGTGAAAAAAAAGCCACAGTAGGGACGCTTGGGGTACCAGGACTCTGGAATGGAAAGGGATTAATTCAGAGGTAATACAGTTACATTCAAACCATGACTGCAATCTTGGTTCTAGTTCTAAAGGACCAATTTACAAAAGAAGTACACAACTTCAGTCAATCATTTCACTGGCACCTCTCTGTTCTTTTCAAACAAAATTTTCAGATAGTCAAAACGTGTGGGTTACTACATTCCATATGGCTTTATAAATTGTGAGTCATGAATCCTACAAAGACAGTTTGTGGTTTGGTTTTTTTTCCCTTTTTTTAAACCCCAAACTTTAAGGTCTACACTTCAAAGCATCTGATCCACCTTCTGAACAAACCTGTAGAATCTTCTTTTTGGAAGGGCTGGAACTTTTTTACATGTGAACACAGTTAAAATTAATCTGGAGCTATTATATAAATGTAGAATTTTATTAACATTTACCATTCCTGCTTAAGCGAAGGTATCTGAACATCGAGGCGTTCTGAAGTCTTCCCTAGCGGTCTGCTTAGGAAAGTTACTTAGATTTAGCGGTAACTGATATCTAGATCTGCAACATCAAAAAATGGTTTCTAATTTAGAAACTGTAAATGCTTTCATCCATCCTTGCAGATACAAAGATCTGAATATATATTGCTGTACACTGCATGTTTCCAATGCAATGGGCTAATGAATTATTCCACCCAAAACACAAAAGGTCTGTAAATTCTCTTGTAAGACTTTAAACTACAATATGAAAAGCTGTAAATTACTGGAGCCTTCCAAGTATGATAGAAAATGCTCTAAAGCTTTAAATTAAATTACATAGCTTTAGTGGGAACCTTGCTAGCTGAATTTCTGTTCTTGCACACTTTGTGACATGTCCTCATTTTGTTTCCTTGTAATTGCCTTCACGATGCCAATTACGTAAGGTTCCCATCCCTTACTACCCATATTCCTATTTAAATGTTCTAACTCCTTAAAGAGACATCTATTATTTCTGGTATGGCATGGCATTGTGCCAGCATATAGTGGCCAGTCGTGGCTATTTAACACAATTAGTAATCTACTTTTAGGCATAATCCTGTGTAAAGGTACACGTCTTACGTTGTGAAGTCTCTAGCTGAACACTGGAAGATTCTTTCATCAACTTATTAAGAAGAGGGCAAACCAATCTATGCAGGAAATAAAGCATGAAAAACACATTAATCAAAAGAGTGGTGTTTCTATAATGTTTATTTTTTCATTAGGTAGTCTTTACTCTGATTAAGTGTTGTGGCTGTCTGACTGTGAGGCCAAGCAGAAATGATTAAAGCAGAATACAAATTACCTAGGAGTGGAAAACAAAACAAGTGGGGAACAGTAGTGAACATTTCACTTAAGCATGATGCACTGGACTTAGAATGGAGTTCTCTCTTCAGAGATCGTATTTCCCATGGCACTACACTAACAGCTCACTAGGACCAGATGGTATTCACCTAAGAGCTCTAAACCAACTGAAGGATGAAATAACACAACTGCTAGCGGTGGTGTGTAACCTCTCACTGGGAGCTGTCTCAGTGTCAGGGGCCGAGACGGTGGTGAAATGGCTCATTTTCACAACGGATTCCAGGGGTGATCTGAGGAACTACAGACCAGTGAAGCTGATGTCCTTGTTCAGCAATGCAGTAGGGACCATTGAAAAGAACAGAATGAGCAGACGCATGGAAAAAATATATTGTGAAGCATGCCATTAAGCTTCTCTGAAGCGAAGACATACTTCACAAGCCTACTGGCATTTAATTTGAGGACAAGGTATACTAAAGTGCATTTTTAAAATTCACTGGGGGAAAAAAAAAGCTCTTAAAAAGGAACTCTCACGGGCTAAGAAGATCCTCATTTGAATGAATAAACAATTAAAAGATATGAAAGAAAAAGTAGGAACACAGAGTATTCCCCCTGGAAGGAGATCACCAACACAATCCTACAGGACTTTGTGACAGGACCTGCGCTGTTCAGCAAAGTCCTAAATGACCTGGAAAAGTGATGAATAATGAGGGAACAGAGACTGCTGATTCCACTACGTTTATCACAGGGACTAAAACCGAAGCCTGACCCGGCAGAGCTGCAGAAGTGCACTACGATCATGAACAACTTGTGATAAAATAGCAGATGAAATTCTGTGTAGGGTATTGCAAAGTGGTGCATGCAATTACATATACTGACAAGGACCATTCCGGAATGAAGTAAGAGTTCTATGATGTCAGCTCAGTACCCAGCAAGGGGTCAAAAGACAAACTGAATTATTTGGAAAGGACAGGGAATAAATCAAAGAGCACTTCAAAAAATGCAGTGTGAACTTGCATTTGTAATAACACGGGCAGTTTTGGTCCTCCCATCTCTGAAAGGATGAAGGAAACTTGAAAGGTCAAGAGGGGTATAACGAAAAGTAGGAAAAGTTTCTTTATGAAGACTGAGTAAACAGGAATCTTCAAGTTGGATGTGTCCTTTTATCCTTCTTCCTTGCTTCCTTACCTCTTCTACATGTCTTCCTCTCCCTCTCATGTTACGGCATTCCTATCAGCACTTTCATAGTCTTCCCTAACCTGCAGACAAATGGAGGGTATGAAATACAAGCTGTTGGGATTTTCTTTCCTCACTCATCGAGTCGGTGGGAAGGCTTTCTCCAGTCTTCCCACACTCCTTCTCCAAGGCAGGAAATGCATAAGGATTCACTGCTCCCCCTCCTCTCCCCCCCACCCCTCACCCCAATATACAAAGGAAAAAAATACTTTTTTACCTCCTTCTCGCATCACAGCCTTGTCAACAAGATTTTTACTGATTATCAGACATGGACTTCTCCAGGCAGACAGACTGCTTTCGGTGCATGGCTTCTCTGTGAATTAGGAGCTGCCACGACAGATTGCCCCACCTTGGAGTTACTTTCAGAGCTGACTGCAAACTCTTTCCATTTCACGGCATACAGACACCTCAGCCAACTGCTTCTCCCTGATGGCGAGGTGGTATCACAAGTTAAGCATGCTTCAGTCTTACCTCTCACTTACGGGAAGTTTGTGTCAACTTTATTTGGAAACTGGAGCGGAGGTACTACAATAGCCAGGGGGTGCAAATGCCCTAGCTGCTTCATCTTAAAATTTAGCTCTGACCAGCTTTTGACTGATGGAAAACTAACTGCAACTTGAGAGACATGTTCATGGACTCCCATGAGGCATTTGAGGTAAAGAGAGATATTCAGGTATTGAGAAATGCACTACTTCAGTCCTTGGTTCACACCACTTCAAAGACCAGTGTGCGGTTCAGTTCAGGAGGAACAGGACTGATGGGCTGCGAGCTGGAAGCTGCCTTTCGTATAGGCTCTGCTTTCCATGAGGCACATACCAATTCTTCCCTGTAAACTCCTATGCAAAAATCTTGCCCTACCAGAGATGACCTGGTTTTTACACTGGTCTATAGGAAGTGTCCAATTACACCGATGGCGCAGAATCCCCCTTTGCTTGGTTCCCTCAGTCTGAAGCACTTGTCTTCGTTAACTTAGTGTCGTGTATTTTTGTGAGCATTAAAAACTCTGTGGAAGGCAGAGTGTAGCATCACGGAAAAAAAATTGCCAGTCACTATAAAAATGCAAAGCACAACCAAAGGAGGGTGCTTTAATTTCAGACACACAGCTGCAAAATCGCTTAGCTAAGATAGTTAGAAATTTGTTTGTATTTCTTCCCAATTGCAATGCAGAGGTGAATGGCTGTGTACTGATAAAGCCATCTGTCTTGTGGGTGCCTGGAGGAAGACTCTGCACCAAAGCAATATTGCCAGTTTTACAGTTAATATCCTGGTGCACAATACTCTTGAGCTGAGAGTTGGACCACAGTAATTTCCGCCGCCTTAGGGCATACCATAGAACAGCATGCTCAGTTGTAATGACTCTTGCTCACCAGCACAAGCTGCCAGATTGGGAAAGAGAATGAATATCCCTGCAGGGCATAATGCAAACACACCATTCGGTGCACGGAGATAATATTCACGTCCATGGACTCAGATCTGAACCCAGAGAAGAGAAGGAACAGAAACCATGGGTAGAATGCTTTTATTGGGTAGGTTTTTCAGATGACTTCCTTATCCTGGATATTCACAAAGAATAACAACAATTTAGGGGCTCAAAAAAACCCGTGGCTAAGACTAGCTTAGTTTGGATTTCTAACAGATATGGGTTTTGTCTTATTATAGGGCTCTTTTCAGACTTCTTTGGATGTCTTCAAACAAAAGACCATGCAAGAGACTGCGGTCCAAAGCACCTATGATTTCTGGATACCAGTAATTCCTATGGTTTGGATCAGCCTTGGACATCTGGAGCTGCACCAAGGTTGACAGAGAGGACACAGTCATTATTCAAAAGACTAATTATACTCTCGGAGATAACTGCTCAATGCCATCTCATCTTTGTGACCTTTACCTCCCAAGTTTCCCACCACTCCCATTTGAAAGTGCAAGTCTCAAGTTATCCACAAGAACGCTGTTGAGCACAGAGCAGAACAGCTCTGCAAATCACCATCACAACCTAGAAGGGAAAAGCTACACTCACGTAGCCCCATCTCTCCTTCCCTCTTGTTCACTTCACCTCTGTAAGTCACTGTTGCCAGCTGCTTCCCAGGATCTCACCATGTTCAAATTCTCATCCTATGGTATCTGCAAGGTAGTTTGAGGCTGCTTTTCACTCTGTCAAACAGTGCAAGGCTTTGCAAATTACGGAGAAAGTGAATGGGCATGGGACTTCTAGAAACACAGCAGTCAGCTAAGTCTTTGTGTCTCAGGTACCCTGACAAGGACACCTGAAATGTTTTTGGCTTGATACTGAACTTTGAAGCTTTTTGCTTATGCACAAGGGAATCAGACTGAAAGAAAGGCTGCTGCCAGGGCATTTGGACAGAAACACTGCTTTTTTCCCTATGGCTTCCAGTGTAGGGGAGAGTTAAGGAACCTTTTGGAATCCTGTAGGGCATCTTCTGTGTTGAACAGAGCCAGAACCTGGGAGCCAGAGGCTCTATGCTGTTTGTATGCAGGGGGTTTATACAGTCATGGGTCAGATTCTGGCTAGGGCAATTAAGACGTTCCTCAAATAAAGCAGCAGAACTGCATTCACCAGCTCTATTCACATTGAGAAAATGAATCAGTGTATTGCTCTGAATATCTCTTATCTTTGGCTCCTTTTCTTTTGCAGTTTCTGGTACCAAACACTTCAGTTTTCTCTTCTGCCTTTGAACCGTGGGCTCCTGCCGCTGGTGCAGGAGCTGTACTTCCAGTTGCAAGTTGCTTTAAAATCTTTTTCCTTTCATGTTTAGCTCCTGTACTAACTGGCCCTTCTGTGACTTTACTGTTTACTGCGCTGCTGTGCTGTTACTGCTCTTTTGTTTTTCTGTTGTGCGGCTTTGGGGTCAGCCTGTAACACCGCCTTGACTCAAGGGAACCATGAGAGTGATGAACCACTGCAATGAAGTGGGAATCCCACTGGTGGTTTTTTCTCACACCAGGATCCCCCTGAGAATCTGCTTCTCCTTCTCTCCAGACTGTAACAGCTCTGGGCAGAGAGTTAACTGGGACTTCTCTCCGCAATTTCTAGCTCCAATGGAAAATGTAAACGCTGCCTGCATTTTGATCCATGACACCAACTGCAACTGGCACACCGTGAGCAGCAGAAGCTGGGAGACCATGCTGAAGTTTAATGAGTATCTCTGATGAATCCTTACACTGGTCTCCAACAATAGCTTAGGGTTTAGATAGTTAATGCTGATACTGACAGTTAACACGTCTGTGCTGTGGCCTGGAAATCTGCTCAGAGAACTGCTTCTGTAAAAAACTGAAATTTGCATATCCCACTATAAAACTGTGAATGCAACTTCCTAAGCAAACTTCTAAAGCTCCAACCTGTTTTTTTCATCAGTAGTTGATGAACCTATTGCAAGGATCTTTCTTCAATTACCAGCTGTAAGAAATGCAACGCAACAGATAATGCACACACTTAAGCACCTTCATAACTGAAGTTATGGATCACATCTCGCAGGAAAAGGAAGAAGTATGACTTTTCCTGTGATGTTTAAAAATAAGGAACCCTTCACAACTTATTCTTAACTAATGCACATAATTCCTTGTACAGCAACAAACTGGAAACATGTAAGACAAATTTGAGGGACTATTTAATTCGAATACTTTTCAATTATTCTGCTTTCCCTTAAACAGACTATAAACCACAATTCTATAGCTTTTTGTACAGTGCCTTTAGTCTGGACTCTTACCCTTACCTAAAAAAATTAAAGTTTGTTCTTGCAGAAAACTGAAGAAATACTTGTTGACAGCAGCAGACAACCATTACACCTTGTGCTATTCATGCTCCTGTGAAGTTACCTAGTGCTACATGACTTTCTGATCAAAACGAAGAAAGTATGTAAGACAACAAAGCACATGTTAAATACACTAGAAATCCGCTAGAATGTATCAGTTTTCTGTTTTCAAAAAGAAGGTACAGAGAACTGTGCCTGAATGATGTTATTTCTCTTTGGATCCCATAAAGATTAGCACTAGTACTCGACACTGTTCAGCATTTTTATTAATCATCTGTAAGTAAACACAGAATCACTGCTGGTAAAATTTGCAGATGACACTAAGATTAGCAGATAGTCGATACTAATGAAAGGACTACAGGCACACAAAACAATTAATCATTTATTAATCTAGACACAGTCAAAGAAAATTAACGTTAATACGGCCAAACAGAAAGTCGGACATTTAAGAACAAGAAGTACAGAACCAGGGACTAAATCCTGGAAAGCAATAAAATTCAAGAGTACTTTCTACTATCGCAAATAAGTCAACATGGACTCCCTGTACAATCCTATGGCAAAAAGTGGACCCACAAATAATGGAGTAGTGGGTATGAAAGTTGGCACTGCTGAGATTTTAAAAGAAGTATAATGTGCAGTTCCAGCACGCTTGTTCTCTAAATGGTGGGGGAAAAAAATGGAGAGAACGTACAAGAGAGCAACAAAAACAATTTGAAGGCTGTAGAAAATGTCTTAAAGCAAATAATTTAAAGAGATAATGCTTAGGGTAGCAAAAAGGACGTTGCATTGTAGCTTGATTACAGTGTTCCAAAACTTTCACATGGAAAATAGTGGCTAGCGAGGGACCACTTAATCTAGTGAAGAAAAGCATAGCAAGAACTAATGGCTGAAAGTTAAACCTAGACAAATTCAAATTTAAAATAAGGCACATGTTTCTAAGGATGAGAGTGATCAAATACTGGAATAAATGACCAGAGAAGGGGCTAAGTCTTCATTTCTGATGTCTTTAAATCAAGCTCGCCTGTCTCTGCAGAAGATGTGCTACACCAAAAACCACAATTTGTGCTTTTGTCAGGCTCAAGTTACTGATCTTCACCCTAAAGGAAAAGGAAAATTTATGACCAGGGATCTAGATGGGGTCAGAGAAGATAATCTCATGTTCTTTTTAGTCTTACCCTCTATGAATCTATCAATATCATCTGAGTGAGTACAGCGAAAAAACTTTCCGAGTGACTTTTGCCATCTGGATAACAATGTGATCCGTAGCAGATTGTAAATAATCCAGTAATAAATATATGTCAAACTATCAAGATGAATATATTCTTGCAACGCCTTCTAATTTAGAAATTTAGAGTTATTTAATATTTTACACATTAATTTTATACTGGGTAATTGAATTAATGTGTAAGGGTTAAGCAGACAGGCTAATGAAACACTGTGCCATTTACTTAGCTTAATGTGGTTGGAAAAATCAATGCACTTTGGTCTGTCAGTTAGCATCACAGATTTAATTGAATACCATGTCAAGTATTTTAAACTGTTTACTATTGTAAATAGAATCTAGCAGTATAGTAATGGTAATAAGCCACGATGCTTTTCCTGAATTCCAATCAGATTTGAACATGACCGTCATTTTAAGCTCCAACACGCCAGACACAGATCAAACAGCTGTCATTAGTTCTACAGAATTTGGTGATTACTCCTGTGATTCTGAAAAAAATGTATTTGCTATTGATTCACTCTCTAGAAGACAGGTAGTGGGTAATGAGTTTGATATTCCTAGCAATGGTTACTTCTCTGTGGATTTATATTTGCTTCCACTTCATTATTGTTACTGGGAGGAGGAATCAATCACACAGCAATCTTCTACTCAGCCTATCTGAGAATTGGTGGACGCCACTTTGTGCATGATTGCATGATGGGAACAAGAGGAAGAGCAGGAGAAGCACCTCCTCAGCTTATCTTGGGTGAGTTCCAAGCACAGCTGTACAACAGCTCCTTACTCTTCTCCTTTTTACAACTCCCAGGCAATGGCTTCCCAAGAGAAAATACGAAGGCAGCAAGGACAGGGGGCGGTCACAGCCCTGTCCAAGTTGAAGGAGCTTGCCACTGCCAGACTAGCAGCAGGAGCAGGCGATGTTTTCGTCATGCAACATGTACATCCCTGTCCCTTTCTCAGATGCCGTAAATGAATTTTTTTTTACAAGATCCCAGTGCCTGTAATGCCGATGTTTCCAACTGACCTACCTGTTTATGCTCCCATAACAGTCAATGTAAAGACCTAAGTTCTCCTATTTGTACCATGGTTCTTATCCTAAAATAGATGTCCAGAAGCAATCATTTATATTGGGCGGTACAAACATCTATTTCAGCCCAGTGATTACAAAGTTCTTTAGGAAAGGCAGCTCAGATGGAAACATCTACACAGCAGACATCTGAAGTCAGGAGAAATTAAACCCACCCTGCATGCCTCCAAGCTCTCCTTAGCAAGCTGCAGATGAACACTGCTTCCAACGCTTCTCCTAGGGAGAATCAGGTCCCTGTTTTATTGGACTCATCATGTGTGCAACGTAAAATTATTATGCCATTTTTAACTATCAGCAGCCTTGCTTACATGTTCTAGCATGTTCTTGATTGTAGTTAAGTCTTTTGCATTCCTCTAGCATACTGGCACCTCAGATGCAACAGAAATTCACTGTGCTGGGTGCTGTACAGCAGGCCAGTTCTTGTGTCAAACTGCTACTAGTTTAAGACAGGAAAAAACATGAGAAAATAGGCAGATTGATGTGGGAGTACACAGATACAAAAAGGCAACATTAGTCAGCACAGTAGGCAGCCGTCTTTGCACACTACTGACCTAGCCGTTGCCAAGCTTTTGGGCAGCATCATAGCAAAGGAGAGTTTTAAAGAAGGGAAGGAAAATTATAGAAAGACTGCTCTGTAAAGAGCTGTGAAAGGCATTGTGGGAAAAAGCACAAACGTGTTAGTGCGAAAATGGAGCAAATGGGTGATGGACGCTAGTAACAGAGAGCGAGAGGATGGAGGAATCATCCTCCCCACTGGCTGAGCGACTGAGAAGACTGGCACAGATCTTGAAAGTGAAGGAACCAGCCTCTAGGCGATGCAACAGAAAAGAAGGTACTGAACCACAGATTCATTCCTTCTCTATTTTTGCGTAGCCCTCTTCAATCTTAGGTAACACTTTTTTTCTGCATTATTTATCCTACAACAGGATGTAGCATTGTGGCCATAATGTAAAAGAGAACTACAGCTTGGTTATACATTTTACAAATGTATACAGTTCATTAAAATGACTACAGACAATTAATTCTACAAAGTTAAGCACTCAACTTGGACAATGTCCTTATTAAAGCTGTGTATTTGACCTTGACTGACTGTGGTGCACGTACACTGTTTTCGAGTAATCATAGAATATACAGTTCTTTCCTACATTGTTAGAGATGCGAAACATATACAGAATTTGTAAATTTCTGCTTTTTCTTTATACTTATGTAGTGGTTTCCCCCCATGGCTTAGTTCAGCATATACCTAGCGGTTTAAAAATTTACATTTTTTTCACCTAAGAAAAACATATATTAAAAATTGTGAAATACTCAGACATTATAATTAGCCTATTCAACAAAGTTTACTTAGATGCAGTGCAGAGGATAAAGTAGTTAACGGTGAAGCTAAATTAGCTGCATAAACATGTGCAATGCAGCCCTCCTTAGGTGCAATCTAGGGCTGAAGCAATTAATCACAAAATCTACACATCTATAACCTGAGGTTGGCCTAAATACTAAATATAATGCATTCTTCCAATCTTAGTTTGATGTATTTTTCACTACCACTCTTTGTTATTATACTTAATGTGTATCGTACTGTACAAGCATAACACACACCACTTTCCACTCTGTCTGTGGACTGTTTTATGATATACCAGATATTTATGGGTGATATACGTCTTAGAATCATAGAATCATGGAGAAGTTTGGCTTGGAAGTGACTTTTAAAGGTCATCTAGTCCAACCACCCTGCAGTAAGCAGGGACACCTTCCACTAGATCAGGTTGCTCAGAGCCCCGTCCAGCCTGTCCTTGAATGTTTCCAGGCATGGGGCATCTATCGCCTCTCTGGGCAACCTGTTCCAGCACTTCACCACCCTCATCATAAAAAATGTCTTCCTTATGTCTAAATTTACCCTCTTCTAGTTTAAAACCATTACCCCTTGTTCTATCCCTACACACGCTGCTAAAAAGTCTGTACCCATCTTTCTTATAGGCTCCCTTTAAGTACTGAGAGGCTGCTGTAAGGTGTCCCCAGAGCCTTCTCTTCTCCAGGCTGAACAACCCCAACTCTCTCAGCCTTTCTAATAGGAGGTGTTCCATCCTTCTGACCATTTTTGTGGCCCTGCTCTGGACTCGCTCCAACCAGTCTGTGTCTTTTTTGTGCTGAGGGCTCCAGAGCTGGACACAGTACTGCACGTGGGGTCTCACCAGAGCAGAGTAGAGCGGGAGAATCACCTCCCTCAACCTGTTGCCCATGCTTCTTTTGATGCAGCCCAGGATATGGTTGGCCTTTGGGGCTCTACGTGCACATTGCCAGCTGACGCCCAGCTTTTCATCCAGTAGCACCCCAAAGCCCTTCTCCTCAGGGCTGCTCTCAATCCCTTCATCCTCCAGCCTCTACTGATACTGGGGATTGCCCCGACCCATGTGCAGGACCTTACATTTGGCCTTGTTGAACATCATGACATTCACACGGGCTCACTTCTTGAGTTCGTCCAGGTCCCTCTGGATGGCACCCCGTCCNGGGGCTCTATGTGCACATTGCCAGCTGACGCCCAGCTTTTCATCCAGTAGCACCCCAAAGCCCTTCTCCTCAGGGCTGCTCTCAATCCCTTCATCCTCCAGCCTCTACTGATACTGGGGATTGCCCCGACCCATGTGCAGGACCTTACATTTGGCCTTGTTGAACATCATGACATTCACACGGGCTCACTTCTTGAGTTCGTCCAGGTCCCTCTGGATGGCACCCCGTCCCTCGGATGTGTCAGCCACACCACTCATCTTGCTGTTACCTGCAAACTTGCTGAGGGTGCACTTGATCCCACTGTCTATGTCATTGATGAAGATATTAAACAGTACTGGTCCCAGCAGAGACCCCTGAGGGACACCACTTGTTACCGATCTCCACCTCTTTCTTAGGTCAAAGACAGCTTAACAATTTTCTGCCTTTATGCTGCTACTCACCACTTTTTTTCTTCTTTGTCTTTTTTTTTTTTAAAGTCTTTTTTCCCCCAGATGTCATTTCAGAGATTCAGCCTACTGAGTAGTAACCCCCTGCACTGGTGCAACGGAGAAAAGCCAGCTGTCATAGAAAACACATTAAGGAATTTATAACTCTATATGATTGTAAAGCACTATGTAAAATATTGCACAACTTATGAAGCAGTAAAAATCTGTAACATTAGAGATTGATTTCCACATTACATATCCACAAAAGAGAATAATTAAGGTCTTACAGGCAATTTTGAGAATAAAACATATACCTATATAGAGAGATAATGGCTTTGAACTCATACCCTTGCATAAAAGCATAGTGACCAGCTATTCGCTAATACAGATGCCCAAAACTACTTCAGCCTCTGTGGTGTTCCTTACACACAGAGCCTAGGGAAGGGACCACTGCCTACTCAGAGCCCGATTTCTCTCCCACTGTGCTGCTGTTCCTTCCTTACTGTGTAATGTTTAATTACACAAACTTGAAAGTTAACTCTTGAAGCCACATGCAGGCTACTTTCCAGTTGATTCTTAAATTCTTCCTACTGTTGGAGTCCACACAGGTTTTAAGAACAAAATTCTAAAGCTCTGCCTTCCCAGAAGTTTGAAATATGCTGATAATGGTGTGTGTACAGTTCAGTCTGAAGTTCTCTGATGTAAAGTCCACTAAGAAAAACTCTTCCATGCCTCAGAAATTCCACATAATACTGCACATTCATTAGACGGAATGATGCAGAAGCAGCAAAAATTCAAGGCCATCTCCTTTGCCACGTTTAGCACGAAAATTCAAAGCAATAAAAGTTTCATTGCTATGCTGAAAGAGCCATGTACAGTAAAATGTAAAACACACTGCATTCACTGATGGATATTTATTTAAATTTTTCAGTATTCATATCCCAGCCATGTCGTTTATACCGCTGCTCAAATAAACCATCAAAGGTGTAGGGAGATTCAGCACCATTTCTTTTAGAGAAGAAGCACAGAAAAGTGACCAGGTAATAAAATTCTGGTGTAAGAAATCTTTCTGAGTGCAAATAGGATGTTGAATATGGAAACAAACAATCGTTCTCCCCTGCCGTTTTAAGCACGTTGCCCAATTGATATTATTACAGGATGAGTAATGCCCATTTCTTTGGCTTTTAAACTAGATCTTTCTGCTGTGTTCTTTTGTGTATCGCTCTTAAGTGTCCTTATGCAGGCTGCAGTTCAGCACACCATTGTTTGGGAAGTTTGTTTCTGAAACAAATACACTCTTACGCAATTGCATTTATCTACAATAACAATCTACAATTTATCTGCTTGAATTTGGTCCAATTGTCTAAACTCTCCAACATCTCAGATTTTACTTTATCCTCCACTCTTTATAATCCCTGTTAGTGTAATAGTGGCAGGTTTGCTATGTGGAAGATTCAGCTCCTATCACAGGTCATTTACAAAGACATCAGATATCACTGACTCTTAATTAGCTACGCTCTGAAACCGTTCCTGGGCTTGCTTTGTCAGGACCAGCTGATTTCTGCACAGAATATAAGGCTCTTACAGTGGTTAAAGTGAAAGGAAAAAAGAGAGACTGAAAGAAATCTTTTCCCCATTATTACTTGACTCAAGCAAAGTACATTTTTGACCTGAGAAATTTTACTCACATTCTGGGATTAGACTAGTGATAGCACAAAACATTTGTTTCGCAAAGAAATCCAAATCTGCTCCTCTGTACGCAGCTATTTAGAATTCAGCGCAACTTTAAAAATCACTTTAATATTATGAGAAACGGTCAAGCACTGAATCAGAAATAATAAAGAAGAGAAATTAAAACAATAAACAAAGCTGTGAGATGAGTGCCTGAGCACTTGTGAGATGAGTGTGTGAACGTTTGATAGCGTGTGTCAGGCTGGACTAGCTGGTGAGCAGGAGACTCGTAGAGCAGGTAAGAGGGCCCAGGATCCAGGCAGGCACCTGAGAGAGCGTGGGGGCCTGTGCTGGTATTCAAGGGATCTGTGAATGGGGGTATGCTTGTGAATCCAGGAAGTGAAAGGCATGTGCATTTTCACGCATGAACTTTAAATCCGATCTGCCAGAGAAGACGACTCTACTTGTGTTTTATGTGACCACTGGCAGCGTTACTCAAGAGTGCTGTTGAAGGCTGCCCTGTCTGTGGCAGCCTGTGTAGTCAGCCGTGTGAATGTCGTGTGTGTACATGTGTGTCCCTGAGATACGTGCTAAGCGTCGCTACCAGCTGAACCTGGAAACATGAAAGCTGCAGTCGCCTCTGCTGGCATGGGACAGAGACATCCACGTCTCCATGTGCACCAGCCTGGGATCCAGAGGACAAGGAGGAGGGATCCCAGGTCCTGGGGTCCACCCAAGACAGCAGCTTTATAACACCCCTCAGCAGAGTCACTCAAGTATCAGGAAATGCAGGCACTACAGTTGTTTGTACAGTCCTAATTTGACCTGGTTTGTACTTGTGTTTCAAAATACTGTCTTTAATTACGTGATCTCATTTATTTTTTCACATTCAGTGCAGAGAACAGATGATGCTTCCCTCATGAATTGCTGCATATCCTTTTTTTACAGTTCCTAGGCCTCATTCAAGCCTTAATCTGAGGATGAAGTGATTAATTTCCTGTGGAGTCTGTCAATAGAGTACCTAGGTGCTTCACATTCATGTGGCATTTTCTTCATTGTTTAGATGTAGGACTGAGGCACATAGCATCTCAATGAAAAGTCACAGCTACCGTTCGGTGCCTATGTGTTAGCAAGTCAGGAGCATTAAAACAGGGAACACGCTATTAGTTTCTCCTCTGCAAAGTCTGGTTTAAATATTTTTCCCGACAGATAACAGACTTAACTCAAGTTCTCCAGAGCTGCACACAGCTGCCGTAGCCATAAGACCATTTCTTCTGCACCTGCAATCCTTTGGCATGTTACTAAACCCCTTTTAACTTCATCAATTAATGGGAAAGAGGTGCAATTGTATTTTTATTACAAATTTTTAAGCATCACTAAAAACAATGCCTTGCAAAAGGATGCATCAGGCAACATAATAAAAAAAGTAAAAAACCCACACAATTTTTATATAGTCTGGTTAGTAATATATCTCCAAGTACATGTTGGACGAGATAAGTATGCTTCCCCTATCCTACTGATTAGGAAGCTAACACGCTAAGATAAAGGAAATGGTTTGCTTTGTATCACATATCAGGTGAATGACTCAGCCAAGAGAAGAGTCTCTCAGTTACGAAGCATTTTTTCTTCAGGATTCCAAAACATTTTACAACCATGGATATTATTTACTGCATCATCTACACATGGTTAAATTCAGTTGCAGAAAGACTCCACAGTAATCAGTGAGAGAACCCAGTCCCATAATTCTGCAGTCAGTGAAGCCCATTGGAATGGAACCAGCTGGGTTGCAAATAGTTCTGAAAAGGCCATCCAAGTTTCTGCATAACGCTAAACAATACCTACATGACCCACATGCGGGAATTTATCTATTTCCATAACCCAGCAGTTTATTCAGCAAAAATACATTCCTCAGACATATTGTTACTTAGATTTAAATATAAAAATATATTTCTGTTTTTCAGATAAACAGATAGATAATCAAAGTCAAGAAATAAAACTTCCAGAAAGGAACGATTAATTTATAAACCAAAAAAACCTCCTACGCTTTTAAATAAAATACTTCATACAGACTTTATCATTCCAGATAAATCCGTTATCCTAAAGTGAAATGTAAATGCTAATCCAGTTGAAGACTTAGGCCACACAGCGTATGCATATTCTTGACCAACCAAACCCCAAAATCACATGTAGTTATACTCTGTTTCTTGTTTTCTGGAGTTTCTAACACGGAACAGTAATTCATTTACCTGAAGGTGTAGAATGTGTATTGACACTGCTCTTCCTGAACAATTGCTACTTGGTTAAGAGTTTGTATATTAAATTTTAACCCTGTGCACACGGACACAGGCACGGCTTTATTTTCTGCTCTTCACAGGAAGGATATCTGTAATCCAGTAGTGAAACAGAGACGTGACTATCTTGGTATGATCTGAAACAAAGAAAACACATTCCTCCTGAAATACCGCTATGACATTACTGAACATTCAAAGAAAAAGACTTGTGTGAACATCTGTTTCCATTCAATATTAGCATTTCAGTAAAATCAATGCAGATACTGGAGCCTGAAGACTAACAGATACGAATTTCTAGATAAACAGGTGAACCTTCTTTTAGGAGGTCAGTTATTTGTATGAGAAACAATTTTGGTTCTGTATTTTCGAATGTCCTATTTGTTATGAGTCAGTAATTAAGAAAACATGGAGACTGAAATGACAAGATCATGTGAGTAAGGTTAAAAGAGTGCAATCTTCTCCACTTCTTTCTGCCTGGAGAGTAATTTCACACGTTATTATTTAACTTACAGTAGAACCTAGAAGCCCCAGTCCAGAATGTGTCGTGCTGTACAGACAGCTGCACCGAAAGCCTCAAAATGCCATGGCTTCTGCCTTAATTCAGAGATTATCTCTGTGACTTCATTTATTTTTAATGTCAGGACTTTCTACAGTACTTATATCACATTTAAGATGATTCTATAATGTTATGCTGATATAGCTTTCACATTTCTTTTCCATTTCTTTGAATGTTCATTCAGAAAAAAAAAGGTTAAATTTAATCATTTTAGGGCCTCTGTGTATCCAGCCTGTGCATTCTTGGCACACAGTAACTGTATTACTTCTGGCCTGCAAAACGTATCCCCCCACCCCCCACAATGGAGACATATATATAAGGACAACACTCCAAAAAACAGCAGTTAAAAGAAGCTTCTAGCTCTTCTGTGAGTGATAATTTCCTAGGCAACAAGGGAAGAGTATATTTGAGACCTGATACTAACCAACAAAGGGAAAATATTAATAGATAATGGAATGAAGTTGATGAGAAGCTGAATGAGTTCGTAAATTAGGAGATAATGATTTTTTTTAATTAGCTGATCACCTATGCTTTAATAATTGATGTGAAACGGGAATTAAGTAGCCCTCATTTAAAAAGCTACTTTCCAACCAGCAAATGGAGCATTACTTCCAGTCACAGCTCTTCTCCTTTGCCCACTGCACTGTGCAGGATCATGAAGGTGTCTGGCTTCCTTTTGCAAACGGCCACTGACGTTCTGACAGAGATCAGCCAAGCCCCCATCACGAGAAATGCGTGTCTATTTGACTTCTAAACATTCTCTTCCCTGCATTTATAGAAGATTTAGGTAGGGTTAAGTACTTTTTGTTAAAGACTACCAAATAAATTGGAAACAGTCATAGGACATTTTGTTCTCTTTTACAATCTGAGAACAATGACATTTAAATAGCCATGTTCAAACAAAAACTCTTGACCAACCCCAACTTTGAATGATTGCTAGAGTACAAGGTCAAAGGTAACCTGGTGCAGTAACCTGAAGCACAAAGTACAAGGTAAGTTGATGGAGGATGACAGCTGGACAGAACAACCAGTATCTCTTAACCACAGAGAATTTCTTGTTCAAGTATGTTTTCTCATTTAGATGAATGGTTAAAGATAATACCTTAATGTTGATAATTTTTCTATCTCCTTAGCAATTTCCTCTTCCTGCAAAATTTTTCAGAGCCCACCAGGTATCCTCCTAGACCTTTCCTTGATAGGACTGCAGATATTGTGATCTAAGAGCTTAAGGTAAAAGAGAAACTTTTTTCTTCATTGTTTCTTTTTTCTTTTGGTTGAACCATGATTCCCAAGCTGAGTAACATGCTAAGAGGTGTCAAGGAAATACCAAAACATAGTCTGGAAACAGTGGTTTTCAATTTGTGTACCTTAGACCATGCACAGTCCATAGCTTTACTCTAAAGGGTATGTAAAAAGTTATTAAGAAAAGCAAATTTATCATCAGTAGGCGTAAACTTGCCAAGTGAGACTTGGTAGCCCCAGTGGAAAATTAGATGAAACCATAACATATATAGGAGGAAATAGAAGATATACAACAGTATGTTTACTTTGTAAAGTTTACTAAAGGAGAATGTGCACTTATATAAAAGACATGGATCACTTCTCATTTTTTTCCTACTCTTTCCTCCCTTGAATTAAAGACAAAACTGAACAAAACATAGCACCCATTATATTGCTTTGATGCTGGCATCTTAAGTAGAATCATAACCACAGGAAAAAGGGGTAACATTTTGCTTCTTGAACTACAGGGAGTAAAATAGGTTTATTTTGTAAAAATAATACACCTTGCTAAAAATAAGAAAAATTGTTTTCTTTTCATTGTGTTAATAAGGAATGACCTTTTCTTGTAATACATCATGCCTCAGTAAAAATAAAACAGAAAAAAGGCAAGATAAACAGGCAAACTCGTAAAAAATTTGAGATTACTATGATGCACTGTACATTTTTATCTTCATAAACAGCACCAACCTAACGATCCAAAACTAGGGAAAAAGTATAATTTAAAGCCTAATTCAATGCAAAATTTCAGAGCACTATCTCTCATTCACTGAAATTCCTAAATTACAAATAGAATGTGTTGTTAAACTCTGCTGAGGCAAATTAATATCTAGCAGGTGTTTCATTAACAATGTATTTTCCTCTTTCTTATGTTGTTGTACCTCATGAATATCAAATCAACCACTACAGCTACACCATTGTGAACTTGGAATGAGATTAGAATTGAGCCCAGAGTGACAATAGTTACTAGGGAAAAAAAAAAATCACCTGGAAGAGTAAACAATTTCAGGCTGCATCAGCAGAAACATAAATGAATTTTAAAAACCACTCAGAAAATTGTCTTATGCTTCTTCAATTAACAAAAAATACGTTAGAAAATTAGGGCAGTTGCATGAATGTTTTAATTTGCTTTTGTTTTCTTTTCTCTCTTCAGTTTCACATCTCTGCTATATATAAGTAAACAGAGCAGCTTGCCTCAAGGCTGCAAATCCCAACGGAATTCCTACTNGATGTTTTAATTTGCTTCTGTTTTCTTTTCTCTCTTCAGTTTGACATCTCTGCTATATATAAGTAAACTTGCCTCAAGGCTGCAAATCCCAACGGAATTCCTACTGTATTTAGCAGAATTTGGATAAGGCCTGGAAGCAATATCCTGCATGTGGTCACCTCAATAGTTCCACTTTGATTTAATCAACAGAAGTCAAATTAGGTCATTTAATAAAGGGCCAATACCATTACCACTATTCCTGCTGAGTCCTACNAATGTTTTAATTTGCTTTTGTTTTCTTTTCTCTCTTCAGTTTCACATCTCTGCTATATATAAGTAAACAGAGCAGCTTGCCTCAAGGCTGCAAATCCCAACGGAATTCCTACTGTATTTAGCAGAATTTGGATAAGGCCTGGAAGCAATATTCTGCATGTGGTCACTTCAATAGTTCCACTTTGATTTAATCAACAGAAGTCAAATTAGGTCATTTAATAAAGGGCCAATACCATTACCACTATTCCTGCTGAGTCCTACACAGTTTGCAAATGTGTATTACATCCAATGAGACTATCTGATTGTAATTAAGATCATAGAATCTAGGCTTGAAATTAATTATTGAATGCACAGAAGGATTTTGTTCCATGTAAGTGTGGATACTTCAGATCTATCAGAACCTTAAGGGTTGTCGTACTCCACATCTACACTTTAAATAATACATAGGTACTTTTGTAAGAGTGTCCTTCTTTTCAAAATGTATCAGCTATGAAATCTACAGGTAGGAATTCTCCCTTTTCTCTGTTTTCACAATGCACAGCATGCAGTAGGCTCCAGTCTTGCCTGGGATCTCTAGCCATTCTCAAGCTGTAAATTATTTAATGATGTTACAAGCGGTAGTGTCTCCTTTGAATGTTATTGCTAAGCCTCTGATGGCTATGATCTTCCTTACTCTGTACACACTATTACAAGCTCAGTCGTTACTCTTCAGAAGACTTAGAGCACCATCCAAAATGGCTGAGATTCTCTCATGCCGTAGCAAGAGCTCTCAACTCTGATTAAATTCTTTGGGAGGCAAGAAAATTCAGCATATCTCGTAGATTTGGCTGATGCTGCAACAAAAGTACTAATGACAAGTAACAATGACTGTTTAAACGAAGTCTACTTTGAAAATGAGTTATTATACCTTCTATGGACTACATGATGATCCCACATTCACTTGAGGAACTATTAACTGTCCAAGAAGAAATTTTACTAAAATTATACGGGTTATAATAGAGAACAAAAGGAACATGAATGAAATCAGACTTGTGCCTCAGGGATGAAAAGATTTAGTAACAGAATAATTTTTCTTTTATGAATGACTTTATAATATAATTTATTATAAAGTGTGACTTTATGTTTTTACATGATCAACATTTTTTATAAACTTAAACCAGATGTTTGTATTTAAACAAACAGAAAGCTGTAAATCAAACTTTGGTATGCAAAATCAATGTGTTAAAAAAAAGCCACGTAGGTGACCAAGAAGAAAGGAAATAATGGGCTTTATTGATTCTTATGCATGTAAAATTAATAATGAACTGGATGAGTGAAATCTCAAGATAAACAAGTTAATTTGCATGATTTAAAAAGTCTACAAAGAGAATGTATTAAAAAATATGCTTTAAATATGATTGAATCTTAAAACAGTTAAGAATTTAAAAATACTGTTTTAAGAACCTGAATCATCTTGTACTCTGTAATTGCTGCAAAGTATGAAAACTTTCTGTATGGATTGTAAACAAACAAGAAACAGGGAAAACCACTGTATTTTCAGTGGGAATTATGCTTTCAAATCTTGTATATTCATCACTATATAATTATTTACAGCTTCCTAATAAAAAACCCTGTTACAAATCTGAATTTTAATCCACACAAAAAAGAACATCAGTGAATGAACATGAGTGAATGGTACCAACCAGAAGACATCATGGACTGTTCTTGGAATTGTTTCAAAGCATCCTTCAATCTCTCAATATCCTGTAGCAATACAAGGGATTTCAGTTGATGCAGAAGAGTCACATCTGAGGAAGAGATGGTGTGAGATTCAAGATACTGTAAAAGCTCTTGGGCAGTTGCTGAATTTACAGCAGAATCCATGCATTCTGATTTTTCTGGAAAAAAAATGGAAAACCTCATTAAATATACCCAATGAGCACAGAAAATTTTCCTAATTATACCTTCTTTTCAAAGACAGCATCTTCCTTTTCAGTACAACTCACAACCAAATATCAAGTACTAAAGAGCAGCTTGCTCCTCCCATTTTTCGTTAAATATTAAAACAACAGTAAGATGGTAAAGTATCAAATTCAAAAAGTAAAAAGGACAACTACATATATGTATTATAAAAATGCACACACATGTGGAGACAGAGAACAACTCTATGGAACTACTGCAAAGCGCTTCTGGAGGCATCCAGTTTTCTTGTTATCATACTTTCACGTATTTAAAAAGCAGATATTACAGCATGCAAGACAGCACAGAAGGACATACATTGTTTCTACAGTACTAAAGCACAAATTCATTCTTCCATTCCAGTAACAATGTATAGTCTGTCCCTTTAACCAGACGCCCTTTAATTCTTCTGTTTTTTATCAGCAAGTCAACTGAGAATAATAGATTTTTCCCGATTCAGCTTTCTGACATAAGTACAAGAAGTATAATCCAACGTGACCATTTGAAACTGCTGCTAAAAGCAATGGCTTCCAATTTTATCTAAGGAAAAGGGGGAGTGTTAAAGTCACTCAACTAGAAAAGGCAAACAGCATAATGTCACATCTATATATAAACTGGGATTTGCCTACCAAGAAAGTTAGTCACACCCTGATTTATGGATGTGACATCTTATCTGCAGATGAACTTTCTTTTACCTGAGAATTTCTCTCTGTGGATTCCAAGGTCTTCACTGGCTCAACCCCCCAATCTGCAGGTTTGACACCAGGGCCAGTTAATCATCAACCACTGCTGAAACCTGAACTTGACTGCCAGGAAAGCTGGAAGCTGAACACTTTTTCTTAAAATTCATCATGCAACACAGCCGTGGACAACTGACCAGTTTTCTGCTCTGGGTCATGTATTAACAGCAGAACTGTTAACTGAGTTTGCAATCTTGCTCAGTTATTCTGGAGTTCCACTACAGCAAATGCATGTAGTTTAGCTTACATGTACTTAGCCATACACTGAAGTAGTAAAATTCTTGGTTTTGTTGACAGAAATACATTAGCCAGAAAGCAGGATGGATTTCAAATGCTAGGCTTACTACGAAGACCTGACACAGCAGAAAAATTTTAAGTAAGCAAAGAAAATTCTATGTATAAATCTTGAGAAAAAATTTAACATGTAATCCCCGATGTCATCTTCACAGGTTTTTAAAGTAACTCTGTAGTCTAAAGATGAATTTTATGGGACTAGGAGCTGACAGCTCTGACTTAAGATGGACTCATACAGGTAGGTAAGCTATTTAATATTCTTCATTCAGCTCCAGAAAGACAGTCAAGGCCATGCACTTTGAAAAATTTTTCACTGCTTTTTTCCAGTTTTACAAGACAGTTATAATTTTAAAGCTATGTTCTGAGCTGAGCAACTAAAGAACACACCACCTTGCCCTTAGAAAACATATTTAATTCTGGGGGATACCAACATAATCTGGTGTATGTACAGATAATTACTATACTTACCATTAAAACTTCATAATCTCTGAAAGATATCTATGACATAAGCACGATACAAGCAGCTTTTTAGGAAGGCAATGGAAGAAACATACTAGGAATTTCTCTGATTTTAGTGGCCAGATGAACATTCAGTAGGCCATTAAGGATAACATCCACGCAATCCTTTTTGAAGTGCTGAGGAATGTGCATTGAGCATCAGTTCACATTCATCTTGTTCACAACTGCTTTATGCCAATACACTTTCCCAGTGCCAACAGTCTCCTCCCCTTTCCTCTTGGATGCTGTGTGTCTAGATTCCCTTATATATTACAAATAATTCTCCTCCTGGGAAGCAGAACTTTCTGAAAAGTAGGTTGGTTCAGAGATAGTAAGCATGAAAGTAGTTTAGGATAGCAGCTATTGCCCTCATTTGCAGCTCTCTGAAAGCAGGTAATCCTTCTGGATGTTTGCTTGCAAAGGAAAGAAGAATTTGGTCCATTTTAACCACTGCATTTACCCCAACTGTACTGGAATGTTTTAAAAAAGAGCAAGGAATGTTATGTATATTTTTAGAGACAGAGAAACAAAGAGATTACAGCCACAGTTTTTTATATTTATGTGGATTCTTACACTTTCATGTACACACCAAAGAATGGGACAAATACGAAGTGCTCGCATGTCTTACTGAGTTCAAAACAGATGATCCTCTACTAGATTTGGCCCGTTCTACTAATAAGTGTACATCTATTTTCTCCTATGTGGTAATACTCATGAAAAGAAAGGAGAAAGAGTGGTACATACTGTCAGCAAAATAAATTTGTTGCGTTGCCTGCAAGAAGTCCAGAATGCTATCTGCCTTTTCATCTATGTCTTTTAAGCCTGCTGCTTCTTCTCTGTTGTTTTTGTCAGGCTGATACGTAAAATCCACACCGGTAGTTTTTGTTACCATGCCAGCTGCTCTCATTTTTTCTTTCTGCCGCTTCTTCTTCATTTTCTTCTTTTTGTTTTTGCTTATTTTGGGACTGTCTATCTGCTGCAGCTGGAAATTATCTTGAACAAGAGTCTCTTGCATTCCACGTTCTGTTTGGTCTCCATGTAAATTATTAGAGTTTTGCAAACTGCTCTTTAGTTTCTTCCTTCGAATGCGCTTTCTCTTGGTTTGTCCTTGATATTCCTCCTCTGCAGATTCAAAAGAGACACGATGGTTGTAAATATGAAGATCTTTAATAAGCATTTTGGAACTGCATACAGTTAAATAGTCCTCTGTTCAAATTCTAGGATGTCTGAGTGGCTCTAACCTCACTTTTATACTTAGAATGCCTTTCAGTACTACAAGGTCAAAACCACCTTTTCTGAATGCATTGAGTTAGAAGACAAGTTCTTTTCCCTTCTGCTTTCAATAAAGACTGTAGTCTCCTTCGTGCTACATACCTTACATCCAATTTACTTTCTGAAGGCAGATAATACGGTTCCAGAGAGTGAGGTCAAAAGAATTGCCAGGGCAAAAACCATTATGGGCAGGCTGGGGTACACGGGATGAGAGAGCTCCCCCCAGAGCCCCACACCACCAGTTTGTAGACTCAACCAAGAACGCAAGAAGAATGCATGTAATTTGCAATAAAAGACGATAGTGCTCGTATCGATGCTATCCCTCCACAACAGTGCTATGCCTTAAAAACATCAGGCATCTGTTTTGGATTCTTCTGCTTTTTCATCCTTTGGGTTATCTTACTGCTAGCTCAGCTTTGGACATCAGCTTTGTAGGGAAAGCATGCAAGGCATCAGTGATCTTGGCAAGTAATCTCTGATCTCTTTAACAGCCTGTCTTGGTTCTGTCATGCCCTTGCTACATTATAATTTCCTTACTAGCTAATTCTTCAAAAGGCTCAAATGTCAAGGGAAAGAAGTCCCTTTTGCTCTCCAAGACAGCTTTCATGCTTCTTTACTCAGATCTTATCCCTGCACACAAAGCCAGAGCTCTGAAGTCATCTCTGACCCTTAACTGACTGCCTCTTGCCGACACGCTCACTTCTGAGTTGTAAGTCCTCCCGGCTCTAGCAACGGAAAACTGCCAGAATCCATCTTCCCTTTGACTGCACTGCTGCTTAAGTCCATATTAATGCCTGTAACAATTCCTGTCTAATTAACTGAAATCCCCTCTTTCATGGTCTAACAAAATTCACACACGTTGAAACATCACGGGGTGCAGAACAGCAATGTTCTTCTAATGTCTTGCTCTAGAAAGTTAAGCTATTTGGCCTTCTCTCAACCTCTACCTGCATGTTTCTAAATTCCTCACAGCGCACTGAGCCCAGCACTCCTCTTTATCTGTTTTTATGGCAGTCTCTTATTTATTTGGTCTAACAGCATTCCCTTAGGCTCAAAGAATCTTTGCTTGGTTAATGCTGGTGTAATGCAGGAGAGACACCTGAAGCCCAACACTTGTTTCCGAATGATCTGCATAGTCTCCCGAACTGCCTCTGACATTCTTAGCTTGTTTGCCTTTCTCATCATTCCTCCCTGTACCAGTCCTTGCCTCTATTTTCTCCGTGGTTGGAGGCCCTCTTTTTCATTTCTGTTTCTTTTTCTGTCTTGAACTCTGCCAGCTCTGAGCCACTTTCTCTCTTTAAATATAACTACAAGACTTTTAGTTCTTTCGCTGACAGATGACTCACTGCAAAGCAATTTTCCAGACTTTTAANGACTGCACTGCTGCTTAAGTCAATATTAATGCCTGTAACAATTCCTGTCTAATTAACTGAAATCCCCTCTTTCATGGTCTAACAAAATTCACACACGTTGAAACATCACGGGGTGCAGAACAGCAATGTTCTTCTAATGTCTTGCTCTAGAAAGTTAAGCTATTTGGCCTTCTCTCAACCTCTACCTGCATGTTTCTAAATTCCTCACAGCGCACTGAGCCCAGCACTCCTCTTTATCTGTTTTTATGGCAGTCTCTTATTTATTTGGTCTAACAGCATTCCCTTAGGCTCAAAGAATCTTTGCTTGGTTAATGCTGGTGTAATGCAGGAGAGACACCTGAAGGCCAACACTTGTTTCCGAATGATCTGCATAGTCTCCCGAACTGCCTCTGACATTCTTAGCTTGTTTGCCTTTCTCATCATTCCTCCCTGTACCAGTCCTTGCCTCTATTTTCTCCGTGGTTGGAGGCCCTCTTTTTCATTTCTGTTTCTTTTTCTGTCTTGAACTCTGCCAGCTCTGAGCCACTTTCTCTCTTTAAATATAACTACAAGACTTTTAGTTCTTTCGCTGACAGATGACTCACTGCAAAGCAATTTTCCAGACTTTTAATGAAGAAGGCTGCATAAAAATACATTTGCTGTATTGTAATTGAACACCACAGCATGTTAAAGACACACCGAACGCCACCTCGTAGCCACAGCGTGGAATGTTTTGCACGCATGGTATTTGAGCTAAATATCTTTATACATGATTTGGACATATGGAATGTGGGAAAAATATCGTCTGTGTCATCCTGTAGGAATAAAATATCAGAACTGAAGGCAGATATGAATGGTGGAAGATGCTATAAACAAAACATCAGTGTTTCATCTTAAGATCTAAAGTGGATTTTCATGGGAGTATTTGTGTTATAATAGGTGAATTTCACTGTAAACATAGATACATTCCTGAAATTTCTCAGCCCTCTGTTAACCTGAACCACACTGTTTGCTAATAAAGCTACTCTAATCTGTGCTGTTGGCAAAGTGGCCCAACGTGCTCTTTAAGCATCCAAGAATCACTACACCTTAGCAGAACTACAGCGTGTTGTGCAGCCAAGCACCTTCAATTGGTTTGAAGCCACTTGAAAAAAAATGGTGCAGAAGGCAGAACAAGGCTTAAGGTAATTGATGTTTTGAGTCAAATCCAAAAGTTTGCTTATCCTTGGGAGCTCAAGACAGCAGAAGGTCTGATGAGACCATGGTGAAGCTGTCAAAAGGCAGAAAGAATGTAGTCTTCCCATGTGTATGTTACTAAGGTAAACTCTCGATCGAAAGCAAATGAGAACCGTGCTGAGTTTCCTCCAATACAGAAAACAAATGAAACACAAGACTTTACCTAGTCCTCTCGAGGAGTTAAACTGGCAGTCCTCTAGCAGTTTTTGTCATTCTTTGCCCTGTGTTTTAATATCTCATTAGTATCTACTGCTCCATGTGTGGGAGCTACTAGTGATTCAACATCATCTCAAGCACTGGACCAGGCTGCCCAGGGAAGTGGTTGAGTCACCATCCCTGGAGGTATTTCAAAGACGTGTGGATGTGGTGCTCAGGAACATGGTTTAGTGGTGGACTTGGCAGTGCTACGTTAATGGTTGGATGCAATGATCTCAAAGGTCTTTTCCAACCAAAACCATTCTACGATTCTATGATCATCAACAGATGAAATCAGCTGTTGACAAATGTAAAGCAATGCACACAAAAGGGATTAATTTGAACACCTCACTGCTAGGGTTAGAGTGAACTCTTATCAGTAAAAACACAACAAAAGCCAGAGCTGTGCATCAGTACGGAAAGCTCAATGAAAACATTTGCTCAGTGGGTATCAGTGATCAAAACAGCAAACACCCTGTTTGCATACATAAGAAAGAGGATGGAAAGTAACACGAAAAATATTCCAAAACTATTACACAAATCTGTCATACTATTCAAGCTTGTAACGGTGTTTCTTAGCACAATCCCAGCACAGTAAGATTTTGGCAGACAAGAGGAGGACTCTCACAGAAGTTACCAGAGAGGAAACTCCAAAAAGATTTGTACGACTTGACTTGAAAGGAAGATCAATAAAACGGGCTCTGTTTCTGCCTCCTCATGCAAGAACAAAGTGACATATAATTAATCTGAGCATTTTCACAAGCAAATAGAAGGAAGTAAATACTTGTTTTACAAGTAGTACAGTTAGCTTATTGAATTCATATGTGTGTGGTATGCACAGAAGCCAAGAGCTTAATGGTGTTCAAGAACTGGTTGTTTATATAGCCAGCAAGGCCACCTGATTATAACAGCTATGCCAAAATATAAATAAGACTTGTACAAGAAATATAAACCGTAATGTTTAGGTCACAGCTCACACAATGATCTTAACAAATGAAATGTTCAGTGGGATTCACCTTCCACAACTTTAGCTGTCTGAAAAGAAAATACTTAGTGCATACTTAGACCTATGCTCCCTCTGATAAATCAAGAGAGGCTACCATCTTCAGAAAGCAATTTACCTCATCCTAAACCAGCTGGGATGGAAACGCACCCTGAAAGTCTTAATCTCTCTTTCTCTCTCCCCCCCTTCCATTAACTACAAAGGAAATGTAGGCAATCAACTTGGACCAGATGCTTGCAACAACTGAGACGAATTAGTCCCGTTTACAAAAATTAACAGTATGGAGGAAGGTGCTTCTTAACATGAGTCTGCTCATCAGACTGATTTTTACTAATTAACAAAATCCACTGTTTTATGAAAAAACAAAAAACCCTTTTGACTGCTTCTCTGAATTTCAAACCGTAACAAAATTGATAAAATTTCAATAGAAATGAATTAGGTTCCAATAATTTGTCCCACTGACTCAAGAGGTTTATTATGTCAAAGCATCATCATTATAACAAATGCAGGGAATGTATTTTACACAAGCAATCTTAGTAAGGTGTTGAATACGTACTTAAAGCAAAGTCGATAGGAACAACAGCTTTTGGGCCACACTAACTATAGCCACAACTGCAGCAAGAGCTTGTCCTAATTCTGCAAGAGTTGATGATTCTTCTCCTTCTGTTCCATAATGGCCTGTCACCTCTCTTCGCTCCTAAGACCCATCTTTGCTCTACTAGTGGCTCAATTTATCACATAATCCAATTATCCAGAAGCAATTGCCTTTAACCTGTTTAGTCTGGACTCAGTGCCCTCTCAGACTGTGGCTTCCAGACAGAATGCCCATATACATTTTCCAGCCACGGTCATAATTTCATAAGCATTTATTTCAGCCTTAATAAGGACACCCTCATCAGTAACTGTTCAGAGTTAAAAATAACTGTTTTCTTTGGGTTTTTTTCCCCTGGATTATTTTTCATCTAGATTACTTTCCTGATGCAGTTTACCATGCAGCTGCACAGTCACACTAGCCTGACTGACAGAGTGATATGGAAATGGGAATGAGTAGCCTGAAAAGGAAAGTCAGCGTCAAAAGAAAAAGTAATCTTCTAACAGCCTATCTCATCTGATCCAAAACATTAGGAAGTTTTTTTCATGCAAACTGCATGTCTCCTTAACAGAACAGAGACCAAAATATGTCAAAAAAGAGACTTAAAATGAAATAGAAGACTCTGTTTATAGATACTGCTTATTGAATCTTGATAACGAGAAGTCAGCACATCCAGTTTATATCTTCAAGGAAAAATAGAAAATAATAAAAATAATTATTTACATCAACACTCTGAATAAGCTGAGTTTTATTTATTAACTTCCTTTATATTAGCAAGTTACTTTGTATTCATCATCAGGGCAGCCAGAGACAGAAAGAGATTAAATACAAAGCTTAAGACAGACTAACAGCAACAGCTGACTGCTCCTCCCATCCAGAATAGCCATCAGCATGAACGCATTGCTGGCAACTCCATGACTGAAAAGCTGAGCTTCCTCAAGTTTATCTGTGTAATTTCAGTTCCTTCAGACAATGGCAGATGGAAACATTCAGGGAAAACATCACAGAAGACAATGAAAAATGGGAGACTGCAAGTCTAAGGTATACACATTTCCACAGCATGCCAAAGTGAAGTCTGGCTTTGCATATCTGAGTTGATGATACTAGGGATTTTTAAAAATCAGGTCCCTAAATATTATTAGAACAAACCTTTACAACAGCACTTTATAAAGAAAAAAAAAAAGATCAAGCAGACTGAGGAAAAGCTAGTCAAAGAATATCCTCTGAGCTTTAGAAATCTCCTCTATATGCTCATCATGACTCAAGTATGGCAGCTGGCTCTCCTGCTCAAGGACCAAGTCCAACAGAAGACTTTCTGGATGTTGTTCATGGTTAATTTTGTTATTTTTCTCGGACATGTGCCTCTCCTGATGTTTCATCCAGTTTAAACTCTTTTCTTCTCCCTGATACACTGGATGGATTTTCCATAGTATATCAAGCAGCCAATGCAGAGGAATTTACGTTTGGTTTAGGATCTTGCAAAGGAAAAAAATAATGTTATTTTTAGTGCCAATTAAGCTATCAGCAGCTACGATTTGTCCAAAAGTGAAAAGCTGTTGCCAACGAATGCAATAAAATGTAATGGTTCTTTAGAATAAAAGCAATACTGAAAAGATCTCAGAAGCAGAAGATGGTATTTTTACACTCTTCTTTTTGGAAACTGTTTCAAACCATCATTTGAAATCAGAAAAAAAACCCACTTCAAAGGTTTTAATAATCTACAACACTTTCGATGTTGGAGAAAATTGCAACAGACTGGAAGCTGTTAAAGATAAGGACTGTCTTTTCTTTGTTCATTCATACTATGGTTGTATACTCAGAAACGAAGAATTCATGTAAAACTGGCAAATGTTGCATATATGATGCCTACCCCAACAGAGTGCTACCTCTTGGATTTAAAGCAAATCCAATTAATGGTAATGACAGTAATAAGTAAAGGCAGGTATCATGGTCTGCAACAGCCTTCAGTCCTAAATGTTTATCTGACTGTATATACAGATTAATTTCCCTTACTCATAAGCTATATCAAACTCCTGCCATAAGAGGAACCGTACTTGGTCACAACAAACATCTACCTTGTACTATAACCTGTATCAAGCAGTAGCCATCCACTGCATTCAAGGTAAGGTAAACCTTGGATTTATACAGTGGTATAATAATGTTCCTTCTTTTGTACTTTTTACCCTAATAATTGCCATCATTTATTTGCTTTTTGACCGCTGCTGAGTGCTGAAATGTTGTTTTCACAGTGTTATTTATCATATTGTAAAATTTTATTCCTGCTTGGTAACAGCCAGCTCCGAGCCCACTGTAGGAGACCAAGCAGAAAGCTAAACAGACCCAACCTTCTGCAGACACATAAATCGCTCTGAAAAAGAGAGTTGTTTGCTCAGTGGGAGACGCGGAACTTGGTGAAAGTGAGGTGGGGGGATGGAGAGCCCCCTAAGCTTCTCCAAGGAATGTCTCAAACACTCACAAGTGACAAACTTTGCTTGGCGAGAGGAGCTAAAGACTGTTAAGAGGGAACACCCTGCCTCTGAAGGTGCCAAAGGCTGATTGATTGCCCAAGCAGCAGTGAAGTGAGCGAGAATCTGTAGTAAGTGGGGTGGGAGATTGCTACCACCAACTCAATTCAAGACCAAAAGACTTGCCCCCCAACGCCTGTAAGGAGCGTGTGTGCTAATCTGCACAGCAAGCAAGACTAAGTAACCAATAGCAGAAGAATGCTGAATTCTGCCCAGGAATGAAACTTTTGGAGGAGGTGTCCCACATTGACAGATGACAATAAAAGGGGACCCAAAACACCATCAGGTGGGAACTTCTGGACAAGCACTCCTACAGACCAGAGATCCCCATCGGCCAGACTAACGCTGGAACCCGGACCGGTGATCTCTCTCTCTCTCTCTTCTTCTCCTCTTTCTTTGTTAAATTCCTTTTTTTTCCTCTAGCAAATAATGCAAGGCTCAAACCCCACACGTGTGGTGAATAACCGCAACGCTTACTTTAACCTTCCGTTAGGCTGTATGTTACAGGATGCCAAACTATATGGGACTATATGCACTTTTCTCATTAAAACTGCTGCTTGTGCATGGATCTTGAGTAATTGTTTTACCTTAAACTGCCCCAACAGGATCTGTGAACCTGAGTGACCTCTCCCTCCTCTTTGGTGGGATGTGACAGCCACCACTTTGCAAGTGAATTTTGACTGGTTCTTCTTCCCTAAGTGCATCACTTCACTACTATGTAAAATGTGTTTCATCTGCCATTTTTGACAATTCACTCAATCTGAGATTACATAGCATCCAGCTCTTGCCTTTAGCGCAGTCAGTATCTATGTAGCCATCAGGAAACCTTCCGACTCCACTGTTTACTCTTTTTCCTTGACCATCTATCGAACGCAAGACTCCAGCTGTGAGCTCCCTGTTTTGAGAGCTGCTGCATTCTCTTCATCTACCTACCTATTCTGGGACTTTCCCTTTCACGCTATGTCTACGTGCCCTCTTTGGTGAGGGGCTTCATCAAAAACTTTGTGGAAATTCACAGAAACCACATCAGCTGTAGCACCCTGATCCATGTATTACCTGTCTCTTCAAAGAATTCCAAGATATGTGTAGATTTCCTCTTTGCAAACCTCATATTTATCTTTCTCATGCAGATCACAGGTTTTTGGGCATCCATAAATCTTATTTTGCATTATAATTTGTGCTGAACTGCCTAAGGGAAACACCAGGGTTACAGACTTGCAGTTCTCCGGATGATTTAAGAACTGTTTTGAAAAACTGGTATCACACTATCCAGCCTCAAAGTCTCTGATAACAAGGCAATTTGAAAAGCAAGTGGTTATGTATCACTGCCAGTAGTGTGGGCAGTTTTTTTCCTTCAACTCTTTCAGAAATTTTAGGTGAATAAAATCTGGTACTGGTGATTTTATCATTTATTTTGTTGCATGACCATTAAATCACAATTTTCACATATCCTTTAAAAAAGCCCAAGAAGGAGTGTTACAGCATGGGATTTTCTATATTTTTTCCACAGATAACATAAATGCAAAGAATTTATTTAACTTCTCTGAAACAATCCACACTAAGTATTCCTTCTACACCTTGATCATTGTCTCAAAAGGCTGGCAGGTGCATTACTCCTGATGCATCAAAAATAAGACCTAGTACCAGTTTTAATTCTTTGTACCATGTGCTCAAATATTTCTTAGCCTGTCTTACTATATTTTCACATTTAAATCTGTTTAAAACATCATCTGGGTGTGAATTCAGCTTTTTAAAGGACACCTACTCCTTTCTAACAACTTCCTTTACTCTGTTGTCTAGCTCTGCCATCTTATTTTCGTTTTTTTCTCAAGCCTTTCATGACAGGCAGTGGGCGATGGCCTTGAGTATCACATATGGTGTCCTTAAGTAGCTTCTACACCACCTGGTACAACTTCCTTCTCTTAGCTCACCTTTTTTAGGTTCTTTTTAGTAAGTATCTTTATTTTGTGCAGCATCCCTGTGGATTTTTCTGTTGGGTTTTGTTGTTGTTTCGGTAGGATGTTGAATCTAATGGCTGCTGTTGCAATGCGCCTCTTCTGAACCAAACTCCACCCAGGACAAAGTCAAGAGTCACACTTCCTCTCACAGCCCCACCAACCAATACCTTGATTATTGACTGCGTCTAAAAACAACATTCTAATGCGACAATCACGTCCTCTGAACAGGTAGAAACTGCAGATCCCACTACTACACTCTCTGCTGCTTCTCTGACCTTCCAGCGTACAGCACTGAGTATTCACAATCCCAGCTGGATACATGATAAAACAGGTTCTAAGCTTGCTTTGCTTTTTGATATGTACACTGAGTCCGCACACACATTGATCTAAGGCATGCAGGAGATATCTGAAACCATTCCAATGAATAACTTAACTTTGAAAATAATTTTTTGGTCCTCCTGTCACTTTATGCTAAAAGCTATGCTTGATGAAGCCCCCAAGTTTTCTTAAATAACTTCTCTGATATAAATTCTGTGCTGTTCGATGACTTCATTTTTAAACTGAAGTAAACATTTTGACTTTCTACTGATCTTTCTCATTTTCTTTTTAAATTTTAAGCTCACTGTCTTCATTCATTTTGGCTTTTTTGGGGTGATGTGCAAACAATCTGAGTCAGTCGCCATTTTATAGAGGTATCACACAGCACTTCCCAAATGGGCTCAGCGGTGCTTCCCAAAACCACTGAGAATTATGATGTTGACTCAGTGAGGAAAATAAAATAAAATAACAGAGCTGAGAATATTCACAGACATGAAAGAAGAGCAGAGATTCAATGGCAATCAGTAACTGTCCTCAAGGCTACTAAATCAGAAACGCTCAAGGTTCCTAAAGCTGCCTATGGAGTTTCTACAGTTTAGCAGCCACAAAGACTAACTACTACTAAATACAGAAATCATCTTACTCTTTGGCTAATAAGATTATGTCTTTGTATTTGAACAGAAAGCATCACCATGAAGTGGAGGAGGAGATTTGTAGCACACATTAAAAAACTAGAAACATTTTAAACATCTGATGTCACATTTACACTTTGAAATCTTGTTGTGTCTTTTAACTTTGCAGGACACAAATACATATTCAGAGTTTTCTTTAAAGTCTTTTTTTTTTCCCCCAGAGCTGGTTTTCAACCAATGCTCAGTGTAAGGAATTCAAAGATGACTCTTTACTCAGAATAACAACAGAAATGGTAAGAAAAGCTGTGATCTTAAAATCCTGTTCAGCATTTAAAATGTTTCCAAATATACCAGCTAAAATAGCGTAAAGTATAGGAAGTTATTTAGACTACAGGACCACAGACTACTAAATGATAAGCAACTTAACGGAAAACTGATGTCTAGTTTTCACCTGTGATAAAACAGTATCAAGGAACAGATCAAAACTAAAAGTACAATCTTCTGTACAAAAGAGGTATCTAAAAGTACACAGACACATAGGAAAATGAAAGTACTCAGAAACAAAACCCAGCCCCAATGTATCACTTTCAGTTATCAAATATTTAAATATGATACCTCAATTCACTTTTTGCAATATTTCACAACATTCCTTAACTTTTTACACAGCATCCAACAACCAATCACATTTAACCTCACAGATTAAAGAGCTGCCACAACTACAATTTATTACATGGTTCTTTCAGTAAATCCTATTTCAAAACACTTTGGAAAAGAAAAGTCTGAAAGAACGCAAACCTTCCAAGTGTTTTATTTTAAACTGTTTCCTTTCTCCATTTAGCTTTGGATCTTAACTCTGATTTGAATTAAATTTAGTTACATAGTTTCTAAGCAGCTTTGTGAAAACAGGGATGTTTTAAGGTCTGGCTTATTTTTATTGATCACATTCTAAATTAATTACATTTTAAAGAATAGTTGAAAATGTTAACTTGAGTCATTTCTTAATGATCAAGTGCTCTATGCTAAGATAATCATACATGTAAATATGCAGACAGATATGCTGTAAAATTGAGAAACACCATAGGGAAGGTCCTGAACAGCTGCCAGTAATGTGCCAATTTGTAATAGATGGGAATCTGGTGCCACAGTCTTCCCAGTAATGTAGGTTTGCTCTTGACTCCATGTTGCACTGCAGTGGGGCTCTGTCCTGGCCAGAGCTGTGAGGTCAGGCTGCTCAAACCCTTTTTTCCCCAGCGAACGCACCAAAACGGCCTTTTAAATAGGCAAGCTTGGTTTTATTAGAACAGACACTAGAACAGGTGATTTTTTTTTTTTTTTGAGAAAACTCAAAATGAGGAAAGTCAAAACAGAACAATACATAACCATATCTCTACCTTGCCTGCTGCACCCTGGTAAATCAATCCTCTTTGCTGAGGCTTGCTGTCAGTCCAGCACATCAGCGACTGTGCAGAGAAGTCTGCACAGTCCCCTTTTGGTCTCTAGGGAAAGTCCCTCAAGCTTGGGTTCCCGCTGTTCTCACCCCACATCTGGTCCCTGCTATACACAGAGCTTATTCCTTGGCCACCATCATTCCTCCAGAACCCGTTTGTCCTTTACGTTCTATAAAGTTATTCTCTCTCAGCAAATGCCTCCTCATCTCCTAGGGGCTCCATCCTGGCTTCTCTACTGGGCAGCTACAGTTTTTTCAAAGAATGAGACATGATATATGACATTTATATTATTATTTATAATAAATGGAACCTCCTTCCCAACTGATACCATCTGCTACACAAATAAATGTCTGGGAAGCGACTGAAATAATTTCTTCATATGTTCTCATTAAGAGATCACGTACTATGCATACTCTATTTTACTAGAGGCTGATCCCACTGTACATCATCTGCTTTATACTACTAGATCACCTAGTTCTAGGCACAGGAAAATGTTACCGGGATAACATGGATCACTTAGTCTTGTATCATTTCCAGGATTTCTCATGCTGCTTCTCAAAAGCAAAGTACTTAAAATGGCAATGCGAGCACAAGGACTTCTCTGTTCAGCTTAGTAGAGTGTCAAGTTCTTTTTAGTTCCCATTTAATTTGTTGAAAAATAGGAGTTGCTCTCCATCTCACTGAAGCATAGTATCTTTGCTTGAAAATAAGAGATTTTTTCTTAGTGTTCTTCAGTTATATGACACGATCTGTGAAATAACCCTGCTATGATAAAGGGAAATGTGTTCATCTGTCTACACTTGACATTATATTTCATACAAATTTTAAAATCTGTCATCTGCTTGCAGAACACAGCTTTGTCCATCACACGCTGCACCCCTGATCCAGATCAGTGGTGATGCTATTGCTTTTCTTCTTTACTTGGTGCACTGCCTGACACTTTAACAAACTGAAAGTTTAATTTTTCTTTTCCACTTCATAGAACTTGAGGTATCAACAGCTATAAGTCACAGACCACACGTAATAGGCTATGGATATGCGTAATTTTTCTTCCCCTTCGTTGATATATCTATACACGTAGTTAGATTTTCATTACTAAATGAATCTCTCACATGCTTTTGTGAACTGGCTGATGTGTATTACTATTAATTCCACTGAGAGGAACGTAAATCCCCTCGCTGGCACAAAATGCCATTGCTTCAGGGAAAGAATAAGAGTTCTCCCAAAGAGAACTTATCCCACCACGCCCACCACCTAACTTTAACGTATGTGCTGACTTTTAGGCAGGATGTTCTCCCCAAAAGAAACACCGAGCAGCAGGTAAGAACTCTGTGAGAGGACAGGAGGAGTAAACCTGGGTCTAGTAAGTCCCTCTCTAGAGCTTAATGATGTTTCCTTTGTACATCTTCCACAATCTAGACAACAGATTTGGGCAAACAAATTGTGACATTTGGCAGCTCTGACATACGAGGCTATTGTACTACTGTGTCACTGAATACAGCTTGGGGACAGACTACGATTTGTTGTAAGCATCTCAAGCTGTACTGATACCACCACTGACTAAACAGTTAGCTTTGAAGACTTTTTGGACTTCAGGAGGACAAGGCTTCAAAGAAAAACACCTTTGTTCTGTTTTAATTTTAAACTGACTGCTTCCAATCTGAAAAAAAGAAACAGAGGTATAACTGAGTGATGTTTTAACCCTGATGGAGCTGAGAGTACAGCACAGTGTATTTCATCTTTCCTTCAACTCTTTTGGACTTTGTTTTGCTCTTCCTGACCTTTTAGTAGTAATTAATAACACATATTGCAAAGGCTTACACACTACTGGGACAGCAAAAAAAAAGAAATTGAGCAGAACTGTTCTGGTCATCTCCTCATCCTCCAGCCACTACAGTTCTGAGGGTTCCTTCTCAGCTAGTCAATAAAAGTTGCTTTTATTATGCTGCCAGTATTTGTGCAATGCCGTTAACATTGATACAGTTCATCACTAAAATCTACTTGGTATATTTTTCCTGAAGAGATGCAGTTATGTTATCAGACTACAGATCAGAAACTTAAACTAGTACAGCACACAAAAACCCCCTCAAAACTCCTCGTTCTGTCCTCCTTGTCTGGTTCCACCTAGAAGTAATTTACATTATTCTTTCCAGTTTTGAGTGAAAAACATACTGCTTCTTGTTTCTGAAACTGGAGTATTTCCACTTCATTCCAACAGCAAGATACTTAGAACTCCGTCAAACCTTTAGCACAGCTTGATCAAGATACTCAGCTTGAAGTCAATCACGCTGCTCTTTTGCAGTAGCAACAAGGTTAAAAAAATCACACTACTTGATATAGTATATCCTCTGCATTGGATTTCTGCTATGCTTTAATCTGAACCTTTTCAAAAGATGGAAACTAATTAAGTGATTGTCACAGTTTAAAGCTGGGCTGGCTATTAAACAGATGACAGATGCTCTTTGTTAACCCTTTCCCTCCCCAAAGGGGGAGGGAAAGAGGAAAGGGAAAGGGACTCACGGGTTGGAAAAGTTAAAACAGCTTTAATCTAACTATAATAATAATGTATAATAATTATAGAAAGAAATAATAATGCAATATATACAAGTACATACAAAATTAAAATAGAGCTTTCCCCACACAATCACTCCACCTGGACACTGCAGGGCACACCCCGGGAAAGTCCCGGACTGGCCTCTGCAGCAGGCACGAGCTGGATTCAGGAATGCTCAGATCGGGACCAAAGGCAGAAGAGTCAGAGTCCTCCTCGGATGCTGGCCATAGAAGGAGAGAGCGTAACCCTCATGATCCCTCAGCTTTATACCAAGTATGACGCATATGGGATGGAATACTG
>VZSC01020081.1:500314-540182 GCA_013398225.1 Steatornis caripensis
ATGCAGTTAATTTCAGAGAGTGCAGCTTCTTAGAACAGACTCAACTAAAAAGTAAAGTTACTAAAAGAAAATTGGCCATGTCCTAGCCCAAACCAGGACAGTGATACAACTTTTTTTCCCCTCACAGAGACTTTGCTTCTGGTCTGTCTTAGCTGACTTCTGCTTGTTGTCAAAGTGGTGTTCAGGCTTCCTGTGCTTAAGCTGCAGAAATTGCTTCCACCAATACTCAGGGCCTCCAACTCACATTTGATTTTTCCCAGGACAGCTACTGCACCACAGAAAGTTTTCTGACACTAAGGGAATATTACATTTTAATATTCAGACCCCGATGACATGTCCCACTTAGAATTTTGTTTAAACAAGAAAATGTAAAAACTCTTTCTTCATTTTACTTGTATAGAACAAAAAGGAGCCTACTTGTAGGCTCCAGTTACAAGATTGTTCACTACATCATGAAGCCAATTGCACAAAGTGAAGATGCTGAATTTAGATGAAAGAAACATAGGTCAGAGGACAATTTTTCAATTTGTTTAAGTAGTAACAGTTTCCTTAACTTTAATTAATTAACAAATGCACGTGGTGAAAAAAATCTCATTGCAAATGCAAATGTTTTGCTGGAGACAAAGACCATAGCTTCATTTGGCCTTCTCTTTTTCACCTTGAGAGCACACAAATTTTAACAGCTGATTAGACAATGCAGGCTTGCTAAGTAGGTACCATAGATTTAAAAAGATCTGTGTGCTTCTATAATAATTATATCTCTTACATGATTGTTACTGTTCCTATCCGTACAAACCACCCAAGTGCTTTTACGCTCTATTGCCATTACTCTCACGGCTGCATCACACGCCACTACTCACGAAGTACGTGAAAAATTATTGCATATGTATCAACCTGAATATTTTTTGTGGGGATACAGGAGATCAAAATTGCTTTCTTAGAAAGTAAGGTTTTATTTTCTTGTTTAAAGACTCCTGTATGGCTGTTTACTTTACGAAAAAAGTGCTTTTAACAAAAACCCAAGCCAAAACAAAAAACCTCAAACCCAATGCGCTATGTTTTATGCAGGTACTATGTAAAGATACAGGGTTTTATGCACAGCTCAGCTCCATTTCAATTCTTTCCAAAAGACAACTAAAAGAGATGCAAAATGAACCACGAGAAAATGAGCAATTTTCTCACATACTGATGAACAGCAAAGAGAAAGCAGGATAGAGACTCAACATAGTTAACTTATTTAAACCAAAAATAAAGTCCAATAAATCTGTAGCAAGGCTACAAGCTACCTGCACATCTCATTAGCAAAACCAAGTTTCTTAAGGTTTCACCGGAAAGCTGAGTTTGAAATCACCACAAGCAACGGTTGTTAAGTCCCCCTCCTGCCCCCTTCACACAAGCTATCTTTAGTCAAGCTGCACAAAAGGCCACACAGTACATGTTTCTGTCTTCTCAAAGAACTGGCAGTTTGACTTTGGGAATCAGTGCCTGTCTTCACAGGACTTTTTTCATTCTGGAATACAAAAGAGTTCCCAAAAATCTTGCAGCAAGTGACATGACCAACAAACCACAGCAATGGCTTTAGGTTCTCTGGAGATAAGGGCCAGAGCAGTGACCTCTGTGAAAGCAGGACTGGAAATGGTGGCCATCTGGATGGAGACAGCAGGTGCCTAGCTCTGTGGTGTTGGCAACTTCTCTGGCTGAGCAACATCAAGGAAGACTGCAGCCTAAGTTTCACTCCTCGCTCGTCCTCTAAAGGAGACACACGCTAACCAGGACTTCACACAAGATTCACTTCTACCATTACCTTACACTGTAGCAGGTAGAGAAAGCTACCATAGTACTAACAAGTACACTGACACAAAAAGCTGGAAGAAGTTCACCAGAAAGTAGACTGCAAACACCTTAAAATAATTCACGCCTTTTCATTTACTTGGCTTTTCAAATAAGCATTTCACTGCAAGCAAGTTTAAGTGTATGGAAGTACTGCCATTAAGAGAGAAGGTATAAAAAAAGGGGAGTATAAAAACCTTGTAAATACATTTGAACTAACGGATCTATAATACACAATGAAAGTTTATACAGCTTGTAATATAACTGCTAGAGGTGTTTCACTTTAATACACATATTTAACCAAGAATATATTTAATATAACAAAATGCCAGAGTTGGAGTGAGAAGAAAAGCACTGTAGATAATCACTGCAGAACACATTCAAGTAATTTAACCATTCAATTTTGACTTAGATATTTTTCTGCATATGTGGAAAATATATAAATATAAAAGATATATATAAAGCTTTTGCTGAAGTTCTCTATACATATATATGGTTTTGTGCTAAACAAAGTGTGATTTTTTTTTGAAATGCAAACATTTCTGATTATTAGTGTATACCATTATGTTTTCTAAATATATGTCAAAGAAAATACCGTAACAGGATTTTTTTCTTGGGAAAAGTAATTTCTGAGATTAAAATACATCTAAATTCCATGCAATCACTAAAATATCTTCCAATCTGCTTGAAATTAGAAACACAGATACATACATGTGTGTAATACATACGAAGTAAGGAAACACTGCATTTGCATTTGTTACTCTTTCATTCTTCCTTGATATATTCTTTTTGCCTTTCAGAGAAAAAGAAAAAAGAAAAAATCTCCACCCAAAGCTGTATGATACTTAGCATTACACAGTCCACTCATCGACAGTATATTCAAGAATATGGTACCAAAGTTCAGCAGAGCAGCATTTCAGAACTGACTATGAGTACTCCACCAGGCACCTGTATGCCTTAAAACAATCATAGGCAAACGTTGTTCAAGAATCACTGAAGAGCAGAAAACCCAAAAGGGGTATCAGAAAACGTGTGTGTGTGTGTGTGTGTGTGGAGAAACGAGTGCAAAATAAATACAAAAAGCCCAAGAGACAGCGAGTTAGTAATGGCGGCAAATGTGAGAGTTCCATTAGCTAGTGCTGCAAAGGAGATGCCAAAAAAATCTGGCATTTTTTGCAGGAGGAGGAAAGCTGGCAAAAAAGGACAAGACTAAAGCTGGATTCTGAGATGAAAGCGCAAGAGCTGTATCACTGTTTTATTACTTTAAATCTTCCAGTTTATCCTAAGGCTATGAATTTCGATTTCTTAAGGAGCTGTAACAAGCACAAATTAATATTTCTCTCCTCTATTTGGTATATAGGTGAACACTGTAAAGACTACTGAACAAAGAATCAATCAGTTCTTTTCTCTTGCAGAAGAACAGCTGGATGGACGCTATGTTCTCTTCAGCAAAAACGCTACAGTTAACCTAAGGTATTTAACTGAGATGTATAAGCTACCATAATATTCACTCCCCTTTTTATGGTCACATAAAAAGAGACAGGCTCCTCCAAACAGGAAGTCTGATCCTAGCTAGATTTTATTACCATAAATTGTAATAGTATCACTAGATGCCTCACTCTTCTAATTATATGAGCAGTTTAGGAGGATATTCTGATATGCTTGAGTGAAGAGGTCCTTGCACAAATCTGTTCTTTTGCAGCAGTTCGGGGTATGAAGTGTCATAGACCTGCAGACCAGCCCTGGAGCCTGCAGCAGTTGTGCCTCTCTGTGCTGATCTATCAATACTGTCTCAATTTTAACCACATTCCTACCCCCAGGTTTTTGCTCATGTCTCTATACATTTGGGCTTCCACAGCAGTCTCTACTATTTTGTGACAAAAAGATTAGAGTTACTTATTTGCCCAGACTGAGAAAAGATGTTTCCATTTGTAAACACTCAAGAAGTGTATGGAGTTGAGCACATACTAAAAATGTTAACAGAAAGGAACTGTCTGTGAACACACTGCAAACCTAAGCAATCCAGATGAGAAAGCATCTAGGTTGCATTTAAGATAGCAGCATGAAAGGAATTAAGCTCATTGTGCGTTAAATAAGTTTCTTTTTTATTAAATGATCTCTTTAAGGTGTTGCAACAATTACAGTTCCATTATACTTAAGATTTTTACATCTAGTTTGTCTATTATTCAAGCTACCAAAACAAAGCTTTTATCTAATATTGTATCTAGCATTGTGACAGTGCAATTGCTATTTGCCAGTGAAAACCAACACAACCAAATAAATTTATTGCTGTGGCTAGTTGTGCAAGGATGCTGATATCCAGTTCAGTGTTCCACTCACACTGCGGTCTTGGTTCCAAAAATTCCACCACAACATCACCCACTGAGATTAACTTACTAAACAGATTTGAATTGGCAGAATCTGTTTCTAGCAATCAGGACTTCAGGTCACATAGCACTTTTCGTCCTGTTCTACACACCTTAAAGTCTGACTTATCAGTGAATCAGGCTTATGTTGCATTCTCTCTATGTTCCTAACAATTCAGCTTTTAAATAATCCCTTGTGAAAAATCAATTAAAGAAACCTTTCATTCATGCTTATTAAATTAGATAGGTGAAAAACTGGTATCATCAGCCTAACAAAGCAAAAACAGTTCTGTAACACTGAGTCTGAGTTCTCTCCTACTCCTCCAGCAGCAAGATGCAGATAGTTCGGAGAGTGAGGTATATGGAAGTATATGGTACTGTATGTGAGTATATGAGGTATATGGAAGTTCTTGCCAAGTATCATCAACCTACCCAGAAACAAATAGCTCTGTTCTTACCAGAAAGTAAGGTACATGAGTCCTCATGAAAAAGTACAAAAGCAGGCAGAACAGGTATGAATTGACACAAAACTTCACCTGTCATTAGACCAGCTAGGGCAAGACTGGAGGCTCAAGACTAATGTTTAAAATATCTGCATCAAGAAAAAGAGGAAAGTGTCAGATGTTGGCAGTGGTCCACAGGTCAGTGAAGGTCATATCCCCACTACACCCATACAGTCTTAGGTGCTCAGCTACTGTGAACTAGCAGATTCATTCACGTCAGCACAGCTGTGCTGGTTACACCAGCTGAGAGTCTGAGAACACTCAGATTTTACACAGAGGCATTTGTGGCGTGGAGCATCATCAGCTGGATACAAATCATCTAGTACTGTGAACCAGAAATGCAGCTGTTGAAGTGATTTGCTCTTTATCAGTAGAGACTGCGTATTTGCCCTAATGCCTACTTGTGCAGTTGCGTTCTGCTGAAGCAGCCAGGAAATGAAACTAATGGTACACAGATGCAGCAAAGGAATACACAACTGTGGTAGCAATAAAAAAAACTGCAGTAGCTTTGGTCAGCCAGAACATGCTGTTCAAAGCAACTGAGGATCCTTGAATGCACTTTGATTACCTGTTGTGAATTTTGGCTAGAATACAGCAATAAATTTGTGTACACTGATATTTCTGCCTTTTGCTATATCAACATAACTTCAATTTTTCAGCCCTCCACAGATTGCTGGGAAGACAGAGGGTGAACGAGGCTGATGCATGGCACGTGCAATGCAAATCCTGCAACACTTGCAATCATGATTCTACAGTGAAGGGACTTCCTTTCTCTCTGTTAGTCTACTACACAGAAGGATCTGACCGAGTTCACATTACTAACAGGACATATTCCAATTATGAACCTATTTCCACTTGCAGGGATAAAATGGAAGGAAGATAGCATGAAACTAGCAAACAAAATTACTTAAAATTATTGGGAAAGGGAGACGGACGGAGGATGATTTTCAAACCTTCCTGAGCACAGGTTACAGTTGTACAGAGGGTTGTTCAGTACAGACTGCTACCTGTGAATTTTGCAGAGGGCAGTAACCAAAGGCAAAGGATGAGATCAAGAAATTTCCCAAGTGAAGACTGAATGGAGACAGTCTGTTGGAAGCTGTATCAACATGTAGCTGTAAGCCTACAGACTGCCATAAATTAAAACAGCTGCTATAACAGAATAACAATAAAATGAAATCATTGGGTAGGCCTGATTCTGACTACCAATGAGACAGCAGCATTTCTCTATATTAACACATAAAACTGCTTAAGAAAGAGAGACATGATTACTACTACTCGCATATTCTTTTTCCCCGCTGTCTTCATTTTCCTTGTCCACTCAGCCATACTGACTGTAAGCCCCTTCATGTTAGAAACAAGCTTTCTACTCTGTTTTTACAGTGTTCACAGTATTTAAACAGCAGGGTAATATATAACAATAGTAATTCTGCATTCACATGGCTTTCCTTTTCCCCTGCTCCTTTTTTTGAATGTGAGAATGGAAAATACTGCATTGAAACAAGTCTCATTAGAGAGAAAGAGCAACATGAGCCCCAACATTGAGGATGAGCCAGGGTCACATTCTCACACTTAGTATTCACAAGTGTGTGGTCTGCCAGCAGGTATTTGGGTCTTGACATACAGGACAGCAACGTTGCCTTGGTTCAATACTAATGGGTTCATAGGCAATAGCAGAGCAGTGGAGGTTGTAATTTTCACGCAAAAAACTAAAGAACTGATAGCGAAGATGAAAACATCATGTATATTAACAGTGACCAGAAACCTCTCCACGATGTACAAAACTGAATCTCCTGCTTTTACAGGTGATGAACTGAGATACAGAATGCTGAAGCACTTGAGCAGCCAGAGATGAAGCTGTAAGTTTACCAACATGCCTTTCCCTGTAATCCAGCACCCTATTTACTTTACCCTGCTGCTCCATGATGATTAAGTACAAAAGTTTAGGTTTCAATTATGCTTTCGTTATGAAGTAAGGAGGTGAAAGAAGCAAAGCAGTGTCAGATTTCCAAAGCATTGGTGTCTGCTCAAGTGAGGCAGCAATTACAACAGCACTGGCTTTTTGCTGGGATCTAACCTGGTTGTTGGTGCTGTTCTCTATTTCTTTTCCTTTTTGATCAGTTGCTGGCTGTCACTATGACGACGGGAAGCCTGCAACACAGCTGCAAGGGAGGAGGAACGGGGAGCTCACTCCAGCTGAGAGGGGAGAAGTGACTCAGCAGGTGGGGGGCAAGAATAGAAAAATGATATGGGAAGCTAAAGGGATGCAGTCAGGAAAGAAGAGAAAATAGAAGGCCCGAATGCCTCTTCATTCAGTGAAGCTCATCTATTAGTGGAGGAGATGCTCAAACAAAATGTTTGTCAGCACTGTAATTTAAAACAAAAAGCAAGAAAAAAAATGCCACAGAGATAAATGCCCCAATTCCCCATCCTCCTGCTTCACATACTGCCACATCACCAGCTGAAACTAATTTAATTGAATTACTTTTAGACTTACAGACATGTAAACAAGAGGATATTCAGTTTGAGACACTGATTGTATCATGGAGAAGAAACAAAGAAAAGACGAAGGATGAGAACCACCCTATACAATGAAAGTAACAGCCAGAGGAAACATGTCTCCTTGAAAACGCACTTGTTGGCAAGGTCTTACTCTTCTCTAAGCACAAATTTGCCCTCTGGGTTCCAACCGAGCGTTCTCTTCACTTTAGTAAAATGCAAAGGCATAAACCAGGTTTAGGGCATTATTTTCCACACGTAAGAATAAGATCTCATTTCAAAGGTGTATTTTTGTTATTCAAGTTTTCAAAGCTTTCTCAAAAGCATGCAGAAAGTTAACTGATATTTATAGCATGTATAAGTGTACTTAAAGAAATATAAATCAAAGACCTTTAATAAACCATTAATGTGCAGCCATGGCTGAAGTAAACCATGACCAGTGTATCACATTATTATAATCTTTATTTTTTCCTCAACACATTTTCAATATTTACAGCCTTTCCTAACACCACACACAAGTTTGGACTAAAAATCTTGGGCAGAATTCCTTGCCCTTCCACTTCCACAAACATTTTCCAGAAGGGTTTTTTTTTTTTGTGTGTGTGCTGGGTTTTTTTTTTTTTTTTAAATAGGGTGTCTACCTATGTCTTAATGTTAGAAACTATCACACAAGAAGTACTGAAGACTTCAGTGACATTAAACAGCTCCTAATGCATACCATTATGCATGAGTTCCCGTATGCTTGTGGACGTACTGGCATTTAGAAGATGTAAATAGTTAAGGACAGTGGTAGTTAGAAATGACTGGTTTATACATTGCATATAAACCTAAACTAGTGATTCATACTTGGAGTTTAAATTGACAGCCCAGTCCTATGTTTAAAAACCCTCAGTGGGCAGCAGTCAATCTCTTGGTGAATTTCACACTCACCTTCAGGAGGTTCAGACTTCTTTGTTGTGAAATCAAGAGACATGATTACTCCACTCTACCTGGCTACTTCACAGATCACTGAGATTGCTTAGAATACTGCCACAGGACATAGGTAGTCTGGACATGTTTTCTGTAAGTGACTACCTAAGCTACACCTACCTGAAGTGTTTATAATCTGTATCACATGTAGTACACTAAAAGATTTCCAGAAAGAAGTGATCACACTAGTCGGCTAGCTTTTGTGACATGGTACATCAGCAAGCATCTCCTTTTAAGCATACATTTAATTCCTTGGAAGTCAGGACGATAAAAGTTAAACACATGACTAGAATTCTGGACTACTCTCAAATCAGGTGTCACTTTGAAAAGGAAACTTTCTCTTATTCAGATAGAACAGGACTTAAAATTTTTCCAAAGCAATATTATATTAGAGAAGTTGATTTAGGTTGGTCTTAACCTTGCAGTTTAATTCCAGTGACGTAAGTCAACTGATAGCAGTGTCAGGGTAAATATCGGCACTACTGGACCCAGATTTTTTTTTTTAAATTAAGTCTGAGATAACAAATGGTTAAATACTGTATCCGAACTCTGAAAATAAAAATGCTTATTTAATTGTATTCAATTTCAAACAGAAACCTGTGGTTTTATCTATTATGAATGTCATTGCATCTATCAACAAATACAAGGCCTGAAGAAAGGACATTTGAGGAGAAAGTATCAACTATAGCTGTCCAACATCTCTACTTGTTTGCAGCGTTTTTCACTGTAACTGGTTGCAAAATGTCAAGTACACTTAAGCTGAAGAAGAAACTGGCTGTAGGGGAGAAAGTTGCTTAACTTCACCGACATTTCCCCTTTCAAGTTATTGATTTATCTATGAACACCAGCAACATTATGGAAAGGCTTATATAAACAGCCTTAACAGAGGTGTCATTGTTGGTACAGCTTGCTTTCTGAGGATGACATACACACAACAACACCTGAAGCTGCTGGGAGCTCAGGAAAATCTGCCGTTCACAAACTGGGAGTCGTACATTAATTTCTGCAAGGACAGAGCTAAATTACAGAATGCTATCACCTATAATTTTAACATGCATAAAGATATTGTTTTAATAATAAACAGCGACATCCAAACTAGTAGAGAATTAAAACCAGAACATCCAAAATTAACTAGGGGAATTCATTAATAGAAATTAAAAAAAGACAGCCTGACCATTAGAAAAATAAAAAGAGCCAGAACCACTATATAGTCATTGCTTCTTCCTTGTTGAAGTACTGAAAACCACTTTGAAAAAACAACTTTTTTACAAGTAAGTTTTCAAGCTGCAGGTCCATACTATCCTTTCTAAAAGGGGAAAGACCTGTGCTAACAAGTCTGAGGAAAGGAGGAGAGAGAAACAAACCTTACAGTGACAGTTGTAGAAGTAGCTGAATCCAGGACAGGAAATCTCTCTTTTTTCAGCAAGTTGTAAGAAAAATCTGGATATCTGCATATCAATCATATTCACTTATTAAGGCTATCATTTGAAATACGATTTGGTGCATCTGTGTTGCAAAACACTAACAATAATATCAAGTCAAGAGCTGTACTTTAGCATCTCATTATTTGGAGATGACTATTTAGTACCTTTTGTTATTTGGGTGTACTTAATGAAGTCCTAAATTAGGTATGATTTTTATCCGTAAGCATCCTTTAATAGGTTTGTTGTCTGATTTTTTTAATGGAATAAAACTGAACAGAAAGAATTTTATTACTTTTTGTTTACAAATGCAGAACCCCCACCCCCAAATTGCTACAGTTCCATCAATTTCTCTTGTTATAAGCTTTTACATATTCTGAACACAAAAAGTGACTGAGGACAGACAATCTAGGAGCAGTTGACAGAACATACTGCAAGACAACCTGATTCACAGGGGTTTTGTTTCATAGCTTTTTCTCTCAGATACTTGATTCAGAAAAGCAACTGGACGTGTGCTATATCAATATATAGCGGAAATAAAAATACTTACACTTGGGATACCCTTGTCTTGCAACACATACAGCCTATGAACTCACAGGCACTCAGATTTTGAGATATGGTTTGAGACGACTTAAAAAAAAGTAAATTTAAAAAAGTCCAGTTCTGCAAGGACTGACAAGAAGCTTCCAGCTACTTGGGTTCTTCATCAGTGAAGTAACATTAAAATTACTATATANCACACACATATATACACACACATATATACACACACATATATACACACACATATATACACACACATATATACACACACATATATACACACACATATATACACACACATATATACACACACATATATACACACACATATATACACACACATATATACACACACATATATACACACACATATATACACACACATATATACACACACATATATATATACATACACACACACATATAGGCAATGAGAACGGGGAAGTTACACACAAGCGCTACTTGGTAACCTAGTTCTAAAAAAACCCAAACCAAACAAAAAACTCAGACCCTAAACCACACAAATTTTAAACATGGTTAAATGCACTTGTTTATCAGAAAACATTTTCCAAGAGACTGACTTTTGGCAATGACCAAGGTATCAGTGTATCAAATAACAGTTCTTGGTGGAATGCTGTGCCAGAAAAATATTGATGCAATTTTCTGACACATAAAAAACCCTCAGAGTAATGGATAGAAATACAAAGACTATTTTATTTCAACACAAAGCCTTGTTGAAAACACAACTACTATATGCAGTACTCTAGTTTATATTCTTAGAAGGACGCTGTGAAAAGGAAGACATATAAAAGAACTACAAAAGTGACTTAAGGATTGAAGTAAATACCTTAAACAGAAGTGAATCTGCTTAGCTAATAAAAAAAGATTGATGGTGACTTGATTACCGTCCTGCTTTGTGAGAATACTGCTTACATAGGCGCTTTACTCAAATGGAGGAAGGCAGAAAAAAAAAATTTCAAATTGCCTTTTCCTTTTTTTTTAAATAGTGATGCCAATTAACTATTAGAACAAATTACCAGAAAGTAGTGGAGCCTCTGTGACATCTTTGAAATCTGCGCAGTATTTTTTTTTTTTTTGCAAACAAAAACTGCTAAGCTCAATATGGGGTAAAACCTCTCTAACAGGTACAGAAGATTAAATTACGCGGTCTAATGATCCCTCTGGTTTGAAGGCTACAATAATGCTTGAGTTTCACAACTGGTGCTACCTACCAGTGAAAAAGGTTTGCTGCAAGCCTTAACTGCTGAAAGCATATTGTTCCCTCAGTGTGCTATCACACTCCCAACTACCTGCTAAGAATGTAAGCAGTCAACACATGATTCATACTGGTATCTCCTTAACAACAAACACAGGCATAAGCATTATTAAGTCTTCCCAAAATGGCTGCCTTAAACCTTAAGTGAATCAAGACACTACAGACAGATAAGAGACTACCTGATTATGCCTTTAGCAAATTTATCTTTTGCTGATCAGGAAGTCCAAATACTTTTGCCAGCAGAACCAAACTCAGCAAACAGTAGTTTTTACAAGGTCTGCTAAGGACCCCTCTGCAACATCACTATCCTTCACTGACACAGCTAACAATTTCCTAAGATGCACCTCATTTGAATAACTTGATTTACTTACATGTAAATGTGAGAGATCTCTAAATTAATTCCCTCACTTGAATCGCTTGCTGCAGCTGCAGCAGCAATTCTTTTCGGTATTGCCCTTCATAACTGAAACAAAAGTCCAAAGGCCAGCTACATTAACAAGTAACTTGTATACATCCATCACATACAGTTGCACTACGTCAGGTGAATAAGCAAATTTAACTAGGTGAGGAGGCATCCCACAGAAGTAGCACCTTCAGCATTATTTCCAACTTGCCAAATGCCAAAAGGTGGGGAAAAAAAGAAAGCTGCTTGCTTCTATTTCTCTTCTCAGCATGGGAATGGAGCATTCAGACTGGACTCTTCTTCCTAACTAAAACTCTGTCCTAACATACCTGTTAGAGTAAAGCACAGTGAGGTCTTGCTCCTTTTGTCTCTATAAAGCATTTCACCAAAACGGGGTATGTTGTTATCAATATAGTAAAACCAGGATATTATGAAGCGAATAACTGCATTGCTGTTCAAAAATATGAAGGAAAAATGAGCAAGACTCAACAAGAACAAAAAGAATGGGTTATGAAATAAAAAAATTCTAAGAATATTTTTCTTTGAATTCTCTTTACATTCAGTTTGGGGCCCCTCGCTACAAGACAGACACAGAGGTGCTGGAGCGCATCCAAAGAAGGGCAATGAAGCTGGTGAAGGGTCTGGAGCACAAGTCCTGTGAGGAGCGGCTGAGGGAACTGGGGTTGTTCAGCCTGGAGAAAAGGAGGCTGAGGGGAGACCTCAGCACTCTCTACAGCTACCTGAAAGGAGGGTGTAGTGAGGTGGGGGTCAGTCTCTTCTCCCAAGTAACAAGGGATAGGACAATATGAAATGGCCTCAAGTTGTGCCAGGGGAGGTTTAGATTGGATATCAGGAAAGATTTCTTCACTGAAAGGGTTGTCAAGCTCTGGAACAGGCTGCCCAGGGAAGTGGTTCAGCCACCATCGCTGGAGGTATTCAAAAGACATGTGGATGTGGTGGTCACGGTTTAGCGGTAGACGGGGCACTGCTAGGTTAATGGTTGGGCTTAATGATCTTACAGGTCTTTTCCAACCAAAGTGATTCTACGATTTATCTATTCTTTCAGGTACCTTCAACTATGGCATATTCCTGAACTCCTATGGGCACAATCTTTTTATCTTCCACAGTCTCTGGGTCAGGAATTTGCTCTGCCACGAGTCTAAGAAACACAAAATACCACTTTGGGACTCTACATAACAATACGGATTTAATATTAAAGCACTTCAGAGAGAAATTATAATCCAGTGCATTTTTTTTTGCACAAATAAAATAACTTTATGTGTTATATTCTGTTATCATAGCTTAAAAGTATCAAAGAAGAAATATTCCTGGAGAAATAAAATCAAACAGTTTATCTTTTAGAAGGAATAAGGTTACATTTTTAGCATTCATATTTTAATGCAAGATACAGTATTTCCTATTGTTTCTGAAGTCTCAAAATAAGAAACAAGAACTCCACAATTTAACTTCATCTTATGAAACTAAAACCCGAAACAAATCAAAACTAAGCTTCTGCTTCCTAGTAAGTTAAGGAACACACAATTAAAAGTTTCCTGGATTCTCCTTTCATATAGAACACCCTTTTAAACATGATGGTGTATTTCAAGTGACTACTCCTGAAGAAATATTTACCAATAACTAGATAATAAAAATAAATTAATTTTGATCTGATTTAAGAGCTCTAATCTATGAGGATATTAAATTTACGACCAGAATTTGATGATGATAACTTATCTGCAGCTTGAACATTAACATTTTTAAAGCCCTTGTCAAAAGTATAAGGTCTATTGTTAAAAGAAAGTTAGCAATGCATTAACATGTACCAAAGTAAGTATGAAAATCATGTGAAAACTGCAATAAATTCTTTGCATTATTTCCTCCCTTGACTGTCTAATTCCTGTTACTCAATTCAGTCAATACAAGGCTGACATGATCACACTACCACAGGGACTCAATTTCCCCAAAACAGTCAAAGGAGTTTTAAAAAATTAGACACCTAAATTTCAAGAATGTTGGACAAATTAAACTTCCACTATTTTCTTGAAAGAGAAAGCAGGCACGAGGCAGGCAGTTGCAGCAGAGGTCAGTTCTGCCGCTGAGCGCTGGGTCAAGGTGTACAGGGGGCTCCTGGCACCGGGGAAACCCGGGGAAAAGCAGAGAGCCCTGCCACGAGCTGGTGGCTCCCAGAGAGGGGCTGAGGTGGCTTGGGCTCTGCTGGGAGAAACTATGTGATATTTAAAGGGCCCAAGGAACCACTGTGACCAGGGATCAAGAGGAGGCTGCAGTCCGCACGCCAGTTCGTGGGAAAACGGTCACGCACCCTGCTTGCAGGCCCACAGCCCAGGGAAGTGCTCTAGGTCACTGCCAGGACAGCGGGTACTCGCCTCAGAGCTAAAACCAGTGTCTCTACAGCAAAAGCCCCTGAGACATCCGACGCTTCCACCTGGACAGAACTGGTAAGGAAAGAGACTCCAGCACAGACCGTAGGTTGCAGCGAGTGCCCAGACCCTTCTCACAGTGACAAGGCAAGTACCTGCAAAAGGTGTGCACAGGTTGCTGATCTGTTGCATCAGGTGGCCAAGTTGCAGGAAACAGTTAAAAGGCTGCACAGTATTAGAGGGGCCAAGATAGAGACAGATCAGAACCATGTTCCTGTGGCAGACACCACAGAGAATGAGGCACCTGGAACCCTGGTGACCCACAAAATCAGGACTCTGCTTCAGTCCCCACCCTCCAGCATTACAACCAAAACCAGATATGAACCTTTAACAGCTGCAGATACCCACAAGCAAGGTCTGCAAGGAGAAACTGTACAGGCAGCATGCAGTGGATACTGGAAAAGGAAGCGACAAGTGCTGGTAGTGGGTGACTCTGTGGAGGGGCACTGAGGCACCCGTCTGCCAGCCCAAAAGCGAGCCACGAGAGGTGTGCTGCCTCCTGGGAGCTAAGGTCCAAGACATTGCTAAGAAGGTGCCACAACTCGTCAAGAGCACAGACTACTATCCATTGCCACTCTTACATGTGGGCACGATCGACACCACAAGCCAGAACCTGGGCAGAATCAAGGAACACTGTAAAGCCCTGGGGATGCAAGTGAAAAGTATTGGTGCCCATGTTCTCTTTTCTTCCATTTTTCCAGTTAGATGAAAGGGACCAGCTAGAAATAGATGTGTAATGCAAATCAACTTCTAGCTTTGTGGCTGGTGCCATTGTGAGGGCTTTGGCTTTTGTGACAATGGGATGTTCTTCAATGACTAGTCTGCTAGGGAGGGATAGAATCCACCTATCCAGAAGAGACAAGGAAATCTTTGGCAGCAGGCTGGCCAACTTAGCGAGGTAGGCTTTAAACTGAGGGATGCAGGGGACAGGATCCAAAGTGGCAACACTCACACCATTGCAACCAACTAGGGAAGAAGTCAAGCCAACAAGAGCAGCAACAAGTGTTCCTCAACTGCTTCCCAAGATGCGTACCAGAAGACCAACCACTGCGAGTACATGTATACCAGTGCATGCAGGCTGTGCAACAAACAGGAGTAACTGGAGCTCAGCACCCAGTCAGAAAGTTATGGTATCACAGGAATAACTGAAACATGGTGGGACAACTCACATGACTGGAGGATTGCAATGGATGGCTGTAGGCTGTTTCATAAAGACAGGTAGGGAAGAAGAGGTGGAAGAGTCACGTTCTATGTAAAGGAGAACCTTGAACACATAGAAGTCAACTACGGCAATTGTGGAAGCCCTATCAAACGCCTCTGGGTCAAGATCAGAAGGGTCATCTCCAAGGGGGATCTAACAGTAGGCATTTGCTACCAACCTCCAAACCACGACAATAAGGCCAAAGCAATACTTGGGTCACTTAAGCAAGCTTCAGGTCAACAGAACCTGGCTCTTATGGGTGGCTTCAACTACCCAGACATTTGTTAGAAGAACCTCACATGTTCCTGAATCACGTGCAGGAGCTCACATGTTCCTTCCACATCAAGTTCCTGGAATGTGTAGTTCTGCTTCCTCATACAAATGTTAGATGTGCCAACCAGGAACAAGGCACTGCTGGGACTTGGCTACTCACAAACAAAGAAAACCTGCTTTGTAATATCTCAGTTAGCAATAGCCTTGGCTGCAGTGATAACAATATTGTGGAGTTTGGGATCCTGCTGAGCACACTGAAGGTCAGTACAAAGACAAAGGTTTTAGATTTTAGAAGAGTCAACTTCAGCTCACTCAGAGCTCAGCTGGGAGTGATTCTGTGGGAAACTTCCACAGAGGATAAAGGGGATAGAGTGCTGGCAAGTTTTCAAGACCACTCTCCTGGAAGCACAAAAGCAGTTCATCCCCTTTAAAGGTAAGGGAAGTAGGCAGTGCAAGACACCCACTTGGCTTAACTGTGAGCTTCTGAGTCTGCTCAAAACCAAAAGGGAAGCGTACCAGAGATGGAAAAGAAGATAAATGCCCATTGAGAGCAAGGACTTTGCCAGGTTGTGCAGAGACACAGTTAGACAAGCAAAAGCTCAGCTTAAATTGAAATTGGCCAGAGATGTCAAAAACTACAAGAACAGGTTCTTCAGGTATGTAAACAACAAGCAGAAAGAGAAGGAAAATACCAGCTCACTGTTAAACAGGAGAGGTGAATTAGTCACCAACAACACTGAAAAGGCAGAGGTTCTCAACACTTTCTTCACCTTTGTCTTTACCAGCACTGTTGGGCCCCACACCTTTGGAACAAAAATGAAGCACGTGATTGAGAAAAGCCAGCACAGATCCACCAAGGGCAAATCGCACTTGACAAACCTGATCGCCTTCAACAACAAAGTAACCCGCTCAGTTGATGTGGGGTGAGCAGTGATCATCATCTACCTGGATTTCTCCAAGGCTTTCAATACAGTTCCCCACAACCTCCTCCTAGGAGTGCTGATGCATTATAGTCTAGACAAGCAGTCTGTGTGGTGGGTGGGGAACCAGCTAACAGGCTGCACCTGGAGGGTGGTGGTAAATAGCTCTTTTTCAAACTGGCAACCTGTCACAAGTCGGGTCCCCCTGCGCTCAATATTGGGTCCAACACTACTTAGTATCTTCATAAGTGATCTGGGTGTTGCAATCAAGTGCACCCTGATGAAGTTTGCCGATGATACCAAACTGAGTGGGGAAGCAGACACTTTGGAAGGGAGAGCCACCCTGCAGGAAGACCTGGATAGGCTGCAAAAACAGGTTAACAAGAACATTACGAAGTTCAATAAGGAGAAGGATAAGGTCTTGAACCTGGGAAAAAATAATCCAGGAGGGCAGCACAGGCTAGGATCTGCTGGGCTGGAGAGCAGCTCTGTGGAAAGGGACCTGGGGGTCCTGGTGGGCAAAAAGCTCAGTATGAGTGAGCGGTGCACTGCTGTGGCAAAGAAAGCCAACAGGATGCTGGGCTGCATCAACAAGGGCATCATCAACAGAGATAAAGAAGTCATTATCCCACTAACTCAGCACTTGTCAGGCCACGCCTGGAACACTGTGCTCAGTTTTGGTCCCCACTATACAAAAAAAAGATGTGGACACGCTGGAGAGGGTACAGAGAACGGCCCCAAAGACGATCAAAAGACTGGGAAGCCTACCATACAAGGAAAGGCTGAGAGAACTGGGTTTGTTTAGCCTTGAGAAAAGAAGGCTTAGGGGAGACCTCATCACCATGGTCCAGTACTTAAATAGTGGCTATGAAGAAGATAGAGACTCCCTTTGTACAAGCAGTCACATGGAAAAGACATGGGGTAATGGGTAAGAGTTACTCTCGGGGAGACTCTGATTGGACAGAAGAGGGGAAATTTTTCACAATGAGAACAATCAGCCACTGGAATAATCTCCTCAGGGAAGTGCTGGATTCCCCAGCATTGGACACTTATAAGATCGAGCTGGACAGTGTGCTGGGCCATCTTGTCTAGACCGTGCTTTTGCCAAGAACGATTGGACTAGGTGATCCTTGAGATCCCTTCCAGCCTGGTATTCTATGATTCCATGATTCTTCTTCTCATTACTACAGGCTCAATCACCTGCTTGCATGAAGAAAACAAACCTGAAAGAGCAGCTTTATTCCTCCTGTCTCTGGGAAACATAGGTATAAGAGAATCACACAAGGAAGCCAGGATGCTTCACAAAACTTAAAATGCCATTGCCATTAGTCATTCATGCATCACAAGGTGACTGCATAATGTTAAGGGCGTAAATGGTCACAATTTGTTTGACACAGAGAGAAGTATTTAGAAGTGCTTGAAAGTATTTGAAAAATTATTTGAAGTGCTAAAAACAACATGCAGAGACAGAGGAAGAAAGACATGCCGAAATATTCACACAGACTTGCTTTGCTTTTTTTTCTTCCTCAGAAGCTGGTCTGGACAAGATTGATTTCATTCTGACAGTATCAACCATAATGCAACTACTAGATTAAGGTAGAATAATAATGGACAAACCCAAACATAGTTTAGAGCTGACAAGAAATTATTTCCATTTACATTTGTAATTAACTTCAACTTTTAAATAACTTCTCTAAACCAGGTAATGTCTAGGGACTGAATATTTCATTCTTCCACAGATGAATTTAACACAATGAAGTATCAGCCATGGCATATCTATTTCTCTTGATATTCTTGTTATGTTAATTCAGATAGACATGGTTTTGGTTCTCTTAGTTTACTGACAAGACATAGCAAGTCACACTCATATATAACTAAATCACAGCTGAAAAGTTTTAATCCCAAAATATGGTCAGATTACTTTGATGAGACAGGTTTGATCAACACCAAAATTTATTTTCCAAGTTGTTTCTGTTTGTTTGGATTGCCACAGAATTTATTTCCCTTACTTCTAGGTTCAAAGCCTAGAAAAGGCAAGCAAGGCAGCCTTTTGTTCCCCAGCATATGTACAATATGCTCCATTTTTTAGGAAACACAGCAGAAGATATCCTGTTGCCCTTCAAAATATATCATATAGGTAGTAGTAGGAGTAAAACAATGCAAACACTAGATCTGCATTTCTGCCTTATGAAGCTAGTTCTTTGGGAATACCTAAGTCACTTCTGAATAAAACAGATTTATTTTACATGTATAGAATGTTTCATACACATAGACATGCATGCTCCCCCTTTTTTCCTTCAAAGGCTCTCATTGGAGCTTCCCCTTATCCTTTCAAAAAAGGATCTAAATAAGCGGTATACAACTAAATCTTGGCAAGCAAACTAAGTAATGCATAGTGTGATTGTCTAAACTGTTCCTTCTTGCATTTTATGAGCACTGCCTGAAATCACAGCCTTCATCCTGCAATAGATTTTATGTATATGCTTGAATACTATAGAGAACACACACATGAGTAAAGTTAACCACGTCCTTCAACCTTGCAGGATTAGCACAGACCTCTAATTCTGCAATCCATATTTAGACAGAACAAATAATAAGGGCCTTAAGCTGCGGCAAGAAAGATCTAGCATTAAAGGGTAGTGAAACACTAGGGCAAATGGAAAAGGCCACGTAAGAAAAATCTCTCTGTGGGGAGGTTAAGAACAAACTAGGCAAATACCTGGCAAATGACATTTATAAGTCAAATCTACCTTGCAAAGAGAACATAGATTAAAAGCCTCCAAAGATCCCTTCAAACTTAATTTGATTCCATGATAAACTGTAAAGTCAAGTAACAATCCAAAAATAAGCCTCCCAAAATTCCAAATGCATTAGTTAATTCTTAAAAAAGTGGCTGAAGTCCAAAACCCACTCTTTCTGAACTCTAAGACTGGGATCAACTACAAGAGATCACCATCCAACAGTCAATACTGTCACTACACAACACCAGAACACTACTTATTGCTATCATGGTTGAGTACGTTTGTTCTGAAATATTAGAGCAAAAAAAGAAATTTAAAAAATGAGCAAGCAAAGCCATTGTTCAATAATCTGTCCACTGTAAAACCAGATAAATATTTATATGACCCTAAATCGGGACAGTGTACCACAATCGTAAATTCTATTCCACTTTACTGTTATGCAATTTATCAACATCTAATAAGCACCATGTATTGACTTATTCATAGATTTTAAATGGAAGCTGAGTAAATTTGCCACAGAAGTTCCGGGATGATACCGTAATAGGGTTGTATCTCAGTTGCAGCAGTGTTCAGAGACCTGCACTCTAACGTTTTATTTAGAAGTCACTGACGTCCCTCTGTAAAACTGAATGTTACAGGTCTACTTACCTACAAAGTATTATGAGACTTCATTTAGTCTTACTAGTTAAAAAAAAAAGGGCAGTGAGTGTCCCTCCGTCTGAAAGGAGACCACATCAATGAATAAACAGATTATATGGCATGGAGGGACAGAAAGAGTGCTTTGACTTTAGAATAAGCAGCTTGAAACTGACATGCTGTGAAACAGCAAGCCAACAAACTCTAAAGAGAACTGTGTAACTAAAATTTAAGGATAGTCTAGAAACAGACTCTAGATTCTGAACATGAATCCTATCTACCAAAGAGAAAAGCACAACCTGGAAGCTATGCATTAGATCACCTTCCTATCCACACTCTCAACAGTAACAAGATCTACTGTTAGATTACTCTGATAAAGTCACTTCCTCCCCAATCCAAAAAAGTCTTTGAACCATTTCACACCAAGAAAGAACATTCTTGATGTGCCACCAGTCACGCTGCACTTTGCCTCAGTCACTTGGGGTACTTTGATAGCTCTACTTGTATTCAGATTCCGAATGGAGCTCAGAAGAGAGTGCAGACTCAGTTTCCAAGCTGAAAATTCACCCCTGTGAGTACTGTTTTCAAAGACAAGGAGCACTTGCCTTTCTGTATCTGCAGGTTGTATCTCAGGCTCTCCTTAGATTTAGGCAGTCTCCAGGCTGAAATAGATATTGTAGTTTAATAAACACTGCTTATCCAGTGTTTTACTTCAGCAGGCTCACCTGGATATTTTCTTTGCTGTAGACTGCCCCCAGCAGCAAATGACAGTGATAGACAATTTTGGACAAACATACATCCGCAGGAACACAGCAATTGTAAAAACTATACGAATTTGTCTTCTCTAAGCTTAGGACTTCTTTCTCAGACAGACAGAATCAACTGAGTTCTGGCAATGTCATTCACAAAACCATGTTTTTAACCAAGGTCAACTTAAAGCCTACTTCTTTACAGATCCTGTGCTGCTTCTCTTGTATCCTTCAACAACACTAAATATTGGTTCTGAAGTTACCTGCTCACAGTTTCTCGTCAGAAGGCCTCTCAACGCTAAACAATTGGTATCTCCCCCCATCATGTCCAATCAGGTGAAAACTAGGAGAGGTAAATCTGAAAGGTTGTTAAGTCTTTGCCCAATTCCTCAGAACATCAGGAGTAAGACCTACTAAAGCAGCTTTAGCTAACATTTAGTCTTAAAAATAATATGTCTGTAAGAAGGCACAATATGAATATAAATGTGGCACTTGAGTGGGAGGACTTGAAGACTATGTCTTCACTTACACTTTATGCAAGTTCAGTAAGATCAGTGACACTGTACAGCTGTAACCAAAGGTTGAATCTGGTCTTCAAACTCTAACAACGGAAATGAACTCATAGGAACGTACATCCTTATTTTGCTTATGTTGCAAAACAGTGACACCCACTGGCAGCAACAGTTTGAATACTTAAGTTTTGCAATTTGGATCTATATGATAAGAGTTGCTAAGAAGTTTCTCTGGAGAAAAATTCATTACAGTAACAACCACACAAACTTACCTGTTGAGTCAGCACTACTGTTTGAGTTTTCAGAAACTGAAATACTGACAGCATCTGGAGTAACTGCAACGTAACCCTCTGGAGGAAGATTCACTGTGTACATTCTCCTTGAAGACAGAATTGTATTGTCACTACCTACAAAACAGAAAAAACAAAAGTGTCTGGCCATTGATCTCAGTATAGATTTTCTCAAACATTTTCCCAACTACAGCAATGACAGTAAGTGGTCTCAGAAAATCCTTATAGAGGAAAAGGAAGCGAGAGAGTCAGATGTGGAATACTGACATTATCCTGCGACCTACAAAATTGCACCAAATTCCACAGCAGCTACAAATAAGCAAATACCCCACGGGTTAGTTTTTTCCACTTTTCTCTTTTCCTTGTGTCAGACAACTCTTCTGCCCTAACTTCGGAAGAAGTTTTCACTTACAGTGGTATTTTAAGAGACACTCTACACATTTTCCCCCATTCAGCATACGCAGATGCTATTTCTTTAAGAAAAGTTTCATAAAAGTTGGATTGAAAGAATTAAGCTGATTCCAAAGTGATAGAAGCAACAGAAAAAAAAAAAAATCACAGAAGCATGGCTTGTCCATTTGCAGACCTTTTAAACACAGCCTAGGCTGTTCTGAAGGGCGCAAAGATGAAGGGAATTTGAAAGCCACGCTTGACTAAGCCTCAGCAGTGCCTGCACAAGAGGGCTCATCTCCTCATCCTTTCTCTGCTTCTTTCTGCAGGTGGAAGGGTGCCAGGGGCCAGCTTTCCAACTATTTCATTGTATAGAAAACCTTTTGTGATCATGGCAGTAGGCTGTTTTTGTATGATTTCTTTCTCCTTTAAAAGGTATTTATAAATACACGCAAGAGTGGCAGTATAAACTTTTCATTTGCTCATCAAGACAAGAAGTAACTCTGTAGGAATGAGAGACACACATCTCTGCTCCATTTACACAAAACCAGCCAAAATAGCAGACTGTATTTTTTTTGCTCAGTAGTGACAACAGTAGAGAACCACCACAGGCAGACAAAAGCCTTTCAGAAGGCCAGGATGTTCACAAGGCGTCTCCAGACCCCGTAACATCATTTTAGATGGTTCAGTGTATTCTTCTTATACTCGCTCAGCTCCTTAAGCCAGCACGGGTACAGCATGAGCCTTCCCTTCTTGAGGGCAATTTGCACCTTTAAAAGCACATAGATAGAACTATTAAAATAATAGACAGAACTATTAAAATAATATACAGTAAAAACATCTTTGGCAGGTGGACACAATTAACCTTACACCTCAAATGTGACAGAAGATCCCAGATGATCCTAGTCTATTTCCAAGCTGCAGCTATGGTTGGACTAACACCTAAACATTTAAAACACAGCTGTGTGACAAATAATTCCTGTTAGAGATCTATGTTTCTAATATGTAATTTAACTATACATTTTGTATGCAAATACGTAATTTAACTATACATTTCTCAGATAACACTTGAAAGTTCAGCATGACGAATCATCTCAAATATCTATGATAAAAGTTCATTTCAGAATATTCAAGGCACTTTTCAAAAGCTACATCACAGTTGTTTTCATTATCAGGATTGTAATAATTTTGCTTTGATAACACATTAGAAAGTTAAGCGTTTTTTCTTGAACAAGCCAGGAAATTTCAAACTGATATTGGTGATGCTTACTTTAAAGGATAATAAAGGAAAAGAAATAACACAGAAAGATGAAGATTAATTATATGATTTGGAAAAAGATCCACTAAAAATTTGTTTGGAATAATTATTCAACAGATCCTTTCTATGAACATTATGGCAAATCACTGAACTGGCAGTACTTGCATTGAATTCTTTTTTCCCTACACAGGCTGGTTAATGATGAAGTGCTAATTGGTGATATTTTTAAATTACAAAGACGTATAAATGTTTCTTGAGTTACTCCCTTCTGAACAATTTCAAGTTTTCCCTTCTTCCTCCCTTTAATATGTAGATTTGTAAAACAAAGATGGCCACAAAAACATTACACTCAGTTTGCAGCAGTTCTGAGTAACTCAAACCCTTTAATCATAAAAGGAGCAAATATACTGGGATATTAACTTCCCAGAACAAAACAGTTACACATGACAGAATTTGGGGGACTATCTGTAAGTATACACTGAGTCTATATAGTTGTGCATATCCACAAATCTCCCAGTCTCAAGTCATTAAGTCTGAATTTTTCCAGCCTGGGACTGTAGTCTCCTTGGGCTAAGAAGAGATAGGTTGATAATAGAGTCATAAACATTGCTGCAAAGTAAATGGCTATGCTTATAAAAATGTGACATAAAAAGTTTTTTTTTTTGACTAGAGAAAGTAATCAGATACTGGAGATATTCAAGAATACTCTTATTTCTACTGGGTAGAAGTCATAAATCCAATTTCTGAAATGTTATTTTATGGGGAAAAAAAAAGAACAAGCATTACTCTTAAAGGCAAACTAAGTATAGAGAATAAATATTTCAAATCAAGTTGTCTCCTATTCATATTCTTCTCCACAACACTCCCCACAAAGAGCTCCTTTGCACCTAAACCAATATTGGGCACACAGTAGGTGAGTGCATCTAAACTACACTGTTACCAAGGTTACACCTGCAAATACATCAGTAGCTTGGCTAGCTATGTTATCTCTTGCTATCCTACTACAAACAAGCATCAGACCTTTTAAGAAGGAGCTGAGGGCAAAGCTTCCATCTTGCCTCAGCCATGTAAAATTGCCAACTGCCCAGTCTGCCATCATCTCAGGTAGACACAGTATATTTTGGTTTAAGGCTATTTTTCAGAATCCTTAAGCTTTCCTCTATCTACAGCTCAGAATGGTGGCACGTAACACCAGCATGGCTTCCCGATGGCCCGAACACAAAGCACGCTTGGGCACACCTCAAATAAAGACACGGCCAGAAGACATGTTCACATAATCTTGGTCCTTTGCTTGCTGGTAAAACTGATTAAACCCTGGGCAGAGACTGAATCACTTCTAGTTTTTCTGGAAGGTTGACCATGGCTTGCAGCCAAACTCCCCCAGATGCCTGCTCACTCCCCCATCAACAAGGCCAGGGTGGAGCGGGGAAAAAATTGGGAAAAACAGGAACGAGAGAGCTCATGGGTCAAAGACAGGGAGACCACTTACCAGCTACTGCAGTGGGCGAAACAGACTCAACTTGGGAAAATTAATTTACTGCCAATTACTTGAAATATTTATTTACTGACTCGGGTATTGGGAAACAGAAACAAAATAAAAAGCAGCAAACACTAAGACACTTGGGGAAAAAAACACCTTTTCTCCCCAGCTCATATTCACTCCAAACGCCTCCTCCCCACAAGTCACACTCAGTGCCTTCAACGAGAGAACGAGCAGTGCAAGGTGGTGGTGGTGGGTGCTTACAGTCAGTATGTAAGGGTTTCTCTCTGCTGCTCCTTCCTTCACACTCTTCCGCTAGGCCGGTGGGGGTTCTCTGTGGGCTGTAGTCCTTCAGGAACATTTGCTTAACCACACAGCACCTCCTCCTCCTCTGATCCTGGTGTTCCCACTGTTGCTTGTCGCTCCTTTTAGTTCCCTCCTCTCTTGGGAGCATTCTCTCCTTTCTTAAATGTGTTTTCCTTGACGTGCCACCACCCCGGCTGCGGGGCTGAGCCGTGCCCTGGGGTGGGGGTGGGTGGGTGGGTGGGTGGTTGGAGCCAGCAGCCCCGGCCTCTCCTTACAGCAGCCACCCACAGCAGCCACCCCTGCAGCCGCCACTGCCCGCACCTGCACCCTGCACAATTTCACAATCTTACATGAAAATGTTGTCCTTTCCATGAAAGGCTTCCCTGCGACTCAGAAAGCTTTGGGAACCTACTGCTGCGTTCCCACAGGGCAGGGCTCGTATAGCACATAGAGGACCCAAGTCCAGAGGTCAGCTAGAACATCTTGCAGCCTCCCTCAAACAAGCATCAAGTTAGCCCAGTTTGACTGAGACTTGTGATCTTTTTGATCGCTTACAAACATCGAATTATCACTTCTCCTTATGGAAGAAAAGAGTTTATCCCCAAAAAGAGGTCTTTACAGAAAAGCAAAGGAAGAGAGGGAATTGACGCTCGATCAAATCCAAGGTCTGATTAGTTCAGTGTCACACCTTCCACAGAAGTCATTATTCTTAGTAAGCACTTACTGCGTGGTGTTACACTAGATACAATCTGGACAAAAAACAAGGCTTGAAGAAGGTCTGTTCTCTCTTTGAAAAAGTTTGTATTAAAGTATGCTTTTACTTATTATGTAAGATCGAATATCACTACGTTCTAGCTATTCCTCATTTTTATTATGTAGAAGTGAGATTGAGACTACAACCTGAAACCTGTGACAATCCCCATTGCACATATAAAACCCCCCTCTTTATCACTACAGAATAGACGCATTACCACTTTCCCTTTCACTGACTAGCAAGACAAGTGTCTCTAAAGACAGTGCACATGCGGATCCTGGGCAAGAGAGTTTTGTCTCCTCCAAAAAAACCTTCATAAACTGAGGTGTAGCAAAGGCTGTATCAGTGACTTAACCGTAGAACTTTTGCACCTTGAGGGTCCTCCTGAGCTGTGGTACTGAAAAACAGGTCCTTTTCCAGCTGATCAGTGTGAAGATATCAAATTGTCCTTCATCAGCATGAACACTATAAAACAAATCTGGCGATCCTAAATACCCTCCCATCCCCCAATGTATACACATTTTTGTTCAGATGATATCCAAGTTCCTGAACATAAAGCTATAGTTACTTCAGTTCTGTCATGGTAAGGCATGTGAGAGTAACCTCAGGAACATGAGGTGCCACACTGCGTACAACCACTCTCGGTTCACAGGCTGACTTTCACAGGACTGTTTTCCAGTCTCTGGTCAACACATGCACTACAGTACATTCCAGAAAAGCAGAACCTTTTAGCTGGAGTAATCTCCTGTGCTATCGGAAATTACAATCCTTTCCCTTGGAGTGCTGCATAATTCCTGCTGCCTGACCTCAGTCTTCAGCAGGATTCTCTACCTCAACACTAGGTAAGTCACATCGGATAGAGAGAAAAAATGATTATGATAATAAGCAACCTAGCAAACAATGGACAGTTGCTTACTGCTGGTCATTTGTTTTACTCAAATGATAACCATCACCCAATAATGGAAAGGTTGGGCTACTTTACTGGGTGACTGGAGTAGTTGATGAATTATTTCTGTACAAATTCACTAATGCAGACAGAAAATTCTCTCAAAGTTATGTAACTCCCTTTTACAGAGAGCTAATAAATAGTTTACTAATACAGTTTAATTCCTTTAGCTTGTGTTAACACCTCTAGTGGCCAATTTTACTAATTTAACTGATATGAAAAAAATTTCTCTCAGCTGCAAAAATTAGCGTCCAATCCATCCCCCTCATTATCTAAGCTTTATTAGAGTAAACAAGGAGTTACTCAACCCAGTTCTTGGCTGAAGAAGATACAGTCCTTCCAAAGATTCTTCATGTCTTTCTAAATAAAAAAATTTACTGAATGTCTTTTGGACATCTAATTATCTCATGTTACATTATTTGCTACTGTCATGTATTTTATTGGCACCAACACCTGTAACAGAATACTGAGAAAGTACTTTCTTCTGCAGAGTTCACTTCAGCTTTAAAATTCTGAAGACATCTGCTATTCTGTTTTGAACGATAAATTTCTCTGCTTGCCAGGTGAAACTTGCTGAAACTCCTACAGAAGCTCGCCTCCCAGCTCTCTCCCCCATGGAGAGTACGCAAATGGAAGAGAACGGAAAAGGAGATGGGTAGCTGAAGGCCAGCCTTACAGTTTGTCCTTTCCAACATACTACCATAATAACTAGATTTTCAGTGAAACTAGATACAGTCATTCAGTGGCACCCATGAGTCTTGTGGGAAGGATCCCAACCCTTTTCAACTAAGCACATTGTAATATTTTTTTGAAAGCAGGGTCTACTTAATATTTGACAAGCTGTATTTCAGCCTTCCTATTTAAGCATAAGTATGATTATAAGGGAGGGAGAATGTAAAGAGGAATAATGAGAGCATCCAAATGAATCATGATCCATGCACTTCTATCAAATGTCTCAAATACTTCTAGAACTAATATTGCCAACTTAGTTACCTTTTTAAGCCCTCTGCACTTTAGAAAAATCATCTACTTTGGATTTTATTTATTCTGGTTTGAAATTCTGTTTTGTGCTTTAAATTAATTTTCAATTTTATTAAAATCTACTGTAACAACTGTTACAGGTTATCTTAACACTTTGTTATTCAAATTCATCATCCTATTGAGAAGCATATTAACTACAGCATTGTTACCCAGCAGTGCTGAGATCTTCAACTGCTGTTAGGGTTCATTCACAATTAAGGGCAAAGCCTGCTTCTTGAGGGCTTTAGAATAGGGGTGGGGGTGGGGTTAGCAATTATTTGCCCAGAATTATTTGTCAAAGCTGTCTCATTATCTACTCTGCAAGCTTAGTGAAGTCTTTCCCATACAAACAGCATTTTGCCACACTGTCTTACAATTTTTCTCTTTCTGAAGGCTAGTAGTTTATTTTCACAAACACATTTGCAATTTTATGGCTACGTATTTATTTCAGTGCAGACTGCAGCATCTTCAGTATGAAATTAACATTGTCTTCCACTGAATACGAGGCCTTATCATATTCTTATTTGTATTAAACAGCAGGAATCCAATTTCTGAAGAGCTGAAACAGGTGTAAAATGACCTAAAAACCAATACAATTTTTTTTCCTATTTTAAACTATACCATAGATCATTGTATCTCTATACAAAGAAAAAAAAAACAACAAGGCACTGTTTTCTCTTGCTTTTCATTCCTTAAAGCCATTTTTTTGTGGCTAGTAAAAATGACATTACCATCTAAGCTTGGTTTAAAACATATTTTAAAGCATTCTGTTTTCTGTTAATATTTCCAGTGGAACAATTGCAAAAGTTATTGATGAAAGTGACATGGTCAAACTTGAAACTTGCAGATCTCAGTACATCAATAAAGTTTTCAGGGTAGAGGGAAGAGAAGAGGTTTGATGCTCAGAGCACTAGAGCATTAAAAGAAGAAAACAGCTTGAGAAAATCCTCAATAGTAGTTCCTCGTCATTGTCTTTTTCTTCAGCTTGATGGAAACCAAAAATTGCAGAAGGAAACTGAGGTCAATAAAGATATATCCATTTTACAAGGCCCAAAGTTGGGATGGGAAATTAATAAGAACCAAGGAATAAGAGAGCTCAGATTTATTTCCCTCATCACCTCCCATACATACACTAACTCTTAGATTTTTTTTTTTTCTAGACACCTAGAAAAGCTGTAGTATAGCCCATTTTATTTGAGACAGGACTTACTATTACAACTCAGTTTCGGTTTCATTACATTAGAAGTGTCAGACATTCTTTGTCACAGAGAAAAAAACAGATAAAAATAAAAATCATTCTTCCTCTTGTTCTCACTCCTCATTTGAAGAAGAATTTTTACGTTTGAACTGCTAAAACATCTACATTCCCTTGGAAAAAGTAGTGAAAACAAAGCACAACACAAAGTGAGAGTGAAGTAATGGAAAAACCTTGATCAAGGAAACCAAGAAACAGAACACTTTCCAAAGCAGAATTTGACTGCAGGCAGATGGCAGTTTTAAAGTTATGAGATAGCTAATTTAAAGAGTGGTACAAGCTATTTTGGGGGTTTTCTTGAAAGTTGAATACATGAAGTAATGATGAAACAAACTACACAGCTAAGAGTTAACTAATTTATTTAACTTAAAAACTTCAATATCTCATATATGCCCTGGTATATGACTACAGGCAATATTTTGATTTGACATCTAAGCATTCTAGCTGTATAAACAGGAGAATAAAGCTATCTTAATTGTAACAGCACTGAGCTCAACTGTTTCTCCTAGTGACGCAGATCTTACTTGTTCAACACACCTTTCAAAAGCCAAACACATCCCCATCAATCAAAATACTTTTTAAAAACACAGGTAACAACACTGAATCTTAGGCCATGTCTAAGTTGCAATTAGTTAATTACCATCACTGATTAAGTGATTATGTCATTACTGGGACTTACCTGGAACCAGACCAGGAAATAAACAGGTGTGCTCATCAGAAGAAAAGTAAACAACACTTACGGCTTCAAACTATTTTTTTTTCCCCAACACACACATTTTTTAATTTCGTAATTGGAAGTCATCAGGAAGAGTCCATTCTTGTGTACAAAAATAATGCAATCCACAGAAGCACAAAAAATTATGGAAAAATCATTTGCCCTAAACTTAGTTCAGTACCAAGTTCACATTATAAGCATTTCCTCTTTTCAAATAAGGGTTAGAAGGTACAATTGGTAGGAAAGACCAAGTAGAAAGTAAGCATGTGTAACAGCAGAAAACATGAAATTTGACTCTCAGTAACTACGCTTTTGACAATGGCAGCTTAAAGTAATAAATAGGAGTGGGAGAGTTCTCACATAACCTGTTTTGTCATCAACATATTAAAAATCATCTCAAACAGGGAGACAAGGTGGACATTGAGAATGCTAACATACAATTACTATGCTACAGATTCACCTCAGCACTGTCTTATCAGCCCTTCTCTAGCTGAAACAAGTCCATTTTATCAAGTTCTTACACAAGTCATTTTTCTGTTTCCTTTCTCAAGATAATTAGTTTTTCTGCAGCTGGCTACATTTATGTTTAGAGCTTGACTACACCTACAGCTAAAGCTGGCATTTTCTACTCCAATTAGGTAGTGGCTACATACTATTAGATGAGCTACTTGTTAAATTGCTTTCAGTTGTCACAGAGGCCAGTAGATTTCTGTATGACAGCTAAGCTGTTTGAAATGAAGATGTAGAAGGGAAGAATGAGTGAACGTATATACACAAGAACACTGGAAAAGGAAGCTATCTGCCAACCAGTGGCAAAAAACAACCCCAAAAATCCCACAAAAAAAGCAGCATTGCTAAGGGAACTGGAGACTGAACTACAAGGCTATTTCTGTCACAACAGAAGTTACAGATATTATACATGCAGCCTGCTCAGTCAGAACAGACATAGGTTTGTTTGCTTGTTGGGTTTTTTTCCTCCTCCTCCTCCCCCAAACCCCAGATCTCTACATTGCCCACAAGCATACAGCTACCGGATTATAAATCTGGTTGGGCACCATTTCTACCATAGCCACCAGAAGTTGGTGTCTTCAAATACTCTACTCCTGTATATATCTGTCCTGTTTTCACAGTATAACGTCACTGTAATATAGCATGTAATGGGAGAATATTTAAGCCCTTGAGAGAAGAACATAAGAGTGTGTGACAACATTTTGTTGTATAATAATTTTAATCTCCATTGCTCTTTAGCTTATTCACAATAGACAGCTTTTCAGAGTGATTAACTAAACCAAAGCTGAATTGTTTAACAAGTCTCTAAAGCTGTTTACTGTATTGGGTACTGCTAGAGTTTAATTTCTGAAGCATATGCACTTCATCAGTTCAATCAACTAAAAGCCAGGGCTGTCCATGCATACTTTTTAGACGAGTTTTGCCTTCTAGGCACTTCCGTCAAACTTCAGTTTTCTATAATACAATAGCTACAGGAAGACAGGATTAGGATGAGCAAGGATGCAGTCCAGGTGTCCCAGGGATGATTTCTTAAATGCAGTGTACTGTCAGCATGACTAACTTTGATCAAAAAAGTAAGAAGGAGAACACACACACATATGAAAAAATGACACAGTTGTGCTGAATTTTGATAGCAATTCCTTATATAGGATAACAACACTGGGATATTTCACAGTTGATAGACATTCACGTTTTTAATGAATATGGAAGAAATTGCATTTTGTCTACTTGTACAGCACAATACGGATTCCCTTTTTAAAAAAAACCCAAACAACTTAGGAATAACAAGAGCTTGGTATTTTTCTTGTTACCTCTTCCTTCAAGAAATGAAGGAGACAAAAGACCAAACAGGTTGTCTCCACAAGATCCAAGGCACTGCCTACGCAATCCACTTTTCAATTTACTTCCTCAAAATTAGGGAAAAACACAAAAACCAAAAGTGAAACAGCATGCTTTATAGAGAAAAACGGAATACTACATGTTTCACTTGTATGCAATCATCCTTCTTCTGCAACTCTTAAATTTTAATTTTTATAAGGAAGATACGAGACATAGATCAGTAAATCCCAAGTCCTTTTAAAAAGCAGTTATAATTCTGACCAAGAAAAAGGCCTAAGGCTAAGGAGGCCATTAAAAAAAGACAGTTGTACAACTAGCAAGTCTCTAGTCAGAAGCATGCATGTCTACTTTGAATATATGCTATAAATGTATTAATAGTAATCAGCGAGGATTTAAAGCATCAACAAAGGAAATCACAGAACTGCAGATTTCAAGAGAAACATTCCCCATGAAATAATGCTTGTTGCAAGTAACGGGTCAAACAAACAAAACCAATCCTCAGAACAAAATTTAGTCAAAGGCCATATCCAAGCCAGTAATTCAGACTCAGAAATGCTTCCTCAGCCTTTTGCCAGACACTGTTTTCGTAATACAGCAAGTTTTTAAGCATTTCTAACACTGCATTTGGAAGCATATTTGCAGTCTTAGGGAAAAAGAAAATATGTCCTCTTATTTGTAGGAGCTTGCAGTTTCTCATTTGCTCTCTTTAATACTTTACCTGCCAAGAAGGCTCAGGATTATTCCATGTATGCATAACTCCAAGGTAATATAGCTGTTTATCTAGACCCTCTTTAATTTTATGTCGAAGAAACCCCCTCCCCCTCTTTTCTTACATCTTGTGAAATTAAGAACTATAGCTCTTGCACTGGAAGGATCAGGTTCCTCAAAGGGAAGAATGTTTAGAAAGTTGTATCTAATTCTCACTGATCTGATTTTGGACAACCAGAATCCAAAGGGAAGGTACATCTTAGGCCCTTGAACGGAAATTCTGGCTACATGCCAAGTGGTTGGGTTTGTTGGTTTTTTTTTAAGTTACTTTAAAAAAACGTCTCTTTTCAAGAGAAAAGATATAAGCGACTACATTCCTTTGGGGTTCAGAAGAAACATGGCATCACCACATGTTTTTTCCATCCCTAACAGAACTATCATGTTCCTAAAGGAAATGCAAATACTATTCAGAAAAATCACTCTGTAGTCACAAAGGACAGCATATCTCAGAATTTTCCTTCAATCTCCAGTTATTCTAGGTCTTAGTGTAAGCATTAGTTCCAGAACCAGCTGCAGAGCTTTATGGGACAACCCTTTCTGATACTAAATTATTAATCTTTCAAAAATTAAATCAGAACCAGTCATTGACATGGGTCGTGATCTTCTACATACTTAGGCACCTGAATTTCAACTTGATCTCAAAAAAAGGCATATAAATGCAAATATTTAGAGGATATAAAAGTATTGTTCTTAAATTTTATGGGCAAAGTCCCCATTAAGCTTCAAGATGCAAACATTTAAGGCAATGCTAGTAACTGCATTCCAATAAAAGTAAGAACCTAGAGGTATTAACTTGTGCATATTGGTACTGGTACTTCCACAATTTGAAAGTAACTGTTAAAGGCAAGTAAGAACACTGTGATGAGTTTTATAGTAAAAGCCATTATTTAATGTGAGAAAATACTTAGACTTTAAGTCAGCTTCTTTTTAAAGAAATTCTCAATTTCTTATTGACACTACATTAAATTTTTCAGTAGATTTTGTAGGACTGAAATAATCACTTTCAAAGTAGGGAAGAGTTCATATCTACAAAAAAAATTGCTCGCTTTTTCCCTTGTCTATCTTCGACTACTACTACTGAAACGATCAGCTGTTTTGTAGTTATGCCCATAACCTTTGGTTTACAAGAAAGAACTTACTTAAAATACTATATGAGCAAAAAATCCAATCAATGCCTTCATGTTTTTCCTTTTCCAAGGCCACAGTTTATAGCTCCAAATCTTATTGCCTAAACATGTACTTTCAGAGTGCAATGCCATAAAATCACAACATGTGACTATTCATGCAAGAGCTCCTTAAATTTAAATGAAGTCACAACCAGAGAAGAACGGGTAAATTATCTGCTCGTTTCACAGATGGGTAACCAACTTCTTTTTTTCCTATGAGTTTATCACTGTAAACCTCTTCAAGGCTTTTTTTTTTAAGTACACATCTGTAGAACATCAGTCAAGGCAGAACCCTTTCTGTGCTACCACAGCATTTGCTTGCTTCCAACAAAAACAAGCTCAGTTAGTCTGCTGTTAACTTCAAGAACAGCCTTGTTGCTTTGCTGTGAAAATACAAAACACAGAACTGTTCTTTTTGCTCCATATTCCATTTTCCCATGAGCTATATTTTACCTGTATTAGGATTCTGGATCAAAAGCTTTTGTTTCATTAACTTGAAGAACACTGACTGTATTAGGAACCAGGTACAAACAATCAGAGGAGCTGTACATCACAAGGTCAACTAAATTCTCCCCCTCACCTCCCACTTAGTTAGAGTTTGGGCAGACCCTAATTTATAAGGAACACTATAGACTCACCACAAATGAAGGTGTTTTTAGCTTAAGGAATTACTTCATAGTCATGCTTATTTAGCACATCTCCATCATAGAGCCAATAAACAGCCTGTTACCTACTTCAAAAAACAGTTAGTTCCCAATGCTATCATTTTATAGAATAAGCTTAATGCTTTATCAGCCTTTTGACAATGTACCTCATTACTGACTACACAAAAGAAGTACTAGAACTACTGATCTAGAAAACAAAATGGGTATCAACTAAACGGAATTGCAACAAGTTGAGATTTCTTGTGTCACAGTAATGGCATGCAATACAGGACAACAGCTACACAATCCTTCAAAAGCAAATTCTACCATAGACATATGTAAGAAAGCCCTGCAGCCAACCTGTTACTAGCTGTCCTTGTTACAGACTGGATTTTTTTTTTTTTTTTAAATTTAAAAGGACACCCCCCTCCTTCACCCCCCGCCAGTAACACAGATTTTTAGAGTAGTATGTTGTAAAGGACTTTTGGAGGTCATTAACCCAAACCTCATTAAAATTTGACCCAATTAGATCAAGTTTTTTAGTACACTGTTCAGTTTTCAGCTCCTCCAAGGATGGAGATACCAAATCTCCCTCTGGGCAGCCCATTCCCCATGGCTGATCATCTCCAAGGTAGAATTCTCTCCGTCATCCAGCTATAATTACTCTCGCCACAACTTCTTTGTTGCCGCTTCTCCTGTTGCTGTGCACCTCCAAAAAATGCACGGTTCAGTCTTCTCTCTGTGCTCCTCCTTCCCGTTCGGTAGCTGAAGTAATGAGATTTCCTCTTAACATTCTTTTCTTGTGACTGAATAAACTCAATTCTCTCTGTCTCTCCTCATACACAATGTCCTCTGGCTCTCTACAGTGCCCTCCATCGGGGCTCTCTCTACTTTGTCACTACCTTTCTGTCAGTAAGGAAACCCGCTGCTCACAGTACTCTCAGTAAGGACTCAAACACGCTGCTCCAGTGTGGTCTCACGAAAGGAACGATTACTTCCTTCAAACTGCTGGCTACATTGCTAATACAGCACAGTATGTCATCAACTGCCTTTGTTGCAAGGATGCAACGCTGACTTGTGTTCAACTGGGCATCTCCAGAACCCCTAGGTCCTTTTCTGTAGAGCTACTGCCAGCCAGGTTACCCTCAGCCTGTATTGCTGGTTATTCCGTGTCAGACACAGGACTCTCTGCACTCCAGTATTATTCCCCAAGGTACACCACTAGCACATGGCCATCTATCAAACTCCGTACTGCTGACAACCATCCTTTGAGCCTGGCAGCTTACCTATCTGACCATTTGGTTACCCAGTTGGTACCTCACCTTCTTGGCTATAAGAATACTACAGGAGACTATGTTGAAGGCCCTGCTAAAAAAATTAAAGAACATGCACTGTGTCCTCCCTATCTGCAAGCCAGTCACGTCATCATAGGAGGCAACTGGGTTGCACAATCCGCCTTCGGTAAATCAAGACTTACTGTTTCCAATTCCCTTTCTGTCCTTCACATGCTTGGAAAGCGCTTCCAGAAGGACTTACTCTAACATGCTCGCAGTTTTCCAGATCCTCTGTCTTGTCCTTCTTGAAAATATGTATGACGTTTGCCTTTTCCAGTCACCGAGGAACGTCCCAATTGCAATGACTTCTCAAAGAGGACAGAAACTAGCCTCACAATGACATCAGCCAGCATGCCTGGATGCACACTATCTTGTCCCACTGACATGCAGTTGTGCAACTGGCTTAACCACACCCCAGCTGCCATCATCTACTGTGGGTAATGCTTCACTCCCATAGACTTTATCATTAGGCTCAGTGGCCTGGAAGGCCCAAGGATAAATCTTACCAGTAAAAACAGGCAAACAAAAGGCAGTAAGTACCTCAGCATTTTCCTCGTCTTCTATCACCAGTCCCTGGTCTATTGAGCAGTGTGCCCTCATTTTCCTTAGCCTCCCAGTTGTTGGCCTCACCCTTCCTGTTTCTTCCCACATCCCTCACAAGTTTTAGCTCCACCTGAGCTTTGGCCTTCCTAACTCCATCCCAGCATATCAGGCAACATCTCTATATTTCTCTTGGGTAGCTAACACCTGCTTGCACCTTCCTCCTCTGTATTTCCTTGTTGGGTTGTAAGGGCCCAGAGCTCCCTCTTAGGAGGTTAGCTGCCTGCATTTAGGGGCAGCTGTTGATCCAGATTGCTGTGAAGAAAGAGCTGCTTATGAGAGACCTGTAAGAAGCCACCTCAGCAGGGACTCCCATCACATCACTCAGGAGGTGCTTTTAAGCTGATGCTTTTAAGCAGCTCCCAGTCTGAGCTAGACTGCAACCATGCCTGTGCCTGCACACACACCTCAACTGATGCACACTCTAACTCACAGACTTTACATACTGGTTTGACCTCAGACCTGCCTTGTCACTGTTGACTTGCCTGGTGCCACTGGACTGTTGGCTTAACCTGGTTACTGTTACCAGACATGCTCTGCTCTCCTTTTTCAGGTACTGTGGGACTGCTTCCACAGTGATTACCCTGCTCCTGTGCCTTGCCCCAGATAGCCCAGATGTGTTGGGGAGCAGCAGGGGGAAGGTGAGGTAAGGCTCAGTCAGGAGTCCTGCCACACTTGCACACTTTTTCTGCATGTTAAAATGAGCCATTCTTGTGCTTTGAGAAGGTTATTCTTGAAGATCAACCAGCTCTCCGGAGGTCCTTTGCAATTTGGGCCAGTCTTCCATTTGATCCTACCAAGCAGATCCCTGAGCAAGACAAACATCTGTTCTTCCGTAGTACAGAATTCTAATCCAACTACTCATTTTGCTCACTTATTTGAGGACTTTAGTCCCTGGCCCAGACCACATCCACAACTGGTTCTTCCTCAGTCGTGAGTAACAGGTCTAGCTGAGCACCTCCCCTAGAAAAAGCTTTTTATACTCTCAGGAAACAAGCCTTCTTGTTGTCAGTTAACAATCTCTCTCATTGATGGCAAAATTTGGTTTTAGATGAGCTACAACACAAAGCAATTCATGCTACTTCTATACTTATGCATAGAGCCTTTCATCCACAAGTAATACCACAGCTACATCATTTTGCAACTCCATGTTTTACAACATTAGGGCAGGAGGAAGTGCTGGATCATGTATTCCCACAAATCTTTGGGTGTATCTCTAATAGCTGAGCAGAGTTGTACCAGCATAAGTCACGTTTGCACTGTTCAACAGACATTACACCAAGACAGTTACAGCTTATACTGAAGTCTCATGTTAGCTACCGCTAAATGCTGCATTCACACAAATCCATCAAGATTATTCCTTGGTTTTCAGAGGACTTATGCACTGACCTCAAGTGTTCTAAGTATTAAGCACAACTAGCACTTGTATTCAAACTTGTCTGTTGGTATCAATAGATGAAAAAAGTAGATACTGTACTGTTCTCAAATAAAGTAAGTATTTAAAAGCATTATTGTCAGAAAAAAAGACTATGCAGTCTCACCTTGAAATGATTTGCAGAGCGTATCAGTTGATGTGCTAGCATCTGCTGATGAAGTCTGAACGTGATCCAAATCTTTTTCTTTGGATTTTGAGCCCAGATTTCTGAGAACCGCCTCCTCTTCTCTACTCGAAGTATGTCCAAGAGAAGCTGATGACATTTCAGCATAGAGTCGTTTCAGTACTTTCCCTATGAACACTGTGGGGTAAGAAAACTTTTTTAAATAGAAAGAAATGCAGTGTCTTTAAAGTATTTTAAGACTTAAAAAGACCCAACAACTAATTGATACAAGAACATTTCCCTCATATTCCATGCAAGTCAGTCTTCAGTAGTCCCTGCCTCTCACAAGTGAAGCTGAAAATAATATATTGAAGTCCTAAACTTGAGTCAGAAAAGCAGCTGTAAAACCTTAAGAGTTCACTAGCAAGGTTACATGTGAAGTATTCTACTTGACTACATTTTGGCAATAAATTAATACAGTACCATTTACAGACTAAACACATTAAATTTTAAATTTTTCTTAAAACAAGAGTCTTCCTACACAAGTGTTAGGAGGCTGCTCAAAATGCAAGTCTTGTCTGGCACAGAGGCATTGCAATTGAGTCACTCACTAAACTCCGTAAGCTACAACTATTTAATCACATAGAAAAATTAGAGGAAGACAGCAGCAGAAACACATGGTAACCCGATTATTTCTACAGAATTAGCAGTATTCTTATACGCCTCTTCCTCTTATGGGCCACTTTCTGACGACACTGGCAATCTGCTACTAGGTTCCTCAAATGCAAGCATCGTTTGATTAAATAGAAGAAATACATGCAAATAATCTACTCATTGACAAAACTAGCATCTTTATATGGATGCATGCGTATTTCAATCACTTAAAATTATATAGCATTACTTTATACTTTTATATAATATAGCATTACTTTATACTTTTATATAATAAGAATTTTTTTATCTATTGCAAAACAACATCCGCAGTTTCATGAATTCCACACAGTCAAGTAGATACTGTGGAATGGGGGAGGAGGGCAAAGTGAGATTTAGAGAAAAACATGTTACCTAAACTCCAGTTTTAAATTGAATATACAGAGTACGAACACTATGCAAGCAACCTGGTACAGATTCTTAAAAAAATTCTGTCAAGAGAAAAGAACTTACATTGTTATAAGAATGGTGGCTCCTACTGCAGCTTAACAGCCCACTGCAGAAGGACATGCTATCATCAAATAACTCTTAACTAAATTGCTTTTCTTCACAACTGGAAAAAATCACCTTCATCAAGCTAGGAAATCCTTGAACCACCAATCCTTGATAGACAAACTTTATCTCCAACTGTACCTTGGGGATATGCTTCAATTGTCACATAAATGGTAAACTATGGGGGAGATCATCTTGTTAGCATGTTTTTTTAGCTCTTACTAGTTTACACACGATCACTTACTCTTTGCTTGTGCCCAATCTCTTGAATAAGTGGTGACCTTATGAAAAGCCTATGACAAGATGTAAGCCTGAAGAGATACCTGTGCAGAAAGCTTTGCTTATGAAGCCCAAATTTTAGTTTTGCTATGCTTATCCATCATTCAGCGACATGAAAAATATTGTGGCAAGCTACCAGAGATGTCCCTATCAAGTAAGGACAATGCATTTTGCAAGTTATGGGTTAAGACCACTGCTCCCAGAAACAGACACCAACAATAGACTGCGTATTCTCTTTTGATAAGGTTCCCTTGCCAGGATATTCTACTGCTAGCAAGACAAAAATCCACAATTACTCTCTTCAGAGGATAACTAGAGAAAGTAGACAGAAATAAGCAATGTAATAAGACACAGTTAACTCCCTTTTCAACATCTCTGACTCTTAATCAAGTTACCCAAGAGGTTTATCCTGGATCTTTTCCTTGAGTACTGCTACTAACACTGTAGCATTTTAATGAGCTCCAGTAGAGCCAATACTAAATGCCATGGTTTAAACCCCAGTAGGCAGCTAAGCCCCACACAGCCACACCCAAGTGGGATGAGAAATAGAATCGGACAGGTAAAATTGAGAAAACTCATGGGTTGAGATGAAGACACTTGAATAGGTAAAGCAAAAGCTGTGTTCACATGCAAAGCAAAACAAGGAATTATGAATCACAGAATGGCAGGGGTTGGAAGGACCTCTGGAGATCATCTAGTCCAACCCCCCCTTCTAAAGCAGGTGCCCCTAGAGCAGGGTGCACAGGAACACATCCAGGCAGGTTTTGAATATCTCCAGAGAAGGAGACTCCACA
>VZSC01020081.1:566613-578999 GCA_013398225.1 Steatornis caripensis
CACTTCAAGATTTCAGCTACAATGAGATTGAGAAAGTTATGTATTACTGTATGAATTCAAAGGCACATAGACTGACCTTTGAAAAGAATGAAACATGAACAAAGCATTATAATAGATCTAAATAGTTAAATTCAATACTTTGAAAGTCTGATATCTTTCTTTTCAAATTAAGAAGCGATATATTGATTTTGGATGTTTCCCTAAGTTTTTCTGTTTTTCCTCCCTAAAAATGTTTCTCTACAGCTAAAATAAATTGTTAAAGGTTACATAAATCAGTGGAAAAATTCTTACATCCACCAATAAAAGATCTCCTATAGTAATGTCTGTTCATTCTTGAGGTCATTTATAGTGCAGTTAATGTTCTTTTGTATTCAAGTTTTATTTTTGATATACATTTTATTCTTCTTTTTCTTAATTTTTGTATTTCCAAATAGCATTTTCATTTTATGGTGCTTTTGGAGATTGTACATTCCTTAGTAAATGTCTCATCTGATACATTAATATTGTTAACATGTACTGTGCTTATGATTTAGAGCAAGATGGAAGTAATTCTCAGATACTCCTTGTCAGGGAGAAATTACGAAAAACACTTTCTTTGCTAATCAGTGTCAGGTGTCTGATCAATTCCCTGTGATTTTGTATTTCCTTTTATTTTCAAAATTGTCATGAATTGCTGTCCTAAAAATGATGCAGAAAGAGCAAAATACAAACCTGAGAAGTACAGCGTATGCCAGGCTGTGGAATGCTGCTTTGATCAATAAAATAGAAAAGTTTCTCCTATGTACTTGTACTTCAGAATGCGATCTGTTTCAGGAGCTTCCTGGCATCTGCTTGTTCTATTCAGTTGCATACCTAAGTAATGGTATTGCATTTTATTTTTGTTTTCAGTTTTTTAAGAAAGATAACAACCGCCTTCTCAAAACTTCTTTGTATATAGAGTATTTTCTGTGTGTTTATTAATCTCCTTAAATTACACTCCGTTATTTTAAAAACTTTGTGATATGCTTCCTAATTTGATGGAATTTCATTTAAAATGTTTTGACAAATGTCCATCTGTTACTCCACAGCATGTACATGGACAGTGTAACTTAGCAAACGAATGTGATGCCTGGGAACCAAGAGAATGTGTGAAGCCTTACATTCTGATTACAGTGTTGAAATAAAAGATAACATTTTGCTTCCCTGCTTGCAAGATCAGTGCTATGAGCACAGCTTGTTGTGTTGACATTTGTGTTTTCCTGTACTTCTTAATGTTGCAATGTATCAGCTGAAGGGTGGGCAGATGCAAGAGCAAGCCCAGGTTAACGCTGGAAAAAAGGGAAAGTATTACAGAGGGGTTTAGGGAAGCATTGTAATACTGCTTGGCACCAGAAGAAAAGGAGACAAATTATCAAGGATATAGATGAAAGTGTCTGAGTGTAACAGTGAAGAGATCCTAATAGGGCAGTGCAGGGTATGATTATTTTGGTTGTCTTGTTCTGGGTACATATAAGGGGCAGGAACAAGCCCTTGTAACATCTTTTATCTGAGATATTGTGTGCATTTCACAAACCGTATCATGAAAGATTTACAGACTTAAATATTTTCATGCGTACAAGGTAAAACACACACAGACTACAGAAACAATCATCATCATCATATAGTGCATCTTGATATGTAAAAACATATTGACGGGGCTCAGCTGAGGTGAGGTTGCTGCCAGGCTGCGTTTGTAGTGTTCTTTACTTGGAAAACAGATTACCCATAAAATAGGGTAACTTGTCAAAAAAACCACCCAAGAAGTCATTTGCTGCAAGAAAACGTTACACCAGTCTTAATTTCAGTTGCATAATTCCACATAATGATGAATAAAATTTGCCTCTCTTTTTCAACATCTTTCATGGGACTGGTCCAAGTTACCCTGAGGAAATATCTTACCTGTTATTATCATGACTTGATGCGTAAACTGCATTCCTCTTGACGGATGAAATGCATTTTTCCCGTGTTTCTGATTTTGGAGCACAAGGAACAAAGTATTCTTGGCAGCCAGGCTGTTCCTGTGTGAATTCTCTTCTGAACGACATCAGTGTGATCATTAGTCTTCCATTTTTTTCAGAGCAAAACATAAAAATGTCTTCTCCAGCCTTGTCCTCGCTTCATAAATATGTCCACCTCTTGTAATCACTGCCACTGGTGAAATCTCATCTGAAAGATTTGCCAGAGGTACCAAAATAAACAGCAATGTATGTGCATGCAAGATGTCCTCGTTGTGAAAGAATGATGGCTATGCTGAAATATTACTTAGGAAAAACTTCTTGATGCATTCCCTTTAAAACTGTATCTATGAAAATTTACTTTACTGTCCCGTGCTACTATGTTTTGGCTAAAGCTACTAATGCTGTGTGGTTTGATCTAGAGGATTTTGTGGTATTCTTAATTGATTGATTTTTCATGTGTTAACACAAATCTGTGCCAACCTATATGCCATAAACCTATTAGAAAAATTAACTGTATACGTAAGCAACAAACTGTGGTTATACCTAAGCATTTAGATACCTTCCACAAAGGAGAGTGGAGAAAAGAGTTAAGACTGCAGACATAACACTAACTTTTTATGACTAATTTAAATATTCCTACAGGAAAAGAAAAAGATAAAAGAAGTGACTAAAATGTAATAAAATAAAACAAAACAAAGTGAAAACTCGGAAGATAATATAGAATTAACAATACTGAGCATTAGCAAATTCGTATTCATATAGTAATTATGAAGATGAAACTAGTAATAATTTCACTTTTTTCCATGTGGAGGCAGTTAATTGTTCCTAAGTATATGGAAAAACTCATGAGCTGAAAGACTAAACCAGAATAGGACTGATTCCTGTAAAAATTGAAATATAATATCATTTAGTGGTTACGTACAGAATTTTTTTCTTCCTCACACATGACTTAAAATTTTTCTTCAAAAATCAACAAAAAGAATTTCCTGGAATGTTGCCTGTTGTCACCAGGAAATGACGACATCTTTCTGAATTTCCTTGATAATGAAATTTTCATTGTCTTTTTCCCACAGCAGACTACTTGGGAATTCCAGCTGGTGCTGAAGTGATGTATTTGTGAATTCACTTAAAAATACCCTCCATGTGTGTTTGTGCCTGAACCTGGGCCTTCGCTTAGTTTCTTGATGCAGTAAAAGGGGCGGATGGAAGTCTCTGTTTCCATTAGTGGTTTGCCCCCTATGAACGTTGCAGGCTTTCTCTTGCACACTGGCAGTCTGTTCGCTTTACCTGTGCCTGATTCTGTGTCGTTTGAGTGAGTTGGGGGGTGCAGGAGAAAGCAGTGTCCTCATTTTTGACGGGAGGAAATGTTTTGATAGCACTGGTTTGCGCTAGGGACTAAATGCAATTGGGCTTCCATTAGGGCCCAGCATCACTTGAGGTGCCTTAACATCTCGAAGACGCCCATGCAGACCTGCCTGGTGCAACAAAGACTGGCTGGAGTCCAGGTCGGGGCACCCAGCACCTCTCAGGGAGCGCCAGATGCCCAGGATGTCCTTCCCCTGCCACTGCTGAAGAGCTCAGGGCCACGTTAGGGACTCGAGGTAGTCATCGTTCAGCCATTTCTCCAGAAGGGTCCCGTGTAACCTGTGCGCTGTATCTACCAACTTCATACATATCTGCCAAACTCAGGTGTCTGAGGCACCCATTTAGAAGCAGCCAAATCCTGCCCTAGGCACGTGTTTCTGTGAGACCAAGGGGAACTGTTTAAGAGGCTGTACCTAACTGTAAGCAAACAGAAACAACTTCACAGGGAAAACAAATTCAGAACAAGTGGATCCTAGAGATTTAAATGCATTTGCGTTTGTTATTTGACATAATAAATGAGCACACATAAAAGCGCTCTCCAGATTTACTTGGAGAACATTGTGCTGCCTGTGTGCAAATTTGAGCTGTCAGCTCAGACTTCAGCTTATTTGTATTTAGTTTTCACAAATTAGCCTACTTTCTGGTACAATTGAGTCACCTCAAATATTTGAAATGTTTGAATTCAGCAGTCTGAGTTACTGGTGAACGAGGAAGGTTTTGCCACTGAACTCAGACCTGGATTTTAGGCGCCGTCTGGCAAAGGCATCCCTGAGCGCACACCTCGCTCCGAGCAGGGCTTTTAGCATCAAATTTGGGCTGTGTCACACTTCAGTTCTTTTCTTTGTAGCCTTACCCAGGAGTGACTTGAATATATTAACTCTGAGCAAAATGTGCTTGAAAAAAAAAATATCACCCAATTTGGGCAAAGCAAGTATGGGCATTTTCAAATCATAAAGAGCTAAGACTGCTTACAAGAGAAGCTGTGTTTTTGGCTCCGCTACGTCATATATGAGCAAATAATCTATGCTACTATTTTTCTTATAATGGAAAACTGGGAAACAGCATTTTCTTTTTGTTCTTGCTCTTGTCAGAAAAGGAATCAAATCCCCCAAAACACTGGGCTGGGGTATTGGTTTACTGATGCCTGAAGAGAGAGCATCACCAAGTTGTTCTCCCCAAACTTTGCAGTCCCCTTTGTTTGATAGCCTCGCCTTCCATGGATGACCACGGAAGGTGCGCCAGGTGCCTGAGACCAAGACTTCACTGCACAAGGTGCCGTAGCAGCACTTGTCCTGCCTCTGCACTGTTGATGAACATACCACCTTTGGGGCCTGTGGCGGACTGTAAATTGTCTGCAAGTGGGCAAGTCCATTTTTCTGTGGTGTCACTGAGTTGCCCATCTCTCTGAACTTGCTGCGAGCTGCCCCAGTCACCGGCACAATGGGAATTCTGGAGCATTTTGGGCCATTCCTTTGCTGGCATCAGAGAACCCTGAAGAAGGTGCCTGGTGGGGAGGCACCTGAAGGTTGCTGCCTTCTCCATCCAAGATGATGTCTTCAGACCATACTAACACTGAGCAGCGTATTGTGTGTCACTACCAAACCACAACTACAAGGTCTAAAGCTCGCCCTGCCGCACGGACACCGACCTCCTTCAGGTAACTGTGTTTGGGAAGACCGCAGTCAGCACTCCGCTCTGCGGATCGCCAGGAAGGACCGAGAAGGGGGACAGATTTAGTATTTATCCTGAACAGGGCTGCATGTGCTTTTCCATCATTTTTAGAAATTTCATTTGAAAGAGCTGACAATGCGTGATCTATTTTAAATACTGCTTCAGAAGGTGAAATTATTTTTGGTCTAAATGAAATCAATAAGCAGTATTAAATATAAGATAAGGTTTAAGTAAGAAAAAAAATCCAGTGACCTCAGTATTTATTGTATGTGTCAGGGCTGAGACGACAACCTTTATTAGGTATTTAATAGCCCATTTCTGTAAAGCAGACAGCTTACTAAAACTGACAAAACGTTCTCACACTGAAGTCCTTCAAAGGCATGAGTAGTGACAGGTGCACGTGTGAGGTCTTCTCCCTTGTGGTCCCTGTTCCTCAGAGTCCTGGACCTTGTTCTCCTTGGCTTCCTTGTGTGCATCAGGAGAACTTCCCAAGCCTGGCCTGTGTAGCCCACCACGAAGTCGTGTGCTGGTAAAATCCCACTTTACGCCTCCCTCACCTGTTTTGTTACGAATTCCTGGTCCTGCACGGTTGACCTCTGCAGGCACTGGAGTGTGTAAAGCCATGCTCCTGTCTTGCCTTGTGGAGATCACCTTTCCTCTGCCCCTGCTCTCATAGTCAAAGATCTTTGAGTGGATTAGATTTTCCCAACAGAGGAGCATTTTTGAGTTCTTTATGAAAATTAATGCAGCTTGCTCTTGCTAGCTTTTTTTAACCTAACACTCCGTCTTTGCTGTCTGCTTGCCTCACCATTATAATTCTGATGTTGTTTGTTCTTTCGTTTGCTGTATTAAATATTTTCTGAAATAAATAAGAACATTGCTTACATCTGTGGATAATACTGGTCCCGTATGTATGGTACCGGGAAGTGTTGCCTGGCAAGTTCTGAGAATCTTGATGAAATTTGTTAGTTCCTTTTCATAACTCACATCTGTTATTTCTCACAGTATTTGATATTTTTACATGTTTTGGTGATGCTAATTTTAAAGGAACTAGAAATTGTGTATGTTGTATGTACAGATGTGTATGTTGTATGTACAGATGTGTATGTTGTAGCTGCCTCCTTCTGAGCAGTACCTAGCGGTTACTGGTACTTCTTCGTTCCCTGTGCGGTGAGAGGAGTGAGATGGGCAGCCCTAAGGGGTGATGCAGCCTCTCCCTAAAGCAGGTTAGCTGCATCACACATGAGAAGTGTTGGTACAGTGAATTCCAGGAGATCTATAGATAGTCTTTTTTTAATCCATTCCAGTAGAATTGTGGCCACACAGTTAAACAGGTCTTGAGGGAATGAATATTTTAGTTGTAGTTTCTCGCTGTTGCTTGAGATGCTTTTAAAGTCAGCATCTGTGCATGAAGACATGAGAAATAATTGATTTTTTGTGAGTGTAAGGCTCCAGTTGAGCCCACTGTCCTCATGTGTTGAATTCTACAGGAAGTTGAAAATTGTGCTGTAACATTGCATTAACTTTGAATTGTATGTCCTGCATGCAGATCCTTTTTTTTTGTAGCAGAAAAAGTCTGATTTAGAGTAGTTCCACACAGGAGCAGGGTTGGGGTTCATGCTTGTTTTCCATTTTTTCCTTTTTTTTCTTTTTTTCTGTTTTTTTCTTTTTACTTTTTTCTTTTTTTTAAGTCAGTAAATACATTTTTGCCTGATCTCCTGAGATGCTTAGTGATTCTATTCCTTGCTGAGCAATAGGACATTAAGACATAAGAAAAGGCTGATTTGGAGCTTATTTGGAACATGCTAATAATAGCAGTTGTTGGTAACGATTCTGTTCCTTGTGAGTACATGACATGCTCCTCTCCTGTGATAGAAGCTTTAAATGTTAGTAGCCAGGAAGTGCCAGCATTCTAATTGCTGCCTGTAGTTAAGTACATAAAAATATCTGAGGCATAAAATATTTTGGCATAAAAAAAGCAGATGGCTAGAGAAATAGGGTGCAGTTAAGAGTTAAGGAATATAAAGCAGTGGCAAAAGTGTCTGCTTGGAAAACCTGATATTGCCTTCGCTTTGGGTATTGGCGAGGGAAGTTTAGCAGTCACGTAGGAAACGTGTTTGTGTTCCCTCACCAGCTATGCTTGAACTGGGAAGCTTTCATCTCTAAGTTGGTCCTCTTAACATGAAGGTTTTCCGTTTCTAGATAGTTGTGCTGCTGGTTTCAAAATGCTAAGAACTAGAAAGCCCTACAGTGACCTGGAAAGGCCAGCTCCATCCCTAGTACTCTTGAAACGTATGCGTCCTGCGTTTACTTGGCTGATATACTGCTAGTTCAAGAAGTGGCAACACACTACTGGACTGCCTTTAACTTACCCCAGAGTTAAAATAACAAAACAAATAAAAGCTAACAGAAGAATATAATTCTTGCACGTTTTAATTCCAGCTGAACTTATTTTATTTTGGCATTTCTGTGAGTTAAATCTGCTCCTGACCATTAGAATGTTGGAAAGGAAATTACCTTTGAAACTTCATGTTTAGTCAAAAGTTAGACTTCTGTAATCCTGCTAACATAAAAGGGATAAATTGTCGGTATACATTATGCACATCATTATACACATACCCATTATCTTTGTCAGTCGGAGATATATATGTCAATTTTCAAGGTTTTTAAAAATTATATTAATTAAACGAAGCCCTTATTGTTGGGATTTAAAAGCATGTCAAGTTCTGTTTTACCAAGCTGCAGGTACAACTATTTTTGGAAGTGATACAAAGTTTCTCTTAAACTAAGTCAATGTTGAAAGTTTTCAATGGGGAATGCTTGGAACGATTCAGAGCAAGCTTGCTCTGAATCATTTGCATCAATGCAAAAAATGCATTTTTTTTACATGTAGAAGTAAAAAAACATGCAAAACATTCTATATTCAGGTACTTTTAGTACCTGAAAAAGCCCTAGTAGGTATCGACATTGCTGCATATGAAACTTCTGTAAGTCCTCCTAGTCCTACTCAGTTTAGTATCCTCAATAGGAACATGTTCGTGCGTAAATATAGAGCCTTCTCTGTTATCCTGTAAGCATGAAGTCAAATCAATTTTCATGGTTCTTTATTCCAAAGGCTTTAAAATAGATTCCTAAATATTTTTATTATTAGAAATTCCGCATTTTTTGTTGCTACAGAAAGCCTGTATGCTTTGTGTTTAAGCTGCATGGTCAGGTTACATTTTTTGTGTGCAAATGACTTCTAAACTGTTTTCTGTTGCTTTTGATTATTGAATATTTAGTTTAGCCTAGTTCTGCAGGGCACTAAGGAAAAAGAAGATAACTGTAATACAGATATGACTATTCTCCCTCCAGTCCTCATCAACACTGTTATCATCAGTTGTATTCTAATACTGTAGAGATATGTAAAACATTTAATTATTTTATTCATAAAATAACAGAAATAAGTAGTTTATAGATTAACTATACATAGATGTAGTACATATTTATAAATCAGATTTAAGCGTAGGTAAATAATACATTGTAGGGAAGATGACCATAAACTTTTTTCTTCTGCACAACTGTAGCCTGTGTGCATTGTCACCATTCAGGCAGTAAATTCTTTGGTTAAAAATGTTTCACTGCATTTTTGTGTAAAGTTTGCGTGCAAAACATGTTGAGATTTTCTACTAAGCTGTTAAATGTCAATGTTGTGTGTGCACCACTGTCTTTGCTTCCGTCAGACTCCTTTTCACTTCTCTGTGAGCATAAACAGTTATTTTTGAAAATTACATTCTTTATGACCTATTGCTCTAATCAGCTCTACAATCTATCTACACATTCTTGGGCTACCGTTTATGTCAGAATGTAAAGATGTTATTCAGGTCAGGATTCAGATACCTGAATGTAGTTGTCTGCCTATATATGAGGGGATTCAGCTGCTTCAACTCAGACGTCCAATGCCTTTTCAGAAGCCCTGAGTTATTCCATGTGGGTCTCAGCTAGTGTACTGAAGGACTCCAATCCTTCTTAGGTCCTGTGTAATGTCTCTCAGCCTCGGCAGAGCTCTTGAGCAAATAGGCAGCCCCAGAAGTCATTAGACACCTGTATTTATGCACTCACTCAATCCCTACGTGCCTAAGATCCCACCATAGTGCACGGGGATCTGATCGGTACAGTGAAGGCAACCAAGAAATTCATCTGATCAGCCACTATGTGTGCAGTAAACATAAGCGTCCTATGGTATTTCAGATGTGTTACGTTATCCAATATGTCTGCATGGGCTAGAACATATGTTGTAGGACCTACAGAGGGTGTATGTTCTTTAGAAACAGCAGTTGAAGGTGAGGCATGATACATGAGCGCATCTGCAGTGACACTAGGCACTGGTATGTCAGCAACTGAATTGACCCCTCAATGTATGATCATAGGCACCGTTGACTGTACTAGAGGTGTAGGTACTTTGGTAACTGTAGACACTTGAATTTGAGCATCGCAGATCTATGAGCTGAGTTCCACCTTACTGAGGACCTGGATATTCATTTAACGTAATTTTCATGTTTTGCTATTTGCCTCTGGTAACTCAAGACTTCATTGTCATGTGCATAAGAGAAACTACTAGTCCATCAACTGAAGAGTCCTGTTCCCATAAACTAGCCTTCTCTACTGTTTGGCCTATAAATCTTGTTCGAGATTTTCACCTGACATCCAAACAATACTCTGTTTTGTACTTCTTCTGTGCCTGATTAAGTCTTTGAACAAGCATCATTAATTTTAATGAATCAACATCCAGGTACCTAGGACCAAGATTGGCAAATCATGTCTACAAGCTTTTCATTGAGTCGTTTATTGACCTTCTATTACCAGAACGTCACTTGAATTTTATAAAGTTTAAATGCTTGAAGTGTGGGAATCTGATGTTTATGGCAACCTTCCCATCTGAGTACAGCTAGGCAGCATGAACAGAAGTCAGGACCAAAGTCAACTACATAATAACCGCAATAACAGTACCTCACAATTATGGATCATTGAAGGTTTTAAATGTGTTTTGCAAATATTAATTAACATCTTAACAGAGTGAAGTGTGTATTGTTAGCTTATGCCCATGTCTGTGAGAATGAGTACTGAATAAAAAAGAAGCTATAAACTCTTCCTGAGACCTTGGGAAAATCATTCATACTGTTAACTTCGACTTTAGCTGGATAATAGAGCTTCTGTATTCAGTGGGGAGCTGTGAGGGTATTGCTATCTAAAATGGCAAATGTAGGGGTGTTTTTGCAGCTAAAAATAGTGTAAATGGGGACTCAGTGCACACTTTTTATTTGCATTTATCACAATGTGTGGAATTCATACAGTGCAGATGTCTCTATCCGAGCTTGTTGCCCTTGCATTTATTTACAGACAATGGCGCTCTAGACAGTGTAAAGTGCAGTGAATCTCATTCTAAAGTAAGTGTCTGAATAGATCAGACTGCAGAGGATGCATGAGGGTGACTAGTTCACATGTAGGAGAACTGAATCTCATCCTACCTGTTCCGTGGGCAAAACTGCTATGATTTTGTCTTTAAAAATACACATTTAACTTTACTGAGCCACAGATAACACACCAGATGCAGAAGTGTCTCAGAATAAGACTGTTCTAAGCATTTACCACAGATTGTCATGTCAGAATTTTCATTTAATTAAAAATACCAAATAAGTTTTTCATCATTCTACACAAACACAGGCCAATACCCATTATGTCTGTGTAGGTCACCTGGAGCAGCAAACAAGGTGATGAACAAGGTTTCGCAGTGGAGGACTGAGGGAAATTTCTAGGACTTCTACATTCTTCCTTAATGTGATTTCTTGGAAGTTTGTTCAGGTTCCCCACACATCTAATACAATACTAGATGCCATTGTGTAACCGTGCTTATCTCCAGCTGGCACTTAAAGAAGGTGAGGTCTTCTATAGGTTCTGTATCTTACCTGCCACTGTGCAGGCAACTTGAGTACTGGCACCTGAGCATCTTAAAATGGCATTGGACATCATATATGGACAGTTGACAAGATTTGTATCGAAATTAAGGTCTGTAAATGTCTTTGTCTATATGTAAGAGTGCCAGTATGCTAAGTGTTTATGTTTTCATTGTCAGTTGATCCTTTTAACTCATTATTTAATGTAGTAAAACATGCATACTCGGGAGATGGAGGAGAGGGTCATCCGCCTTGCACCTTTCTTACTGCTAAGGCATCTAAACTTGGCATCCACAGAGCAAAAAGTCAGATTTGTCTCCGAAAGTATCTCAAACAGCACTGGATAGCTGCATTTAAGTAGCTGTGTTAATTCCTAGATCTCATCTGAGTAGAAGGGCCTTATACCCAGCATATCTGTATGCACATATGTGTAAAAAACTATGTCTGGATTTCTTAAACTCGAAGTTATCCTCATCTAGAAGAAAATCATGTTCTAGGCAGTAGTTTGCTGCACTGAGAATTTCCGAGCAAGTACAGATCATCCACACTGGAACTGCACACATTTCCCGACCTGAACTCTCATCCTAATTATCTGTAGTTTCTTTCGGTCATGCCCGATTTCCCTACCGGGAAAATACATTAGTTTTTTAAAGTAAGTAATCTCCTACAGCAGTAGCTGAATATTGACATTGTGCCTCACAAATTAATCCAAGAATTATTTTAGTGGATTTTGACAACTTTCAAAAAACTTGGAGATTGCCTCGTGTTGGAAGAAAGCAGATCTCTGCAGGATCCTGTGAGTGATGGTAGTTTTCTGCCAGCTTTTACTGGTAAGAGGTGTCTCAGTAAACAGCAATACAGCAAAAATCCCCGACTTCCAGACAAACAACCAAAAATACTCACCCCCAAAAAATTATGAAGCAACTTAAAGCACTAAGACAAGCTCTGTGTAAGATTTTACTAAATTTCTGTGCATGGGACCTTCATCACTGTTACTGAAACCAATAGATAGTTTGATGCTGAACTTTTTACAGATTTTAAAAAAATGTTATTCACATGCTGATCACACGATTTACTAGGAAATTCTTTGAAATTCCATTCTATATTGAAATGCTAGATGATTTAAATATGAAGAAGAAACATGTTGCTAATTCACATTAAAATGGATGAATATTTAAGCCCTGTATTTGCTATGAACTGTAAGTGGTGCATTGTGAAATTTCCATAGCAGTTGCAAAAGAGTATTAAGTGATTCATGTGGTGTTTTTCCTAAGGAGTACATTTTCTAAGTCAGTCTGGCCAGTCAGGCCACAGAACTCATATATCCTGGAACCTGCTCAAGTGCTGTAGCTACAAGGCAGGTATTTAATATCATATACTTTAAAATCAATTGTAAAATTTTAATGCTTAAACTTAGGAAAGTTCAATTGAAAGCTATGTA
>VZSC01020086.1:0-13275 GCA_013398225.1 Steatornis caripensis
GTCTTCGGACAATTCAGGTTACCTGTCCCAGCTTTGTCCCCTCCCAGCCTCTTGCTCACCCCCAGACCACTGTGAGGGGTAGAGTGAGAAACAGGAAGACTTGAATGTGTGCAAGCACTGCTCAGGAATAACCAACCCCTGTTGGTTACAAATCTAAAAGACAGCACCATATGGTCTGCTATGAAGAAAATGAACTCCATCCCAACCAGACCTGACCCAGACCACAGCCACATACGTATACAATGCACCAGCACAGCACAGGGGTCTGCCACAGAGCATAAGGACTTCTGGACAGAAAAAAAGCTTCAGATACACAGTAAAGGGGAAGATCTAGGTGCCTCCCTGTTTGTGCACGTAGCTCAGCAGTCACCCTGAAGTGGGTGGTCAAGGGGTCTCAGGCAAAAGATGCAACAGTTCTGCAAGTTCCACTTTGGCATTGCTTGTAAACATGAATCCTCTTATGGCTCAGACCTCAGCCAATACCAATGTTTTTCTATATAGTATACTATGTAAAAGAAAAGAGCCTATGGCTTTCCACAGTGTCAAAAATTCACTGTCAATTTTCTCTCACAGTCTGTGGTGGGGTTTTTTCTGGACCAAAGCATGGTTATGGGTGTGACAGAGGCTGGACTGAAGACAAGGACTGTCTCTGCTGCATTCATAAAACACAAAGAAATCACATTATACTGCCTTGAAGACCTGGGTCTGCCCTACGTAAAAAAAAAAAAAATCTCTGAAAGTAAAATAAAGTTATACCGTACTTTGTTTTACAAATTCTATGGGGCATACCCTTCCAAAACATCGATAAGGTTCAGTGTTGATACAGATAGTTTTAAAGTGCAAAATCACATAAATTTACAATTGCCAATGACCATAATTACAGACTTTATACTGAAGTCACATAAAATAAAACAGCTTCCCGAAAAGTTAGTTGATTGTTTTCCCTTATTATACTGAAATATTGAGCAAAGTTCAAACAATTTATCATTTCATCTGAGAGCTGTAGAAAAGGTTCAAAGTATCAAGTGAAATTGCATTTCTTTTCACCTTGTGTCATAGAAAACTAACCTAGAAGGAATCACAATCTAATCTTTGTCATTTGCATATTTTCCTGCATGACCTAAAAAAACACCAACAAAAAACCAAGGAGAATCAAAAATGCCCCTTTGAACCTTCATAATCACAGAAAAGATCTCATACTGAGACAGATACCATGTTGCTTCAAATGAAAGCATAAAGAACATGAGACACACTTGAACCAATATGCCCCTAAGGGAGAATTACCTTGCTTATTCTTCAGCAGGGCACAACTACTACAATTACGCTATCTTCCATGACAAAGACAATCTGAGAAAGGCAATCACAAAGTTGAGAAAGGAAGACACATAATTACAGATGCTCCAGGTGACTTTAGGAGAGGAACAGCAATGTACTGCTGTGCACTCCTCCAGAGAGCTGGTCTGCCTGCCTGTTGAGGTTCTGTTCCACATCAATATACAGTCCTCCCTATTAAGGAAGAATGGGTTGTTTTGTTGGTCTTCTGTTTATTGATTTTTTTTAACTCAGCCCATTCACAATAATGCATGAGACCTCGAAGGAATCTGAAATCGTTCCTGGAAATTTGGCCCGCCCTTCCTTGTTTCTGTAATTCTATAACCTTAAAATGAGCCAGAAGAATCTGGACAACCTAACTTTCGTTTTACTCTCAAAACAGTCCTTTATAAGAAATTATTCTTCTAAAAGGACTTTATTGAAATAGCAGAAAGGCACATGAACTCTGAGGGGGGGTCAGTTGCAGATTTAAATACTAAATGTAGCATGCATAAATTGAAGCATCTTTACCTAGAACTGCCCACCCACTCTAAATGGTGACAGTATAAGCATCTGCTTACACGGGAGATGAGTGTCTAAGTGCCTTTCACAGTTTCTGAAGGTCTGGTCCACAAAGGCAGTGGTGCATTGCAGAGAGTTGGCTGTTTGACCGATGCAGGTGGTCACTACCCTCCACTCCAAGAGCAAGCGATGAGCACTTGAAGAATGGCCTGGGAAAGGAAGAAAAAGGAGATTCTCAGTTAGAGGATAATTCCTACTCAAGAAAGGGAAATGGAAAGGAAGAAGGCCAGGGATACATTTGTGTCTTACAATTAGTAATCTGAGAGGATTGCTAACGAAACAGGAGCGATTTCCTTGAACAATACTCCAGCAGGTGACCAGCAAAGAAAAAGAAAAGGATGAAGAAAGATGAAGGTACCAGGGGAAGACCAAGGTGGTATCATGATGCACTCTGGTTCCTTTACGAGAAGTAATATCTGACATAGCTGTCACTACTGAGGGACCAAAGACTTCTTTTCCCAAGGACATGCAGTCTCTGTGTGACATCTCAGCATTCTAGGGAATGTGCTCCCAAGCTGACAGGAATTCAAGAAGCTGAAATTCTCTACAGGTTTCTGGTATGTTGTGTGTAAAGCAGGTTACCCGGGTACTGACATTTATGCAAACATTTTGGCTCCCCAAAAATGTTTAAATCCACATGTAGGTAAAAACATAGACACACAGATAGATCAAAGCAAGCACACTTCAAGCATTTATGTGGGAATAAGTAGTAAAACAGTACACCACTCCAATAGACAAGGCCGCCCACAATTGGTAAAGACAAATAGCAGGAGCACCTGGACTGACAAGATGAGAAGAAGCCTGTGTCTGTTAACACCCTGTTGGCACAGGAGTAAAGGCTCAGAGTGGCAATTATATACATATATAATATAATATAACCTATTTGCAGATAAGATATGATCTCATTTCTGAAAGGTGACTGTTGATGTGGTTGTCTGGCAGACTAAGTGGTGATAATCTGGATGAGGATTTATGACCCAGATCTGAGTTTCAGTAAAATACAGCCGCCTGTGTAGATCAATCTGTTTCCCAATAAAAACAACTACTCTGTTTCCCAGAACCACCAAGATGATGACAAACAGTCAGATGCAAAACAAACCTGAAGTGCCAAAAAAAAAGGGAAAGGCAATGTCTGATGAGAAAGCTGAACACTCCAACTCCCAGACTCCTGCAGAGCAGCGACCTAAACCTGGACTCAGTCAAACCTGACCAAGGGCTTTGCAGACAGTTTCCAGCATGTGATGTTAGAAGGGGCAAATGAAGCAATATTCCAATCAGGTTGGAAGTACCAAGTGTTATTTTTATCTAAAACAGAAAGCCTCCCATTTCTGAAATGTGAAATTTCCCTGAATTTTATCCTGGAAACATTCACTAAGTTTGTCAATTTACAAGTAATGGTTACTATGGAAACCCCTTCAAGCATCATTGCTCTTTTTTTCTGGATTTTGGCTACAGTACCTTTCACAGGAAATTCAGCTGGTACTTCACTGAGAGAGAAGCAGACCTACTGCTGTAAGAGTTACTTCATTTTTTTGACACCTTTTTTCCCTTTATGGAAGTACAGGAAACAACTGTGAATTCTTAAAATATGTATATATTCTTAAATTCTCCAAAATATGTTTCTTATTTAAATACCAGTTCTACCATCTCCATTATGCTTTGCACTGCTGAAAAACAAGAGAAACTTTTTGCCTACTCTATGTCAGACAACGTATTGCATTAAAGACAATTGATTTCTGAGGCAGTTTATGAGCCCGTCCATCGTCATACCCACTGCAGGAACTCGGGCTTGGACTTCGTTCCAAGTATTCACTACAAAAGATGTATCTACTCCCTTTCTGGTTTATTTATTGTGTCAGACTTTTTTACCTTCATCAGAAACTGTGGGCTTCCTAATCATTTTGACCAACAGTAAAACAGGCAGTAAGTGTGAACATTGGCAGCACACGTCAAGATGCTGAGCACTGGTTAGAAAATGTCCAACTCCACTCACATAAACAATCTCCCAGGAACACTTATAGTGCTCCAGCTACCAGGGAGGGCTGCTGTATTTTCAAAACAACAAGGCATGTTTGGAAACTGAGATATTCAGATGGAAGACTCCCTGCCAACCTGTCTATAAGGAAGTTAATTGGTTGACACTAAAGTAAGAAAGTAAAGCACTATCTTCCGATGACACTAGTAAGACTGAGGGCTTGCCCTGCAGTAAGGAGGGTGCTGAACACTGTCAGCTGGAAAGGGACACAGGACATTGACAATGGCATTAGCGCTAGTTCAGGTTTTGGGAAAGGATTTGATGTGTTAGTTGTGCCAGTGTGGTGGGTTAATCTTGGCTGGCCTCCAGATGCTCACCAAGCCGCTCTCTCACTCCCCCTCCTCAGCAGGACAGAGAGAAAATAAAATGGAAAAAACTCATGGGTTGAGATAAAGGGAGTTTAATGGAAAAAAGAAAAGGCCACACACAGAAGCAAAGCAAAGTGAAAGGGAGTTATTCTCTATTTCCCACCAGCAAGCGATGTGCAGCCACTTCCTGGGAAGCAAGGCCTCAGTACACGTAGCGGTTGCTTCAGAAGACAAACATCTTAATAACAAATGCCCCTTCCCTCCTCCTTTCTCTTAGCATTTATTGCTAAGCATGATGTCATATGGTATGCAATATCCCTTTGGTCATTTTGGGTCAGCCGTCCCCTCCCAACCTCTTGCCTACCCCCATCCTACTGCCTCTGAAGGGAGGGTTGGAGAGAGCCTGGGTCAGGCTGTGTCAGCACTGCTCAGCAATAGCCAAAACATTACTGAGTTATCAACACAATTCTAGCCACAAATGCAAAGGACAGCACTATATATATTTCCACCTGAACATGAGGAGGAACTTCTTTACTGTGAGGGTGACAGAGCACTGGAACAGGCTGCCCAGAGAGGTTGTGGAGTCTCCTTCTCTGGAGATATTCAAAACCCGCCTGGACGCATTCCTGTGCAACCTGCTCTAGGCTAACCTGCTTTAGCAGGGGGGTTGGACTAGATGACCTCTAGAGGTCCCTTCCAACCCCTACCTTTCTATGATTCTATGATTCTATGATTCTATGATTCTATGATATGAGCTACTATAAGGACAGTTAGCTCCCGGTACAGCCAGCCAAGATACTGTGGCCGTAATATTAGCCTCTGGCTTTTCATTTTCTTTAAGCCCTTAGGACACCACAAACACTGCTAATGCTTCTCCAGAGGCAAAAGCTGCTTCCTTCTCTCAGGAGGGGCAAACCAAAGTGACATGGCCAAGTCCAGAAAACTTCAGTATGAGAACTGGAATAAACGCTCAGGAATTGAGCTGATTGGAAATGGCATTTCTGTTGCACAGAAAATGTTTTTTGATAGTTTTCATCTGGCCGTCAGAGGAGAATTAAAGGCCTTTGCCAAATTTGTGTTCTCCAGCAAAGTGACACAGCAAAAGGCAGGTGGGGCCTGGACCCAGGTCAGGACCCATGGCCAGGTGCAGGCAGTTTCCACAGCCTAGGAGTGAGACCTGGCCACAGCCTCCTCACAGCCCTTCTGGGAGCCTCTCCCCTCCTCCCCGAGGAATGGGCCACCCCTCAGCTGTGCCATCGCGCTGTGTGACTGAGGCCCTGGCAGCCAAACCCCTGGCAGCCAAACCCCTGGCAGGGGTACAAGGTCAGGGCCCACACAGTCTCCTTCCTCATGGTTATCTCTCTCACACAAACTCTGCACAAGGGCTAAGGTTTCAAACTGGAGGGGCTTTGGTGAATTTCCCAGCCTTGCTGTCTCTGGGACTTAGGCTTCAGGCAGAGCACAAATCATCTGGTCAGCTTTTACTTAGTTGTCCATGTGACCTCCCATAGTAGGTGATGGCAGGACATTTATGGCTGCTTCTTGATGTTGGCTTATCTTCAGCTCTTCTTTCTCATTGCAACTGCGTGTCAGGTGACTTTGCCTTACAACAGGAACTTTACCTTACAACAGGAACTTTAGCTAATGTTAAAATATTAACTGTTTCACAGTTAGAGTGCTCCTGTGAGGCAGTTATTTTACAAACAGCAACCATACAAAACCTCTCCATTCTTGGTGTACCACAGCGTACCTACACACAAAACAAAGTTGATACTGAAATCTAACTAGAAAATGTACTTCCTCGCTTAAAAAGAAAAGAAAACACATAGAACATCAGACAGAAATCCGTGATTTGAAGAACACAAGCATCTGTTACTGCTTGATTAGCAGAAGGGTTTTAGGAGGTGGGAGGCTGAAAATATGGGGCAAAAGGGAGATAAAAACAAACTGAAGATCAAACACTGAGGTTTATAAGTGGCTTTGTACTTGATGGGGTCATTCTATCTGCCGATGTTCTGAAAAGCTGAAAATCCTGTGCTTGTACCAAACACATCACCTACACATTGTAGCCAACAGCCAGTTACTATGAGAAGTTGTGACATGACACGGAGCTGCACCACAGTATTTCCAAGAGAATAAACTTATGCATATTAATTGAGGCTAAAAAGGAGCAGGGGGCACAAGAGACCCAGGAAGACTTTGGGTTTTACATCCAATACTGCCTAGGGATCTTCCTTAACATAAGTTTGAAAATAAATGCTCCAGAGGGTAAGTTCAAATGTGAGTNCTGCTCAGCAATAGCCAAAACATTACTGAGTTATCAACACAATTCTAGCCACAAATGCAAAGGACAGCACTATATATATTTCCACCTGAACATGAGGAGGAACTTCTTTACTGTGAGGGTGACAGAGCACTGGAACAGGCTGCCCAGAGAGGTTGTGGAGTCTCCTTCTCTGGAGATATTCAAAACCCGCCTGGACGCATTCCTGTGCAACCTGCTCTAGGCTAACCTGCTTTAGCAGGGGGGTTGGACTAGATGACCTCTAGAGGTCCCTTCCAACCCCTACCTTTCTATGATTCTATGATTCTATGATTCTATGATTCTATGATATGAGCTACTATAAGGACAGTTAGCTCCCGGTACAGCCAGCCAAGATACTGTGGCCGTAATATTAGCCTCTGGCTTTTCATTTTCTTTAAGCCCTTAGGACACCACAAACACTGCTAATGCTTCTCCAGAGGCAAAAGCTGCTTCCTTCTCTCAGGAGGGGCAAACCAAAGTGACATGGCCAAGTCCAGAAAACTTCAGTATGAGAACTGGAATAAACGCTCAGGAATTGAGCTGATTGGAAATGGCATTTCTGTTGCACAGAAAATGTTTTTTGATAGTTTTCATCTGGCCGTCAGAGGAGAATTAAAGGCCTTTGTCAAATTTGTGTTCTCCAGCAAAGTGACACAGCAAAAGGCAGGTGGGGCCTGGACCCAGGTCAGGACCCATGGCCAGGTGCAGGCAGTTTCCACAGCCTAGGAGTGAGACCTGGCCACAGCCTCCTCACAGCCCTTCTGGGAGCCTCTCCCCTCCTCCCCGAGGAATGGGCCACCCCTCAGCTGTGCCATCGCGCTGTGTGACTGAGGCCCTGGCAGCCAAACCCCTGGCAGCCAAACCCCTGGCAGGGGTACAAGGTCAGGGCCCACACAGTCTCCTTCCTCATGGTTATCTCTCTCACACAAACTCTGCACAAGGGCTAAGGTTTCAAACTGGAGGGGCTTTGGTGAATTTCCCAGCCTTGCTGTCTCTGGGACTTAGGCTTCAGGCAGAGCACAAATCATCTGGTCAGCTTTTACTTAGTTGTCCATGTGACCTCCCATAGTAGGTGATGGCAGGACATTTATGGCTGCTTCTTGATGTTGGCTTATCTTCAGCTCTTCTTTCTCATTGCAACTGCGTGTCAGGTGACTTTGCCTTACAACAGGAACTTTACCTTACAACAGGAACTTTAGCTAATGTTAAAATATTAACTGTTTCACAGTTAGAGTGCTCCTGTGAGGCAGTTATTTTACAAACAGCAACCATACAAAACCTCTCCATTCTTGGTGTACCACAGCGTACCTACACACAAAACAAAGTTGATACTGAAATCTAACTAGAAAATGTACTTCCTCGCTTAAAAAGAAAAGAAAACACATAGAACATCAGACAGAAATCCGTGATTTGAAGAACACAAGCATCTGTTACTGCTTGATTAGCAGAAGGGTTTTAGGAGGTGGGAGGCTGAAAATATGGGGCAAAAGGGAGATAAAAACAAACTGAAGATCAAACACTGAGGTTTATAAGTGGCTTTGTACTTGATGGGGTCATTCTATCTGCCGATGTTCTGAAAAGCTGAAAATCCTGTGCTTGTACCAAACACATCACCTACACATTGTAGCCAACAGCCAGTTACTATGAGAAGTTGTGACATGACACGGAGCTGCACCACAGTATTTCCAAGAGAATAAACTTATGCATATTAATTGAGGCTAAAAAGGAGCAGGGGGCACAAGAGACCCAGGAAGACTTTGGGTTTTACATCCAATACTGCCTAGGGATCTTCCTTAACATAAGTTTGAAAATAAATGCTCCAGAGGGTAAGTTCAAATGTGAGTTCAATTAAGGAGGACTTTCAAGTGCTTTTCAAGTGCTTTTCATGTTACAGGTATTCAAGAAGCTGAAATTCTCTACAGGTTTCTGGTATACTGTATATAAAGCAGGTTACCAGGGTACTGACATTTCTGCAAACGTTTTGACTCGCCAAAAAAGTTTAAATGCACATGTCAATAAAAATATGTAGGCATAGGCACAGATAGAGCCATGCAAGCAGAATTTCACGTGTGCATCACCAACTGAAGAAGATATTACTCTGATACACACACCCATAATAAGTAAATGGCAGGAGAGCCTGGATTGATCTGAGAAGGAGGTAACTTCGCTAACATCCTGTTGGCACAGAAACATTCGTGCAGAAGGGCAATGATTACACAGGTTGTGTGGTTGGCAGAAACTTTCCCTGTCAGGGAAGTATAAAATTACCTTCCCATAAATTAAATCAAGAGAGGTATGAAAGGTCGTCCCTTACATGGATAACAGAATAAATCCTTATGTTACCCCCTCTGATATCTTTGTTGCATATCTGAGCTCTGCTGAATCAAAGTTTAGTTTCTGCTCAGATCAGTATTTGCTGATACATAAAAAATGAGACTAAGTTAGTGTTTAAAAAAACTAAAAAAACCTATGAACAAAGCCCAGGCATTGTCTGATCAAAGCAAGAGTAAGAGAGTCACTGTAGTTTTTCTCCATAAATGACATCCATTTACAGTTCCTGAAGATCTTCAAGACCTGACTGACCATTTTACAAGGAACCTTATAAAGATATATATAATGAAAAAGCAGCCTGCAAAGACAACCCACTCCTTATTAATAATACACTGATTAAAGATGCAAATTTTTTACAGTTCTCATTAAACTAAGTTGTGAAATCATTTGTATGCATTAAGGAAAGTGAAATTTTATGGACCTCTTATAAGGAATTACAACAGTCGATTAGGTTCTTCAGTAGCCTCACATTACATTGTACTCATAGCACTCCAGGGTCTGAAAAGTATAATTCAGAGTGGTCCTCATGGAAAACCTCATGATTCTGAAATCACAGTGGAGATGACAGGAATTTTTCTTTATGTCAGCTTGAAAAGAAATATTCCTGGGGCTAAAGTACTAAAATCTGGCAGCTCACCCTACCTTTCTGATAGTCTTACTAATAAGCTGAAATTCTGTTCATCACTGTAATGTACAACAGAAACAACATATCAATCAGTTAAAATACTTAAGCAACTTTATTCTTCCTAAACATAAAAAAGAAAATTCAAATTAACATAGAAATTCCTGAAGAGCCTCACACCGACATGGTCTCAAAACGTGCCTAAAGCATATTGACAGCTCGGAGACATCACGTAAGGCAGCAACAGCTTTTTGCACAACATGGATGCCTCGCTGTTGATGTTGTCCTCTCCTACATAATGCCTAAGGTTCCCATATTCACAACAAAAACCTGTCTCATCATCAAGCAGAGGAGCAGCAGACACTCATCCTGCCAGTGCTCAGCGGATGGCAATTTCACAGAGTCACTGTGCGCTCCCAAAGCGAGGGAGAGCAGACCTTCAACACGAATAAACATCTGTTAGTTCCGGGTCCTGGTGCCAGGATAACTTCAAGGTTTTCTTTGGAATCATATGTTCTAAACAGATAAGCCGCCCTGGAGGAAAACAGGAATTCACCTCCCGTCTGGCTGCCCTCATCACCGTTGTCCTTTCAAGGGCATTTTCCTCAATTGCGACTTTCTCGCACACTGGCTAGTGAGGGCACAGAGAGCATGCATCTCCCAATGACTAGCCCACAGCTTGACAATTAGACGGCTCACTTTGGATACAGGGGTTTGAAGCGCTGCATTTCCTGCGTCATCTGCACTCATGTAACCTCAGGGCCATGGGCTGTCACTGCCTAGCACAGGTAGCAAAGTCCTGTTGTTTCACTCAGGCATGCATGCAAACAGAGGCAGTACCTAGGCAGCCCACTGAGCACTCCTGCCGCATCCAGATAGAGGGAAAGGAGAGTAGAATAGGGAGAGGCACAGGGAGAGGGACAGGGACAGGGAGAGGGACAGGGACAGGGAGAGGAGAGAGGAGAGGAGACAACTTGCCTGTCATTGTCAGGTACTATGGCGGGCACTGTAAAGAACAGGTTAGTCAAATTTCCTTCAGAAATGGCACAGGCATACCTGATGACGCATTATGGCAGAAGGAATGGGATAAGAGACTTCTTGATGTCACTTTTTTTATTCCAGAGTCAGGTGCACCTCACACAATTGGCAAACCACTTACCATGGGCAGCGGGGAAAATGCCCCTCTGTCCTGGCGTTCCAAAGAGAGGGGCAGAAATAAACAATCTCTGCTCTGACACAGAACTTGAAACTACAAATACCTTTCTCCTGGGAAAGGACAAGGACCAACAGCCACAAGTTGTATCAAGAAAAATTCCAGTAAGATATTTTCACGGGCAAAAACTGTTTACTCATTCAGGGAATTTCCATTCATGTAATTTATTTGCCAATTAACAACCTGTTAATTATAGATTCTGGTATCAAAGAAGACCAAAAACAATGAAACAGCCCTTAGGAAAAATACCCCTGCTTCCCTCCAAGCACTTTTCCCCCTGTGTCTATATGACATCAAATAGCTTACTCCTTTTTTCTGAGGGCAGATTCCTCCTATGTGAAGAGCTCTTACTCTAACATGATACAAATCTGTTCAAGGAAATTGAGAACAGAATGTGGGAGATGCTACCAGTTAGGAGTCAGATTCACTAAAGAACTTTGATTTCAACAAGTTAGGAGCTACAGGAAATGGCCGCTAAGTGCCTGTCTCCCACTGAGAAAAGCAGAACTGACGTACCTTCCTCAGAACACCTGCGCACAGAGAAGACAATCACCAGGATACAAGCTGCCCTAAATGCCGGGCACAGTGGGAGATGCGTAACGCTGCTCAGAGCCTGGCTGGCTGTGCCACGCGCGCAGGTGGCAAGCCTGTCTCCTTAGGGTGAGAGACAAGAAATACCTACGGCTTTTCTTGCAAGTACTGGCAGGAGGGGAGAGAGCTGCTTCTGTCAAAGAAGAGCAGCAACAAGTGCCTGTCTGTGATGTATTAGCTATTGGCTAGACACCTCTCCAGAAATGCCACATCCAAGCTTAGCGTTATCCTCAGCCACAGGGCACTCAAGTCACTGTCACCTACCAGTGGCAAGAACACCGGGCTGCAGGGTGGGTTTGGGACTTGGAAAGATGCTTTCTACCACGAGTACTGCACAAAGCTCTGGCGTACCACACCACTGAGATTTTTGCGGCTTGCCCATTGGAACCACTAACCTTGCTTGCAAAGTCTTTTGTCTCTTCAGCTCTCACTCCCATTTTGTAAACCTGTTTACCGACAGCACAAACAAAGCAAGACGTACATTACCGCTTTCTGTTTTGCCCCCAGGCAGAACAATAATCCTTAGTGATGAAGTAACGATTGCAGTAGATTTGGGGAAAACAGTAAAGAAAAACAAGCCTAGACCGCCTCATCGCTGGTACCAAGTGGGAGCTGGCTGAGGCTACGGTGCGGGAAGGGACTGGTGCTGCACAGCACAGCCCAAGGGCCGCGCTGGCCACGCAGCACTGCACAGGCTCACTGCTGTGGGATCTCCTAACTCCTCCATACACAATGGTCTCCTGCTCAGGATCACTGCACCTTATCCCCCAATTTTTAATTCCACAGCCTCTTTCTTACAACACGGAAGCTAGAGCTGGACTTACTATTATAACATCAGTATAAGTGATTCCATGATATACTGTGGAAGTTCCTTCCTAGGCTTGTTCTCTGTTCACATACCCAAGGATCACATTAATCCTCTTTACTACGGGCAGCTCAAGACACAAGATCCCAAAGGCAGACTCCAAAATTACTTGTAATGCCAGCTCTCCACTATGAAGGAGGTTTCACAGACAACTGTGCATGACGCAGCCTTGCTACCAGCTGTGCTCTTTCGTCCTGCCGACCTCACGCTTCCCTTCCCACAGGCCCCACGCCCATGTGACTCCCTAGTGAGTTTGTTCAGCTCATTACACACATGGAAAGTCACTTTCTCTTTGCAGGATTACAGTGTTATGGTAAACGAGGGGCCAGGAGAGCACCTGAGCAAGAGCAACGGGCACAGTGAAGCACTCCCCATCAGTGCGAGCCAAGGCTGCAATAGCCATCAAACAACATGGCACCGATGGCAGCAGAGAGAGAAAAGTGCCTGTGCCTCACACTCGTCTGTGTAGAAGGGCATTTTGCTTTGATGCCCTGCTGATCATTTTGCAGGTCCTGGCTTTCGGCGTATCTTTAGAGACAGCCGTAGCAGCTGACCGGGGCTGGAACCGAGGTGCACAGCAAGGAGGTGGTGGACAGGAGAGTGGTTCCAAGCACCGTCTACACAGGCCGAGGGAAGGCATCGTCACTGGGACCCGCTGACGCTCGAGGAAAGCGGAGCCGGGCCTCCAGCCTGCCCCGCGGAAGCTCGGCACCGCGGGCGCTGTAACGGCTCCACGGCCTCGGCACGACCGGTCGCCCGGGGCGCGGTCACGTCCGCGGCCCGCCGGGCACACGGCCAACGCCGGCTGCGCAGGGGGCGGGAGAAGCACACGCCCGCCTGTGAAAGCCCCGAGCGCGGCGGGTGTAGCCGCCTGCCGGTTCCGGGAAGAGAGAGAGCGGGAAAGGGCGCGGCCGCCTGACCCGCCGGGGCGTCACCGACTGTGCAGCCAAAGAGCGCTCATTCCCTCCGTGGCCGCGACGGGGAGACGGTGGCTCTCCTCCGGCGTAGCGAGGGGCCGCGCAGCAAGGGGCCCGCGGCAGACGAGCTGCGTCGGCAGCCCGTACCACCTCGCCCATGGCGGGGCTGCGCGGCCCCGCGGAGGGCTGCTCCTG
>VZSC01020092.1:0-11821 GCA_013398225.1 Steatornis caripensis
CCGCTGGGCTCTCCCCAGCCGTTCCCCGTCTCTCTCTGGAGACACCTTGTATTCCCCTCCAGCGGTTCCTCCTGCAGCCCTGGGAGCACACCGTGGCATCCCGGGGAGCCAAGCATCCCCGGGCTGTCTGCAGCAGCAATGGGTCAACGGCTGCGGCGTGCTGCCGACCTGCGGGACTTCAGCCGCTCCTTTCCAGCGGCGGGGGGTCTCGGGGGGCCGCCTCACGGAGCAGATCACTGGACCCACCAAAAGGCATTGCCCAGCTCTCGCCTTTTCTTTTTTCTCCCCTGAGCAAACCGGAGCTGCGCAAGGCAGCGCATCAGGGAGCGCGGCGCCGGCAAAGCGCTCTGTGCCGGGTTCCTGAAGGGGAAACAGATTGCGGACCTGCACCGAGGTCAACGGAAATAGGATTGAAATACGATTTGTATTTCAAATCCGTGCTGAAGGCTTCCAACAGACCGTTAATTATTTTGACGTTAGCGAGTCCTTTCCATTTTGCGCACGGGGCAAATCTGGTTCGGCGGCAGTTCGACAGCTCGTGGCAGACTGCGTCTTTTCCTTGATGCCAGAAACAAACCCATTCATTTTGGTTTCCTTCTTTAGAGAGGTATTACCCAAATTCCCGAATGCCAAGCCCGGTTAGGCGCTGCAGTGCCTTTTGGGTGTGCCAGGGGAGGGCTTGGGCTGCGGTGCCCGTTGCTGCCAGCCGCCCCGGCACGCTCTGCGCCGCTCTTTGGACACCGTGAGGTTTTTCTGAAGTGTCGCCATGTCGCTGCGTTACAGGTCTGACTTCTTTCTTGCAGGCTCTTTTAATATTCTAGTCAAACTGCCTTTCTTTCTGCTCGTTTGTGTTGGCTCGGGTCGATGCGCTACGGTGGCATTTGCCGAGGAGCTGCGGCCGGAGTCGGCGAAGCCCTTGTTGGAACATGTCAAAGGCAACACAGCGCGAGGAGCTGCGCGAGATCACGTCGCCGCGTATTTTAAACAGGGCTCTCAAAATACTTTTGACCTCAATTCCTCGGTCTCAAGCTCCAGCCTGTAAAATTAGGGGAAGATAAAAACCTGTTTGCCTCCCAGGGATTTGGTGAAACGCGGTTAGGTTTGAGGCAGTACTCCGAGGACATAACGACAGGCGTGACCGAGGAACATGGCGGGACATTTATAGTTTTCTGGATGGAATAAAGTTTTATGTGCACTAAATAAAGCCCGGGGCCAGGCGTTGATCAGGAAAGGACAAAACCACTGAAGAAATGCTGCACCAAAAAAAACCAAAAAAATGGGAGTAGGGAAAAGACCGTCACGGGATCTTATAATCCAAACCGGCGTTATAGCCCCGTAGAGAGAGGAAGGGGAGCAAACCCAGGCTGCGTAAGCAACTCCAATTCTGGTGTTTTCTAATGAAGCGCTTAATTCCGTGAGGGCGTTACGGGTACGCGCCGGTTCCCACCTCTCTGGGGACGTGGCTCCCACCGGCCCCCGCGAGGGCAGGCGTGGGGACCTGCGCCCCCCTGCCCTCAGCACCCCCGTACCCCACCGGGACTCGGGACCAGTGACTTCCCACGTCTTTTATTGCCTTTTATCGGCACAGCCCCCATCCCATCACGGGATAAGGAGCTGCAAGGAGTTTTCCAGGGAATATTTGGTGGCTGGTGGCCTCAGCGGAGGGGGTGCCGGGGGGGGCTGCTCGGTGCCGGCGGCTGCAGGGTTCTAAGCTGTAACATGCAAGCACCTGCAAACTCTCCTGGCTTGACATCCGGTAAGTATCTAAGGAACAGGCACAGACCGTTCTTTGTGGTTGGTTTTTGATTTTTTTTCCCCCCGTGCTTGACCCAGTTTGAATGCGCTGTCACAGTGGAAACAGTCACATGTTCCTGTGCCAGACCTTGCACATGAGCAGCATGAAGGATTCCAGCAGGTAAGCCAATAAATAAGCTTCCCAGGAATGTATTGTACGAAAGTGTGTATTTTCCTCATTAGTTTTTTCAGAAAATATTCCACTTTGGGTTTGTTTTGGGTTTTTTTTTCCTTTTTAAACGCATCACCTGCAGCGGACACTTAGCATCACCTACCTTTAAGCGTACCGGCTAACACCGTCTGGGTGATGAAGCGGCTGAAAACCGTTGACCGGACGCACTGGCGGGTTGAGCGACGGGGCTCGGGAGCCTGAGCACGGAGACAGTGAATGCAGCGATCGGCAGCGAGCAGCGCCGGGCAGCTGGAAGCCGGGCGCTCGGGTACCCGGATAACCCGCGGGATGCACGGGGCAAGCGGCTTGGTAGGACTGGGATACAGCCTTGAAGGGGCGGCAGGAGCTGTTTTCTGGGGTGTTTTTTCTTAAACTGGGAGGCAATTGCGAGGTGCCCTCAGCTTTCTGGTAGTTGCTTGTGGTTTCCCGAGCGTGACGCTCTCGATGACGGCCGGGGTTGTCTCCTGACGCTCAGCAGAGACTCGCAGCGGCCGCGCTGCCGTTACTGCTCCCACCTGGCTCTGCTTCACGGTGACCTTACCCTCACATCTTCCGTCCGATGTGATGTTAGTTACTAGGGGGGCATTATTTCCTCAGGAATGCTAACAGAAGGTGCTGAGCGAGGAAAAAGGGAGCTGGAAGGTGCTGTAAGAGAAATGTCTGCAGGAATATTTTGAGCCTGGAGGAGAGGGGCTTTTGCACAGTCGTAATGAAGCAATAAGCTTAACAATAATAATAATAATACTCGGCAGCGCCTCGAGGAAACGGCAGTTTCAACACGCTTTCTTCCACGGCCAGTGGATTTGACTGCCAGCAGATATAACCCCGCTACCTTTCAGGTGGTAAACTGAGGCACGAAGCGTGAGCTTCACTGCTTTCTGTAGGCTTTTGAAATTGCGTCCCGAAGGTGTCGCACAGGGAGCCTGCCAGGCTCAGAAATGCTGAAAAACGCCTCTTAGCTATAAATTAAACTTAGGAGGCTCGCGTTGAAGCATTGCTCTTACGTTACACTGAGCACGATCCGAAGGGAAGCCATGCCTTGAAGCAGACAAAATGCAAGTGGGCGGCTTCTCCGTCTCAAATGAAGTCGCTAAGATTAGTGCGGATACCCGCGAACCAGCGCCGGCCCGTGCGCTCCCTCGAGTTGCTCTGAGATCAGGTTTTCAGCCGCGTTTAGCCTGACGGATTTTTCGGGATATTTGGATTCTCTTCCTGATCCTGACTTAAGACGGGAGATCAGGGATGGGGCGGAGGCAGAGCAGGCAGCTTACGGCCTGCGTGCGTTAACGCTGGGAAAGACGTAAAGAAGCAGAATAAAGGTTTTCCTGCAGAAAAGGGACGACCCCCCCTCTCTCCTCCCCGCATCTCCCCGCAGTTTTGGTCCCAGGAGAGAGCGCCCGCGCTCCTGGGAGAGCAACCCCCATGAAGAATGTATCTACTTCTTAAAGTTTCGGAGGATTTAGCGTGCGTGCATGCGTGATTTTTGCTCTGGCTGTGAGGAACAGGGCGCGAGTGCCCCGGCGCTGAGCCGGTGAGGAGCCCCTGCCCCGCTCCGGGAAGGAGCCCGTCCGTCCTTTCTGGCACCCGTCCTCGCAGCCCACGGGAGTGCTGCGGCCCAAACAGCTCCTTTGAGCCCCAAGTCCAAGGTTTTTCTTCCCCCTCCTTCCTGCAAACTTTCAAAGAGGCCTGGCCCCTGCCCGCCCTCACATCCGCTTCTCTCCCGCGTTTCAGGGGCAAATAAAACTTTCTTCCAGAAAGGAGACCTGGGCTGGGTTGTTTAAGATGTGTGGGAAGGCAGCAATTTCCAGACCTGTCTGTGCTGACATTTCGAGCAGAAATAATTGGGCGTATTTATAGCTGCCTGCATTCCTGCAGAAGCAGAACGAACTGCACGTTTTCGCAAGGTGTGAGTTTATTTGGGGAAGAATTGATGATTCGAGACTTCAAATAGGGAGCTCGTAAAAGCCTACAAATGACCTAGGGTCGGCTCTGCGGCACTGTAACTTTGAAAAAACATTTACAAGGGAAGTCAGAGAGCTGGAAACGCACGGGATTTCTTCTCTGTTTCAGCCCGTGTGAATCGTCTTGGTCTGCCAAGTGTCGCCGCTGAGTCTTGCAAACCTCGTGCCGAGCGGTGGAAGGGCTGAAAGGGAGTGCGGGAGCCCAGCAGCCACGGCAGGCGGGGGAGGCTCGGCAAGTAGATCGCAAATAACAGGCGTCACGGCCTGGTGCTGTCATGTACCGGACGGGTTTTGTTGCTGCGGGGGACGCAGGTTTTAGCCTTTAAAGATCGAGTGCATCGGGAATTGAGGTGGCTCAGACCGCGAATAAGAGCGGGTAGCGCGTGGGTGCGTCCTTAGGGCCCTCGGTACGGAGGGCTGGTGGCGGGTCCATGGAAACGACGTGTGTCTTTCTCCCAAGGACTCCCTTACGCGCTCACCCCAGCCTCAAAAGCACATTGCCATCCCTCTGCCTCAGCACATGCGTGTGAACCTCCGTAGGGCCCACGCGGGCGTGCGCACAGCTGCTGCCGCGTCCGCTCCAAACCTTTCTCTGGGACCTGGTGTGTCCTTTCCCTGCCCCAAATCGTGCTGGTGGTTCAGGAACGAACACCGGGGAGCTGGAAGCAACCCTCTCTAGGTATGAGTTTCATACGCAGTCACGTGCGCGCGGTTTGGGTACGTACCGTAAACGCTGCTGGAGAACGAAACGAATCCAGCCTTCTGCGTTTATGGAGTTTTCACGAGTGGGTGCCTGTGTGTAAGCTCACGTCTGGAAAAACGGACAGGTGACCCACAGCGGTGGGACAGTAGCTAACGACAGGGGCGAGGTTACCCGTGCTGGACAGCCCGACTCGCTCGGGAAACTGAGGCGTGCGCGAGTGTTTTTATTTGGCCAAATCCAGAAGTCACATTTGGAAATGCGGGGTGTGGGAGACGCCTGCGGACTGAGAGCAGGGCTCGGCACGGCAACGCAAACCGGGCAACCGGAGTCTCTCCACTTGAAGGGCTCGGGACGGCCAGGCACGTGCGGGCTGTTGGTCTGGAACCGCTGGAGGGTGTTACGGGCGTCATAACAGAAATCAGTGGTATTTGCGGAGGTCACTTGCGGTCCTCCTTTCGTTAACGGAATACAGGCTCTTGTAACACGTTCCTCTTAGTTTGGCCTTAAAACATTCCAATAATATCTAATCTCGGGCAAACTGAGGCTACAGACCCCTTCCTTTTCCCACGAGCGGCCGCTCATTGTATGATCTAAGTTAGCGGATGGGGTATCACAGCCATTACTAGTCAGGCGGCCGCCTGCCTCCCGCAGCAATCCCCCGGCCCGCGCGGCACTCCTGCGCCCGGGTCAAGCCCCGGGGATAATTCGAGGCAGTGCCTGACCTCGGCACGCGGAGCCATGCTATGGCACGGGAGGAAAGCAGATACCGCTTCGAGGTTCTCCAGTTCGTTACCCGGCGGTGCCGCGCGCTGTTCCCCTCGATTCAGCATTCCGGAGGCACGCGCAGCCCCCGTTCTGAGGCTGTGGCCGCTGCTTTAACTGCCAGGCTGGAGACGTCTGCGCCTAGCAGTGGAAACAAAAGCCCTGCAATAAGGCACGTCCTTCCAGGTCTCTTGGACGTCTGGTGAATAGCAGAATGCAAATTAACCTTACAGAGTCTGAAAAGAAGGAAGCAGCGCAAGGGAAGGCTGGTGCTGATGTTGCTGGTGGAAATTGCTCAAAAGTGAGTCCCGCTTGTAAAAAAATAAAAAAATTAATCAATAGCTGCAGCTGCTGACCTGTATTACTGCTGCACAGGTTGTCTCAGCTTTGCCCCTTTCATTTCATTCACTGCAAGAGCTTTTGCTCTAACACTAGAACAACTTACTTTCCCATGCGTGCCTTCGCTGCGGTATGTTGATTTAATTCAGGTATGTTTTTCAAGGTTTGGTGGAGGAAGAAGGCAAGAGAAGCTGGAACGCCGGGACGGAGCAGAGCTCACTCGCTCCCGGCGTGAGCGCAGTACAAAGCAGGCAGCGGGACATTTTGGTTTCTTTAATTAAGACTAATTTACTGGAAGAAAAATACGCAGCGCGGTGACCGCTGCCACGCTGCTCGGCGCTCCCGTCCTCCCCCAGGAGCGGAGATCCTGTCACCGCCTTCGTACCCGATTTCCTGCATTTGCCTTTTGTGTTGGTTTTGTGCCAGAGGTCCCATAACCAGCTCTGGGGCTCTTCCCACCGCCTGCGTGCTTCCCTGCGCCTTGGGGTCTCCTCAAGGAGCCTTGTCCTCCCACTGAGACTGAAACCATAAAACCAGAGCAGAATACAAAGGAAAAGAGAAAGGAAAAGGGAAAGAAAGGAAAAGGGAAAGAAAGGAGAAGGGAAAGAAAGGAGAAGTTCAGTTGAAAGGGACCTACAACAACCTGGTCCCAACTGCCTGACCTCTTCAGGTCAAAATACTAAAATAATATTTTTTTAAAATTTTTTTTCCCACTCATCATCACATTTTCGGAGCAGGGAAAGGGCAATCTCCGGAGGGTTTTTGTTGGCTTTTGGTTTCGGTGTTGCTTGGGTTGGTCGGTTGCTTGGTTGGGGGTTTTTTTGCTTTCTTCTGGTTTTGTGTTTTTTTTTTTTTTCTTAAGGACACTCCAGGTCTTTCTTTATTACGTTACTTCCTCTAGTTTTTCTGCTTCTGCCAGGACTTGTTTTCTCCGTGGGGAGAAGAAAGGGCTGAAAGCTGGGATGCTTCCAGCCATCGCCGAGGAATGAACGGGCTGGCGGGGCCGCGGGGGGAGCAGCCGGGAGCAGGGCAGGGGGCTGCTCCCGGTCCCGGTCCAGCGAGGTCCCATCTTTGGGCCCTTCTTTATGGTGGAAAGGGAAGAGAGCAAGACGAAAGGAAATGGCATTCCCGGTTATCTGCGGTGAGACGCAGGGGAGCTGCCCCCTCCCCGCGGGGCTGAGTTGCGGTCGGTGCTTTCTGCCAGCTGCAGCTTGCCCGTCGGGCCGCGGGAGGGAAAATGTTCGCCAGCCCCAGGAACAACTTCTGGTAGCAACAGCACTTTATTGTCATGATCTATGCTTGTTTTACAGGAAAAACGGGGAAAATGCTAGTTTGCTAATAGCACAGATGAGAAATTTAGAGACTACTTGAGTGCTTGTCTCCAGCTAACAGCCATTTATTCTCCGCAGAAAAAGACATTGCTGCATTTGTGCTTTCACTGTTTATCGAAAACGAAGATTGATTTCGTTTTCTGAACAACGCAGCCATGTTTTTCTGTAACTTGCCAGCTTTACCGGTGCGTGTTGGTGACTATTGCTCTAAACTTGAGTTAGACGTGAGTGTGTGCCGTGCTGTCTTTCCTTTATGGGACTACTGCCGTCACTCTTCCCTTTCCCTGGGCCAGCCTGGAGGTGATTTTTCCTCCCCAGGTCTAGTACTTTGAATTTCTTTTTATCAAACTGTACTTTTAAAAAAAACAAAATCCAAATTATTATTTCAGCTTGTCAAAACATTTTCAATCCTAGTTGTGTCCTCACTCTTCTGGCACTGCCTCCATGTTCGGTATTGTCTGTAAATTTAATAACCTGGCTCATACCTTCCTCATCCGTGGCTTGACCTGGAATCAAGAGAAGCTGCGGCAGACCCGGGGCTCTCCAGTCCAGCCCTGAGCCTCTCGATCTCCGCAGAGACGCCGGCTGCGGCCTTTCAAGAACTCGCGCGAAAGACGCTGCGCTTTTTACAGGAAAGAAAATATTTCAGGAACCACGGTGGCTGTCAAAAATTCGCTTGGTGGCATCGTAACTTTGGTTTACGAGGGAGGTTAAGCACGGTGCACTGGAAGAAATACGGATCTGGCGATGCTTTCTGGGAATGAGCAAATGTGCATCCAGTGCAGCGCCTTCACAGAGCAATTCCGTCCGATCCCTCGGGCAGTGGTGTTCCGGCACCACTTCTACTCTGAACTATTTTGAGTTAAAAATGTGGGGAAAAAAAAGCATCTATGAGAGACTCGCGTACGGCAGCGCAGGGCACGGCGGTCCCCGCGGCCGGGCACCCTGTCGTCTTCAGGGGCACGCAGGGAGGAGCAGGAGAAACGGGATTTGGTGACAATTGTCCCAAAGGCTCGTAGAGCACCTTGTGCCCTGGGACGACGATCGGAGACGGCGTCTGTGTGCCTGCTCCTCTGGGGCAGATCTGCATTGAATTTCCCCTGTCGCTTAGTGAACCCAGGTATATTTTTAGCTTCCCTGATACGCTCTGAGGAGTCCCACGGGGCAGAAGGAGTTTGATTATGCAGCACACGTGAAGAAACGCTTCTTTTTTTTCCTCTTTTTTCTCTTTTTTCCCCTTTGGATGTTGGCCTGTGCGTGACCTCACAACAACAAAGCGGCAAACGGGCATCGATCATTAAAGCAGAGGTTCCTAAGTGCCAGCGCGAGTGCCCGCGCTGCAATCAAATCAATAGCTCTGACGATCTGCTCAGGGCAAGCTAATGCCTCCTCCAGGCGAATGACGCTGCCCTCTGAACGGAGGAAATCCATCCCCGGCACGGCCAGCAGCTCATTTAAAAAGCTGCGGGAAAAAAAAGCGTCAAAGCAGCGTGGATGAGGGGAAAAGACCTCCGTGTTGGAAAAAGTACTCTGCTGGGCAAGAGCATCTTTTGAGCAATATTTTTGCCATATTGGTCACGTTTTTAGGGTTTTTTTTTTCATATTAGAAGTGCAATAGGAGAGAATATTGGGACTACGACACGTGTACGTGGGCCACGCTGGGCTTGTGCTATGCGCCCTGGGAAGAGCTGTGGGACACCTTCGGTCCTCCCCAGCGTCAGAATAGCAGGGGGGGAAAATTACCGTTTGTGTCCGTTTGCACTTGACAGCTCAGAGATTTGAAGCCTGATGTTGCTACAAATGAGTCGGACATAAATCAGAAGCGGCTCCTCCGAAGCGAGCAGGATTGCAAGCGCCTGAAAGCAGGGAGGGCGGCGGGGGGGAGCGGGGGCTCTGCCTACCGTCAGGGCAGCGCTGTCCTGCCGGGCCCCAGGGATGAACTCCCTGCTCCTCCAGAACAAAGCGTGCGGCGAACGTGTGAGTTAACGTTAGTTGGTGTTCCAGGAGATAAGGAGATGCCGACTGAACTCGCCGTGCCGTGACTGCCGTTCGCGGTTTGTGAGCCCCGCCGCGAACAGGTTCGTTGGCCGCGCTTCTGCTGTCACACGGCGGCGTAAAACAAAACGCTTCCGATTACCGTCACGCTGCTGTTACAGTGGTTTTCTGCCTCGTGGGGAAGAAGCGAGATGTAAAACGCAGCGTCTGTCTTGAGGAGAAGGCTCGGAAACGTGGCCCTGGGCGGCGGCTGGAGATGCCAGCGGCACGGGGACATCCCGCTCCTTCCCGGAGCTCCATGGCACCCGCAATACCCGTCTCCTTCTGCAGTTCCCGGCTTCGGGTGCACCTTCCTGGCTGCGCTCGATGGCCTTGGCCCTCAAAAGGGTCAGAGCTGCCTCTCCAGTTGTCCTTCTCGGCCTCCAGATACACCACACGTTCAAGCAGATGAACGTGAAGGCGACGGTATGGCCATGACTGAGTGGTTGTTGAACATCACAAGGCTCTTCTCCGGCAGGCCGCCGTAACGCTTCATAACATTCGTGTGCGTATAGTTGACGTTGTCGTTTGCCACGTGGGTTTTTCTTTGGATTTACCCAGTGCTTCCAGCAAAACACGGGAACAAATTCATTTGCGCTGATGCAAAAATGCCCCCCCTGCAGCAGCGGCTGTGTCCGTGTGTCTGGGGCAGGTGCCATCCCGCTGTGTCCGTGGTCACCCTGCGGTGTAGCGAGGTAGCCACCGGGACATGGAAGTTCAGGTCGTTGGCCGTGCTTGGGATTTCGGTGTGCGTCTGCTCGTGAGCCAATTTGATGATTCATGGTGGAGTTTTCTGTTCCGCAACCCAAGAACATTCAGGATCTCAATTTGAATTTGAATTGGAAATCCCTGCATGGGTTTCCTGAGTGGCTGTGCATCCACATGAGCGTTTCGTTGCACCGCCGGGCATCGCTGCCTCCTCCCGCGCCGGTGGCAGGGCTGTTTGCATCCATGGCACACCTAACTGCTGAGCAAAAACATCCGTCGGCCTGGGGTTTGGGTGGGGAGGAGAGCGCTCTGGGCTTTTCCCTCCTAACTGTGTAGCTGCAGAGATCGGGGTTGAGTGGAGATGCAGGCCCGGAGTGAAGAGCGTCACGGACGTCAGAAGGAATTCGAGGTTAAGACAGAGTTCCTGGGTGTTTTCACTGTGTCCCGCAGCTACGGCCTAATGAAATTAGCAGGGATTTCCATCAGACTCGGGGCTCCTGGCTCCGAGAACGTCGCTCTTTCCAGGGCTTCCTTAAGAGCCGAGCGTTCTTGTCACCAAGAGCGTTCGGATGACGGAGGGCGTTTTCTTTAATGCCTAGCATCTTCCCTTCCGCTCGCATTATTTCCTTACCTCACCGTGGATGACAGAACAAGCACATCGTCAATCCGCTTGTCTTCCCAAAAGCAATAACAATTTTGATTTGAATTTCGGTAATTAGAAGGAAATAGCTCCTCTTGGACCATTGTAGTCCTGTAACCGTAACACGGTGATGAAGAACGGAATACCTTTGCCTGCTTCTAGCCTACAGACAGGAGAGAAGAGGCGAGAGGGGCCAGCCTGGGAAAGCAGGGAGGGCTGTAGGAAGGAAAAAGAAATAAAGAAGAAATACAGGAGTATTTCTGCACAGGAGCACAGGAGAGGGGGAGCCGGAGAGGCCACGGGACCACTGGAGGCTTCCGGAAGCAGAACGCTGCGCAGCCGTGGCTTGGGGGGAATTTTGCCCGGCGTTTGTATTAATCACGACGGGAAATTAACGGACGTCACACATCGCCGGAAGAAAAGTACGGTAGGGGACCTGAGAGATTAAACACGTGAATAGAAAATAGCAAAGTAAGGCTCGTTTTGGTAAAAGCAAATTCATTTCGCAGCAGCAACAACAACGAAAAAATAATCTGAACCATAACCGCAGCGGCAGGGGAAAATCCTAGGCAACTAACGCTGAAGAAGGCGAAGTGATAACGGTTAGAAAATTAGGAATGGTTTTGCTTTGTAACACGCCTAATGGCTGATAACGGACATTTTCTCTGCGTAGCCTCCCGGCGCGCTGCCAGGGAGCGTTCGGCCAGGCCCCCCTGCCCCGGCTGGGCGCCTGCCCCGGAGCAGCAGGAGGAGGAGCGGGTGAGGAGCAAGGAGCTTGGCTACGGGTCTGCCGCTTGGGAGAATCGCCAGGACACGCAGAAAGGAGAAAAGCTCCTTGGCAGGAAAAGGGGAGAGGCTATCAGGGAAACCCAACGGTGGCACGGACCGCGGAAGAAAAATACCAGGTGGAAAAACACGGTTAGGTTCGCATAAGCTATTATAAAACTTGATTAAAGTTGTTGCAGAAAATAAATGGGAGAAAGAGCCGGCGTAACCGGTGTGTTACGAACAGGCTGATGGTGACGAGGATGGCGGGCATCCCCAGTCTCCGCTCGCAGTGAACGCCGTCTGCGTGGGCTAGCCAAGCAGGGTTTGTAAGGCGGCGCCTCTCCCAGGGTTCGCCCAGCCGCTCGCCCGGCAGGAACACCCCACCCTGCAGACTTACAGGCTTTTTTTTTCCACTTAGCCTCATTACCTGATTTTTCAGATCTTTTCCTGTGACCGCTCCTTAACAGGGGCTGCTGAGTCCGTGTGCTGGCTAGCTGGCAGCTCGGAGAGCCGGGCAAGCTAAGCCGCACCCAATTCTAGTTATTGCTTCTGCCATGTAAGTTCTCGTCCAGTATTTCTGCAAGATCATTTTAAACCCCCCCCCCCCCC